>JADFUC010001081.1:0-115799 GCA_019722365.1 Lithospermum erythrorhizon | reverse complement strand
TGAAGTTACGTATTACTTGTACGAGGATATAAGATGTATTGAAGTGTAAGACCTGAATTAACATAGATGATAATTCTTAAGTAAGAGGAAAGTTGCTCTCACGGTAATACTAAGTTCCAAGCCAGTGTTAGGATGGCACCATCGGAAGCTATTGAGGAGATGTTGAATTTAAATATCACGAAACGGTACAAGAGGAAAGGAAATTCCACTCTAATTTTGTTTATGAAGAACTCTCGAGGGAAGAATGGAACTTGATATTTAATTACAAATCGAGAATAAGTTTCCTCATATGTTAAATTAATGAAGGAATGGCATTGGGGTGAATACTATAATAAAACTTAAGTGAACATAAATGAGAATTACAGCATCATACGGGAGGCATGAGGTCTAATGGAATGAGATGTCAACAATGCACGTCTAACTATTCTAGGTAGAAGCAAAGTTAACAATACTTGGCCGGGTATGACGTAATGAAGTGTGAGTGGGAGGAGGAATATGGTAGATTGAAATTTTCAATTTGATTGGAAATTATAATAATCAGCGAGATTATGTAAAAAGGGGATATTGATAGCTACTGAGCCAGAATAAGTTGTTAAGTGTGATAAAGGTCGCTGTGGTGTGAATGATCGATTGACGCCGTAGGCACGGATGATATATATATATATATGCATGTTGTTGGAATTATCGCTGGAAATCGGATGTTGATAAATCATAGTATTTAGAAATATATGATGTTAACAAATAGCCTAAAGTGTATATATGTGCTATGGTGAAATTGAGATAATGATAACTTTATGGTTAAGATGTTATGGCATGACATGCTTTTGATATAAATGAAATGACAGGTGCAAGGGGAAAGACACGATGTTGACCTATACGATGATGAAATCATGATGGTATGAGAATGGTAAATGAACGTATATGAAGTGTATGGTGGTAATGTATTGATGAATGGCGATGTGATGTTGTATATTTATACATACCTGGGTAGATTATGTGTGCATGTTTGATAAGGTGGATGTAACTATACTATGGCATTGTAAGAGGTATACATGTGGGAGCATTACGAAATGGTGGGGTTATCGGTCATGTATTGAGACGTTAGTTGTACTGAAACTCTCTGTGTATTTACCTAGATACCGATGCTAAGATAATCTAGAATAAATAATTTGATGAGTGGGGTTTTGATAAGATAATTTACTTAAAACATTAATGAATCTCGTATAGTCAATAACCCAGGTGATAAGGATGACACTAATTATGAGTGGATACGGATGATACTAATGATACGGATATTGATTTTGAAAAGTATTATTGATGGTTGATTTATGATATTGATAACATGATAAAATACGAGTTGATGGTTGTTGGCGTAATATGAGATATGAGAGGATGCATGGTCAGAAGCTGGGTCAAAAGTGACGGCTATTGAGATTATGATATGATTAGATTGTGTAATATCCCTGCGCAAGTAATATCTCTGTGGTATGTCACAATGTAATTACGAGGTAGTACTAATCTCCTCGCCCAATGACTATAAAGTTAGGGAGAATACCGCTAAAGTGACAAGAGTCATGATATTCGCAATAAGAGCTGCATTGAAAGATGGTTCCTGAGATGATACATGCATCGAGTTTTGAGTAAATTTCGAGGACCTAAATTTTATATGAGGGTAGAGATCAGAATAACTCAAGCCTTACCAATATTATGTTGACAGATATAAGTTTTCGTGGAGTATTTCAGTGAAATTAAAATTTCAAATTGAGTAGTGAATTCAAATGTAAAATTGGTCGGTTGGTGGTATATTTCGTTTAAAAGTGGGACCCGGAGATAGTATAGTAAATAATTTTGGAATAATATCGGCTATATCGAGACGTAGTACTTTAGACGAGTAGTAATATATGCCCCTGAATAATACAACGGAAATCGGTTTCACAGATTTAAGTGCGGAAGGTGTAGAATTCACCAAAACCGAATGGAACTTAAATTTATTCCCCTCTAAAATATCCCACCTACCACTCACCATCTTCATCCTCATCCATTCCTCTTCTCTTTCCCCCTTGCCGAATTTCACTCCCCCTCAAAAAATTTTCTTCCATTTCCTCTCATCGATTGTCGCTAAACTCAATATCAAAGTGGTGGATTTTTCTTCTCCTCATCATCCCTTATCATACCAGGTAAGAAAGATCGAATCTCTTGGGATATTTCTTGAGTTTTTGAAGAGTTGACTTTTGTGAATTTTGGTTGACTTTTAGATCTTGAATTTATTATGGTATAGAAATGTTATCTGAGTATCGTGATAGGGATTAGCGATTTTGAGTGATTATTGGGGGTTAGAAAGTGGTGTAAGTTGAGGGTTGACTTTTTATTGACTTTTCCTCAAATTAACTTTAAATTGTAATACGAGGTTGGTGACTTTAATATAGTTGTTGGGTATAGACTATTGGTTCGATATGGATGTAGGAGACGGGTTGAAGTTTGGGGAAAAGTTCGTATAGCATTTAGCTTTGAATTGGAGGTTGTATTTAATGGATTAATTAGTTGTCAATTGATTGTCGATTGATTAGAATGCGTGCTTAAAGTGTTATTGTTGCAATAAGGAGATGACCGATATTAAGATTTTACGAAGTTGGCGATTGTAGTAGTTATGTTGGAATATTAAAAGTGTATGCTCAATCTTTGGGGGATAGATGATTGCTAAGAGTTGTAAATTTGAATCGTGAGACGTATAACACTTAGGATTATAGATGTTAAGAGAGGTTATTCTACGGATGTGTTATAATGTATAATTTCTTTTGAATAGAAAGGAGCCTCGGATCTAGCACGAGGACGCTTCTAGAGTCATCATTATCGCTTTTTGGGCTCGAGGAGTACAAATTCACGACGGGTACATTTCATATATATTATGTTATATATTTTGTACGTGTCAGTTTCGGGGACTATTCTCGATATGTGTATTGTGGTGATTATGATTCATATTATGAAATAATTGAGATTATGATTATTATTATGTGTGTAAATTCTCGATTTATGATTCATATGATGAAATAATTGATTACAGGTATATTAAGGAAAGATAATTGAGATTATGATTTCAGACATGAGAGTAGTTGCGAATTAAGGATCTATGTTAAGTGAGAGTTGTGTGTGGTCGTGTGTGTGGTCCGGTGCGCATGTGCTGACATTGCCTTGTGTGCTATTTATGAGCGGTGACCCCCACCGAGAGGCTCGTAGCGCGCGCCAGATATCATACAAGTACTGGATTCGAGGTTTGGTGTGATATGCACATTCAGCGTAGCCTCGGCCGGGAGGATGGTGGAGGCCTCTAATCGATTATGTGGAGGTGGATTCCTCATATGTGTATTATTTGGAGGTGGATTCCTCATGTGTATTATTTGGAGGTGGATTCCTCATGTGTGTATTATTTGGAGGTGGATTTCTCATTTGATGACTTTGTGTGCTGAGACAATTTTCCTTAAATGAAAATGCACTGTGACGGTTATAAAGTGTTATGTGATATCGTATGAGAGAATTCTATGTGATTTGTGAACAGTTATTTATTGTGTAGCCTGGTTAATGTATAAGCATATGTTATATATAAGGGTACTAATATATACGTGGACGGATCAAGTCTGTGGTATTTGTATTCACTCACCTTAATAGCCGACTTCCTATTCTATGGGCGGGCGCTTTATGCCTAGGTCTCAAGGGGTCGATTGATGAGGTTGTTTGTGCTCGCATTGATAGGCTGTCGGGCAGTGATTGAAGATCATAGACGAGGCGGTATGCATAGGATTTCCTCATCGTACTATTTCCTTGTTGTCACGATTTGTATATTGTTAGACTTGTGTATTGTATTTCATTGAGGGGTTTGGTTGCTTTTCCTATGTTCTATTTTTGATTTTAGTATCTTTTGAGTTGTATCATTAAGGTGATTTGTATTATGTTGTTCTCAAGCAAGTTTTATTGTATATGCTGCTAGTTCATCACGATGACAAAAGTGTATTTTTATTATTATTAATGTCAAATGAAGTCTTTTATGTTGTCATCCATCGATCGACTGTGTACAAAAGTTGTTGATGACCTTAACCTAGGGCGGCCGACCGGGCGGGTCGCTTACATTTCTAGTCCGGGCTTACCTGAAATTCATTTTCAGCGACGAAAATACTTCCTTCCGCCTTATTTCTTCTTAGCTGCGCCGTGAAGCTTTTAAAGAAGGGATGTACTGGTTATCTTGCTCATGTGTTTGATATGGAGAAAATCAAGTCAAATTGAGGATGTTTATATCAGAAGAGTAGCATGCCGACGTGTTTCTTGGGCACTGCCCTCGGTATTCCTCCCAAACGAGAAGTTGAATTTTAAAGATAGACATAATTCCCTGTGATTTCTCCAATTTCTATGACCCCATATCGAATGGCTTCGCAAAAATTAAAGGAATTGAAGATTCCACTACGTAAAATTACTAGATAAAATTTCTATTCAACCTAGCATTGGGCGCCTCCCCGTGTTGCTTTCGTTAAAAAAGAAAGATGGAACTTGAGGCTCAGATTGATTAATGGCGCTTCGAAATGTAATCTTATTCGAATCGATACCCTTACCCGTAATTGATGATATGTCAATCTCAGCTTAAGCAGGTGCTCGTGATATTTAAGATTGATTCACAGATCGGTACCATCACTTGAAAATTGTGGATGAAGATGTTCCGAAATTAGCATTTAGGACTAGACATGGGCACTATGAGTTTTTAGTGATGCCATTTGGATTAACGAATGCCCCTGCAGCTTTTCGTCCTTGGATAAATTTGTAGTGGTATTCATTGATGATATTTTGCTGTATTCACATAGTCAAAAAGAACACGAGGAGCATTTGCGAATTGTTTTGGAGACTTTAAGGTGAAATCAATTATTTGCTAAATTTTCTAAGTGTGAGTTTTGATTGGAGAAAGTGCAACTTTTAAGACATGTAATTTCAAAGCGTATTAAATAATATCCTCAAAAGATAAGGAAGTTGATGAATTGGGAATCCACCAAACTTAAGCAGTTATGTATGAGAAGTTTTCTGGATTTAGTTGGATACTATAGACTCAATTCGACTAGAAGGGTGTATCATTTATATGGAGTGATGATCGCGGAGCATTTCTTTAATGTATTTAAAGAAAAGCTAACTTTTTGCGCGCTTTAACTCTTCCGCCGATTCGTAAGGTTACATCATTTACGTAGAGACGCCTCGCCGTGGTTTAGGTATTTTTCTAATGCGTAATGGTCGCGATAGCCTATGCATCACAACAATTAAAGTAAATTTAACGTAATTATCCAACACATGATCTCCTGAATCGGGCCGCTATTGCGTTTTCAAGGCTTAAGATTTGGAGACATTACTTGTATGGAGTGACATGTCAAATTTTTACTGATCATAAGAGAGTTTGGAAATACTTGCCTACAATTTAAAAGATTTGAATTTGCGGCAAAGGAGGTGGATGGAATTTCTAATGCTGATTATGATTGTTCTATTGAATACGATCCGTGTGCTCTAACGTGAATACGTCAGACAGTCAGAAGGGGAACTTTTACAAATATCGTCAAGCGGTGAACCAATAGCCGATCCGAAAAGAATTGGTGTTAAATTTGGAGTTCGAGTAAATGGAAATTCGGCACAAATAGCAGCACTCAATTCTTCTTGATCAAATCTTAGAATCACAACAAAAAGATGAAAAGCTGCAAAAGATAATTGAGGAAGTAAAGAATAGGAGCAGATCATATTTTGTAATGAGAGATGATGGAATTCTTAAGGCAATGTATGGCGTAACATTTTGTACCTCTCTACCTCGATGAATTGAAGAGAGAAATTTTGAAAAAAACTCATAACGCCTCCATATAGTACGATCCTCGGCATTTCAATATGTATCGTGACTTGAGAACATCCTATTGGTGGCCAAAAATGAAAAGAGAGATTGCTGAATTCGTAGCTAAGTGTTTGACTTGCCAACAAGTAAAAATTGAACATGACATCCGCCAAACAGATTATTGCAACCCCTTGCACTCCTAAGTTGAATACGGGAACACATTACCATGAATTTTATTTTCGGACTACCAAGAACATTTAAGAGGAATGATGGTATTTGGGTGATAGTTGATAGGCTTTCAAAGTCAGCTCATTTTATTCCAATAAGATCGACCTATGGTCCCGAACAGTTAGCAAAGTTGTATGTTGATCAGATTGTACGACTTCATGGAGTGCCAGTAACCATTGTATCCGATCGAGATGCTAGATTCACTTCCCGATTTTGGAAAGGTTTCTGCTAGCGAAGGGGTTCGGGAGGATCAATCTGAGTACTTCATTTCACCCCCAATCGTGATGGTCAATGGAGTAGAGAACAATTCAAACACTTCGAGGATATGTTATGCGCTCACAGATTAGATTTTTCTCGGGTCATTGAGATTTATGAATTACCAAAGATGTAGTTTGCTTATAATAATAGTTTCCATGGCAGTATTAAAATGTCACCTTTTGAAGCTCTTTATGGGAGAAGATGTTTAACTCCAGTGTGTTGGAATGAAGTAGGAGATAAGAAAATATATGGTTCTCGAGCTAAGAGAAAATCAGGTAGAGAATAAAACCTATACAACAAACATTTAAGAACGGCACAAAGAGAGACACAAAAAAGAAATATGTTGATGGTAGTCGGATAGACTTGAGTTTTGAATTGCGGATAAAGTGTTTTCAAGGATTTCTCCTTTGGAAAGGTGTTTTTAAGATTTGGCAAGAAGTGGAAAATTGGGAGCCCACGAAGGTTGGACCATACGAGATTATTGCTAAAGTTGACCCTCAGCATGATCAGATAGCTTCTTCTTTACCTCCTCGAACTCCAAATCTAATCATAATTTGTTTCTCCATGTATCTTGTGTTAGAAAATATATTCCCTTGATGAATCTCTCACATTCTAAGATCACAAACTAATCAACTTAGCAAGATCTTACATACGAGGAACAAACTGCAAGAAAAAATCTTAGATCGGAGGGAGAAGGTGAAATAACTACGCTTAAAAAAATGTTATATATCAGCTTGGTGATGGGACCCGGAGATAGTATAAATACTGAATAAAATCGATATACCGAGACTAGTATTAATGAGTGATATTTTTATATTTCACTTGCAATAATATATTTAGAATCTTTTTCACGAGAAATTTGATTACAAAAGGAGAAATAAAATCGCATACCACTAGGTCTCCAAAATTTATAAGTATAAATCCTACCACAAATATCTCTCATAATTTTTTTCCTCTCTTTCCCCCATCTTGGCCGAACTCCATCATCAAATACTCACCAAAAATTTTATTTTTTTCTTTCTTTCATTTTCCTCTCTCATTGTTGCTCAAGCTTCTATAAATTTGCTGAACATCTTCTCCTCATCATCTTCTACACACCCAAATTAAAAAGTTTAAAGTTTTGTGATATTTTCTGGTTATGGGAGAGTTGACTTTTTAGTTTGACCCCTTTGTCGACTTTGAGTTCGGGGACTTCAAACGGCATGTAGGTTTCATCTAGGCTTGGATTAAGTGATCTGTGGTGATTATAATCGACTTTTTGGGGCTGAAATGTGTTGATTTTAAGAGTTGACTTTTCCAAAATTCCTTTTAAATTTTATTATGATGTCAGTTTTCGACTTTAATATAGTTATTTTGGAATATAAGTTTTGGATTTTATGTGGATTGCAGAGATTATGTTGATTTGAGTCATAAAAAGTTTCTAGTAGTATTTTGGGGGGTTTTGATTAAAGATTGTTATAAAGGGATAAATCTAGTTAATTAAATGTGATTTCTAGTTGATTAAAATTGGTTTAAACGTTAGTATTTTGGTTAAGATGTTGGCCGATTTTGGGCTTAGTCGGATTATTAAAATTGGTCATTTTAATTATCATTTAAATACTAATAGTAATCTATATACTTAAGTTGATAATTTGTACCAAATGTAAGCAAAAAAAGTTAAGAAATTGAATTAAAAAATCTGGTTAAAATCAGTAAGTTGTAATTTCAATTGACCTGGTGTTTCGTTGGGAGCCGGGAAGAGGCACGCTGACTCAATAGGCGAGGCGATATTATATCATAGCCAAGTGAGAATTATCTCACTAAATTAACTTATCACCAGAATGTACATACGTATGTACATATATTTTTGTGTTGATTGTGGTTGAATATGAATTTCATTGAGTATGGATTGTATGTTGTTTTGTGAGCGCTCATTAGGTACTTTGAGGTGGAAGTTTTGAGTAGTATTAGATGTGTTTCCTGCCGTTTTCTATCAGAAAGTATGGATTGTATGTCGTTTGGTCATTTTGATGTTGCAGTGTTTATTGCTGAGTTGTATATGTTGACGATGTATGTCGAGTTGTATTATCTCTGTAGTTGTCTTATACCTCGGTATATGTTTCAAGGCTGGTGTTTTGCCCTCGCACTGCCATTTGCAGATCGTTGTTAGCTTATGCCTATTGTGCATAAGTTTCTCCCTCGCAGTTGAGGTTGATTATATGCACATTCAAGTAGAACCGACGGCGCCGGTGCTGATTGAGCCGCTTAGGGGTGAGTTCAATGCTGAGCTGATTGAGCCGCTTAGCTGCGGGCTCAACATTGAGTTGATCGAGTCAAGCTGAGCTGTAGCAGCCGGATTTGAGTAGTACTAGTGTCATGGACAAAGTTATGAGTTGGTTTTTCCAGTTGGTTAGTCGTGATGTCTTATTGGTGTCAAGTTGATAGAGTAGAGTCGTGGATCATTTAGGTATTATTGTCATTGATTTCTTTGAAATGTATGATTATCATTTTTATTGTCCCTATTTCCAAGATGTTTCATGTTTAGTTGACGAGCCTATAAATTTATGCATTTTGATAATGAATTCACTAATGACTTATATATTATGGCCTTACGTTGTATAACATTCTATAATACCCATCTATCCTATGCGAAATTAATTATTTTAATTACACTAAGCGAGAGTGTGGTTAATTGCCACTCTTGAGATAAGTATTCACTAAGCTTCGCAGCTTACACCCTATTCGCTATGCTGAATTCTTTAGTTTGTGCCAAAGCTGATGTGGCGTCAGAGTGTTCTCGGCCTGCTCGAGTGTTCGTGCCTTTAGAGCCTAGGTGAACGGCGTAGGCGAGATCCTCAAGGGCCTCGTTGTTTTTATTTTAGTTCAAATTCCTCTATTTGTTGTTATTTCATTTCAAACCGAAAGTGTACGCTTGGATATTTTGTACTTTAGTCGATCGTTGTATATAGGTCGTTGGCTTGCGGTTGGGGAAACACCATTTAATGGATGACTTTCTTAAAAATCGCTTCTTTCGTATGTATCTTGTTTTATTGGTTTATTTTAAAGACAAAAAGCGACATTTAAATTCTGAGTCAACTACTCCCATTCGTGACTCGGTGTCCACGATTTGAGAGGCCTTAATCTCTCGTGGCGGCCTTCCACTCCTGCCGGTCGTTATCAGAACGACTTCCGAGGTCGGCCAGGTTAAGGTCATCAACAACCCGTGATAATTCATAGTCACTTCGATCGATAGATGACAACATAAAAAGACTTCTATTTGATACACACAATAAAAAAATACACTTTGTCCATCGCGTGAACTAACAACATATACAATCAAACAACGAATAACATAATACAAATCCACCTTAATGATACAACTCCAAGATACACAAGAAATCCAAAATACAACATAGCGAAAGTATGGCAAACTGCATCTCAATGAAATATAAATACACAAAGTCTAACAATATACAAATCGACAAATAACAGTGGAAATGATCGACGAGGAATTCCTATGCCACCACCGGGCCTCATCTATGATCTTCTAACTGGCAGCCTCTATCAATGCAGCCTTCTCGACAACCCTCAAATGACAACCCTTAGAACCTAGGTACAAAATGCCCGCCCATAGAGGAATAGGAGTGAACTATTAAGCCGAAGTGGAAATTACAAAATACCACGCATTTCGATCCCATCATATATATTCATACTTATATATATAACATATGCTTATACATTAACTGTGCTACATACAATAAATAACTGTCATAAATCACATAGAGTTCTCTCTCATACGATATCACATAACACTTGAGTAACTCAGCCAACAATGCATATTCATTTCTAAGGAAAACAGCCTCAACACACAAGTCATCAAACGAGGAATCCACCTCCAAGTAAATATCAAATACATACATATGAGGAATCCACCTCCAAATAATACACACATGAGGGGAATCCACCCTCCAAATAATATACATATGAGGAATCCACCTCCACATAATCAAATGAGGCATCCACCTCCATCCTCCTAATCGAGGCTACACCCTCAATGCGCATACCTAAACCTCCCAACCGACGTGCTACTCCACACAATATGCACACACCACACCAAACCTCCCGGTCGGGTCACCACGTCCGTTAAATAACACACAAGACAATCAATAAAGAATATCCGCACATAACCACACACACAAAGACACCACACACAAAGACACACCACACACAACTTCATAACATGAATCATATTCACAACTATCTCTACAATACAAATCATAATCTCAATTATCTCATAACATACCTCATAATCTCAATTATTTCATCATGAATCATAAACGTAATTTACACATAATATCAATAATAATCTCAATTATTTCATAATAATATCAATCATAGTCACACAATACACATATTAGAATAGTCCCAAGACAACACATGCAAAATATATAACATAATATATGAAAGGTCCCCATCGTGAGATTTGTACTCACCTCGAGCCCAAAAGCAGTAATGATAACTCTAGGCGCCTCCTCGTGCTATATCCAAAGCTCAAATTCCTATTCAAAGAAATTATACATTATAACACATCTCATAGAATAACTCCTCTCTTTAACATCTATATAATCCCAAAGGTTATACCACGCCTCACGATTCAAATTTCTACAACTCTTAGCAATCATCCTATCCTCAAGATCGTATACCCTTTTAATATTCCAACATAACTACATTCTAATCGCCAACTGTGAAAATCTCAATATTCGGTCATCTCCCTTATTACCCCCAACAATAACAACACTTTAAGCACATTCTAATCAATCCAACAATCAATTGACAACTAATTAATCCATTAAATACAACCTCCAATTCAAACGCTAACGCTAACCTAACTTTCCCCCACTTCTTCTCAACCCAATCTCTACCTATCCATATCCAAACCAATAATTTATACCCAAAAAACTATATTAAAGTCCTCTAACCTCATATTACAATTTAAAGATAATTTAAGAAAAGTCAATAAAAGTCAATCCTCAACTTACACCACTTTCTAACCCCAATAATCACTCAAAATCACCGCTTAATCCCCTATACGATACTTAGATAACATTTCTATACCATAATACTCAAGATCTAAAAGTCAACAAAAAATCCCATGCAAAGTCAAATCTTCAAACTCAAGAAATATATCAAAAGATTTGATCTTTCTTACCTAGATATGACGAGGACGATGAGGAGAAGCAAATCCACCACTTTGATCTTCGAAGCTTGCTTATAATCGACGGTAAATGGAAGAAAATTTTGAGTGGGGAAGTGAATAGCCAAAGAGGGGAAAGAAGAGGGAATGGATGAGGATGAAGATAGTGGTGGTAGTCAATATTTAGAGTTTGTTCCATTCGCCGGGTTAATTCTACACCTTCCGCACTTAAATCTCAACGAAAACCCCATTTATCAAGGCTATTCCCAGGCATATATTACTACTCATCTCATACTCATCTCGATATATCGATATTATTCCAAAATTATTTATACTATCTCCGGGTCCCACCACAAACCGAAATATACCACCAACCGACCGATTTGTTATATTCTCCACTACTCAACTTCGAAATTTTTAATTTCACCCCGAAATACTCCACCGAGAAACTTATATACTATCAACATAATATTGGTAAGGAACGAGTTATTACAGTCTACCCTCCTTATAAAATTTCGTCCTCGAAATTTACTCAAAACCCGGTCTGTCTTATCATCTCAATTCACCTTTCAATACGCTCTTATTACCGAATATCATGACATCTTGTCACCCAATCATATTCTCCTAACATAGTCATTGGCTTCAGAGATCGCGTACTACCTCGTAATTACATTCGCAACGTACCCTGAATATTACTTACTGCAACTGGATATTACACAATCTAATCATATCATAATCATCGCCCGTCATTACGCCCCAACCATTTATATACATCCCCTACATCTCATATTACACCCTCAAAACCATCAACTCATATTTTATCATGTTATCAATATCATAAATCAACCATAAATAATACCAAATAAAAATCAATATCCATCATCTATATCAGCCGTATCCACCTCACAATTGGTGGTCAATATATCATCATCCGCGTGCTACGACGCCAATCGATCATTCACACCACCGATAACCCCCTATCATAACAATCTCTATTACTAGCTCCAATAGCTATCAATATCCCCTTTTCGCATAATCTCACCCTACAGTCTCAGTTTCCAATCAAATTGAAAATTTCAATCTACCATATTCCTCCTCCCATCACACTTCATTCCGTCATACCAAAGAAGTATCAATAAGTAACCTCGCTTCTACCTAGAATAGTTAGACATTAACAAATAAATAATTCTAAGCATTCCATTAGACCTTCTCCCGTAGATGGTACTCTTTTAATAATTCTCATTTATGTTCACTTAGTTTTATTATAGTATTCACCCAATGCCATTCCTTCATTAATTTAACATAATGTAAACTTATTCTCAATAGTCATATCAAGTTCCATTCTTCCTCGTAGTTCTCCTTTCTTTCATCACTCATTAGAGCTATTTTTTCTTTCCTTTCCTCTCGCCTCATTTCGCTAATATTAAATTCAACATCTTCAATAGCTTCTCCGGCCGGTGCCATCCTAACACTGGCTTGGAACTTAGTATTACCGTGAGCAACCTTTCTCTTACTGACATTATCATCTCTGTTAACTCAAGTCTTACACTTCAATACATCTTATATCCTTATACCATAGTAACTACTTTCTGATAAGGCCTTTATACCGAATCAACCCATAACATTCCCACCTATTGGTCCTTGAATTCATGAATTCCATTGTTGTATTCTAATTGACATATGATCTCTCTTCATCATTAACACCCACAAACGACGTTTAACATCTCGACCACGCCCTCAAGCGACCATTGCCATAAAAAAATCCATGCACTTATAATTGCTCCACACAAACCTCGTAATTCACACTTCACACACACACTGACCTTATAGAGAAAACTCTGTATCTACTCTCTCGTAACAATTCAATTATTATCCTTATTAAGCATTTCTCCAAATCCATCATCCAGAATCATGAGTATAAATTTTTTTTTTTCAGTATCCTCTAGAGTTGTGGGTCAACGACCTCTCTTCCTCTTATGATACCAATTATTCTCAAGTCACGATACACCTCAAAACTACCAAGTCTCACAGTATACACCCATGATGAGCTCATTCTCATAACTATGCTCCTCAATTATCGTGCAACACGATATTCTACCACACTTGTTAATACTCCATTGTCCCTTAGGGATTCATTCAACCTTCATCTACACCTCGCAGTCCATTAATTCAAATCCTTTAGAACTAACATTGGGCCAAGTATCACCATCATTAGTTCTATTATATTATCCCTTAAACAAAATTTGTATTTATGACCCGATACATTAACCATCATATTTCCTCTTTATAAGTGAGATCCCAAGATTCATTGATATTCCGCTACTAATTCCCACTAATTTCCTTACCGGCTGGCCCAACCTTCTCCCCGAGCGAGCCTAAGATATTTCAAATTTTATAATTTACTTAACTCCCGCTTATAACCTCAACTCATCCTTGAAAAATTTATCCTCAACCTTTGAATTGGAACACCACCAGTTATCACCTGTCTTGGAAACAGTATAATATCCAAACATTTTACTCCCCTTATCACCTTGAATGTCGTAGTCCTCTATTCCTGACGAAGAACCAAATCCGTACCTTTGATTCATTTAACCTTTAACCTTCTTAACCATCTATTCACGTCTCTTAACCATAGCTCCAGCGAGATTCACCTCTTATAACTCCACTCAACTCATCTTATCCAAAAATCAAATTTTCCCCAAATCAACATTCTTCGTTATATATAATTGCATACAATATATTCAAGTCTTCGAAGAAATCATCATTCCTTTCTCATGTCTCTTCCTTGAATACCCAAACAACCAAATTGCACCATTAGTTAAATATTTGCTCCAACTATTATTACCAAATTTATATCTTAATTTCATACTTTCTCTTCAATTCATAGCCTCAAGTATAACTCCAATGATTCTACAATTTCAAAGATAACATATACTCCAATATTATCATACCTTCCTATGGTTCTATTCCGTGTTTACACGTTTCATCACGATGCATTATACACAACTTCATCATACATTAACAACCACTAAAAAACTTCGCTTCAACCTAATCTCTCAATCATGTTCTCAGAATTCTGAAAATTCCCTATTTATCATTAGCTTTAAATATATATCACCATTCCGGGCTAAGATCCTTTTTATTTCATAAAATTATTCAACACTATATATCCAGCCTCAAAGTTTTATTAATGCAGTACTAAACATCAAGCTTTTCTCCTCCCAGTCCCAAAATTTTTTCTCTTTTTTTTTTCACTTTATTCTTCAAACAATACTTCACAACTTAAGCAACCTTTAACTTCATAATGACAACTAAAATATTTATTTTATCCCAATCTACTCAGCCATCAATCCAACTTCATATTCACTAATAGAGTACTCAGATACTTAATTCCACCAATACCAATTTTTCCAATATTTCAGATGCACAATCATATTCCAACACATCTAGATGATCGATAACCTCGCACAACCACCCAATCATAACAACAGTTTTACGGCAAAAATTTCCCATTTCAGCTTATCCTCAATTCCCTTAGTATCCATCGAAATAGAATTTCTTACACAAATCTACACACACTTACATCTTCTTCTTACCTCTCATATTCATACCCCCATCGGACAAAAGATTCATTAACTCACTTATCTTCACGAGTGGCCCATCCTGATACGTCAACTAAATTAATCCTCTCTCTACCCTAACACTTGGGTCCAATCCATCATACAATTATCACCTCAACACTCTTCCACCTCAATTATTTCGTGCTCACCGATTCAACTTCATGATCTAAGGATCAACAATCTTATACCACAATCACCAGATTACCCTTAATACTCTTAGATTTACATAAATACCTCAACCACTCAACAACTCCAACTCCGACATTATAGATTTCTTTCCCAACATCTTTTGGTATCTCCTTTCTCCCCAACAAAATTCCAACCACCCATCCATATCTTAATGTCTCGTTTCCAAACTTTTCTGCCTTGAGTTCACATCCTCTATAACTACTGTTATCCAAAGTGAAAAATAAAATCTACCCAACTTCAATGGGAACCGTTATCCAGATAAACATCATCAAGTGTGTATTCATCAAATTTACTAACCGCTTCACTTCTTATGTCAGCTTACAACAACGAATACGATTCATCTCAACCTTCCCCTGCGGCGCCACACGTAGCTCGACAAAAATCTTCCTGTGGCATCCTCAACAACAATGATCATCTTAAAGAAGAACAATTTAGACTCCACAAGCTAATTTAGATATCGCACAACCACTCTAATTCATCTTACACCTAGGCACATAACTTCACACAGATTAACATTTAAAAACTCCGAAACCCAAGCTCGATACTAAAAATTGTAACGACCGCCCAGTCGGCCACCTGAAAGGCGTCATCAACAACCTGTACACCAGAGTCACCGATCGATGGATAACAACATAAAAAGACTTCATTTGACATTAATAAATAATAAAAATACCCTTTTATCCATCCCGGTGAACTAACAACATATACAATAAAACAACGAACAACATGATACAAATTTACATCCTTATACAACTCAAAGATACACAAGAAATCCAAAATACAACATAGAAAAAGTATGGCAACCAGCTCAATGAAATACAATACACAAGTCTAACAATATACAAATCGATAAATAACAGTGGAAATGATCGACGAGGAAATCTCTATGCCACCACCGCCTCATCTATGATCTTCAATCGGCAAATTTATCAATGCAGCCTCGACAACCCTACCATCAACCTCCTTAGAACCTAGGGGCATAAAATGCCCATAGAGAATGTGGAGTGAACTATTAAGTTCGAAGTAAATACAAATACTACTTTACTGATCCCATCATATATATTCATACTTATATATATAACATATGCTTACATTAACCAGCTACACAATAAATAACTGCTCACAAATCAGTATGTAGTTCTCTCATATGATATCACATAACACTCTCATAACCGTCAACAATGCATATTCATTTAAGGAAAAACAAAGCCTCAACACGATGCCTCCGCAAATACTACACATATGAGGAATCCACCTCCAAATAATACACACATGAGGAATCCACCTCCAAATAATACACATACGAGGAATCCACCCTCCCACATAATCAAACGAGGCACCCACCTCCATCCTCCCGACTCCAGGGCCACCCCCTCAATGCAGATCGCCACCAAACCTCCTAATCGACGGGGCTACCCACACACATGCACACCACACCAAACCTCCCGTCGCCGGGTCACCAAATAACACACAAGACAATCAAAGCAATATCCTAAGACATAACCACACACACAAAGACATACCAATAATAATCTCATAACATGAATCATATTCACAAACCATTCTCATAATACAAATCATAATCTCAATTATCTCATAACATACCTCATCATCTCAATTATTTCATCATATGAATTCATAAATCGTAATTTACACATAATATCAATAATAATCTCAATTATTTTACATTATGAATCATAATCACACAATACACATATTAGAATAGTCCCAAGACAACACATGCAAAATATATGTAACATAACATATACGAAAGGTCCCCATCGTGAGATTGTGACTCACCTCGAGCCCAAAAGCAAGAATGATGACTCTAGGCAAATTCCTCGCATATATCTGTGCTCAACTCCTATTCAAAGAAATTATACATTATAACACATCCAGTAGAA
The DNA here is from genome assembly GCA_019722365.1 of Lithospermum erythrorhizon. Lineage (NCBI taxonomy): Eukaryota > Viridiplantae > Streptophyta > Magnoliopsida > Boraginales > Boraginaceae > Lithospermum > Lithospermum erythrorhizon. The sequence goes on along the minus strand of JADFUC010001081.1, from coordinate 98,585 downwards.
TAACCTCTCTTAACATTTACATATACCCCAAGTGTTATACCACGTCTCACGATTCAAATTTACAACTCTTAGCACCATCCTATCATCCTCAAGATCGTACACTTTTAATATTCCAACATAACTACATTCTAATCGCCAACTCTCGTAAAATCTCAATATTCGGGTCATCTCCTTTGTCACTCCCCAACAATAACACTTTAAGCACATTCTAATCAATCATCAATCAATTTGACAACTAATTAATCCATTAAATACAACCTCCAATTCAAACGCTTAAATGCTATACGTAATTTTCCTCAAACTTTCAACCCAATCTCTACTCTATCCATATCCAAACCAATAATTCTATACCCAAAAAATCCATATTAAAAGTCCTCTAACCTCATTACAATTTAAAGATAATTTAAGAAAAGTCAATAAAAGTCAATCCCTCAACTTACACCTCACTTTCTAACCCCATAATCACTCAAAATCACCCTAATCCCCTATACTCCATACTTATAACATTTCTATACCATAAATAATTTCAAGATCTAAAAAGTCAACAAAAACCATAAAGTCAAATCTTCAAAACTCAAGAAATATATCAAAAAGATTTGATCTTTCTTACTCTAGATATGATGAGGATGATGAGGATGTTTTCAAATTCAATTACTTGATCTTGAAAGCCTAGTTTTATAATCGTGATGAGAGAAATGGAAGAAAAGTACCTGGAGGGGGGGGAAAGTTGAAATTTCGGCCAAAGAGGGGTTAAGAGTGGAAACGGATTTATACGCGTAGCCGATATTTTAGAGGGGAAGAAATTTAAGTTCCATTCTCGGCTTCTGCTAATTCTAGCTACCCTCCGTATACTTAAATCTCAAAAATGATTTCCATCAGGTTATTCCCCGAGGCATATATTACTACTCATCTCATACTCATCTCAATATATCGATATTATTCCAAAATTATTTATAATACTATCTCCAGTCCTACCTCACAAAACCAAAATATACCACCAACCGACCGATTTAAGCTGAATTCTCCACTACTCAATCTCGAAATTTTGAATTTCACCTTAAATACTCCACTGAGAAACTTATATACTATCAACATAATATCGTAAAGAAACGAAGTTATTACAATAAAGGTATTACTTAATAAGCTTTATTTCAATCAAAAGTAAGCATGGCGTAATCAATGCATAGAAGAGGCTACTTAGGAGCATACAATATGTTAAGATTCAAAGATTCATACCTCTTTAATGATGAACGTTAGTGAAGGCCAGAGAGAGGTGTTCAAATTTTGAGGACAAATTTTTGTTAGTAGGCATTGAAAATAACCCGAAATTTTTTATTTAAGTAATAATTGAATATTGCCCTACTTAAAATAAACTCGAATTAAACAAGGATGTATCTAAAAAACTACTCATCTTTTTCCCTCCGAATTAAGCAAACAAATCACACCTCATGCTTGCTTTCGGAACACCTCGTGCTTGCTTAGTTACTTCAAGGCTAAGTAACCCTATTTAATAATAAAACCCTCCATCCTTATCAAGAATCACAAATCTTTTCTTCTTCTCCTTCTCTCCTCTTGGCCGAGTTATCCCCTCCCCTTTTCCCCAAAATTTTTCTTTCATTTGGTGCTTATTCTCTTCTTAAATCATACCCCTAAAGTTTCTAACAAGTTTCAAGAAGGAAAAAGGTATAACTATTTCATTTTTGTTGGTATAACTAGTTATAACTATGTCGTTACTTTTTAATTAGCTAAACCTATCCATAAAATGATATTAGAGTTCATATTTACTAGTTTAAGATGATTCAAACATAAGTATGTCGATTATAAGCACAAAGTTAATAAATTGATTGTTTATAATAAGGCCATAAACTAAAATTATAGAATCATGGGTTAGTTTTTAGTTTCTACCTATGTAATTTCCATTTTGGATAGTAGTATTCAATTTAGATTCTTGATATAATTAATATAGTTTGGAGTTTGGATATAAACAAAAGTTAAAATGAGTATAGTAGTATATCGTAAAATGGGATGAAATTGCCTAATTCAAGAGTAATTCACAAACTTAGTAGCTATTGTTAGTTAAAGTTACAAAAATAAAAGTAATTATTATTATTATATTCTTTAGGTGTAGATACATATCGAGTAGTTGCTCCGAGTAGGAAAAGTCAGGGACTTTGGTCATGCTGGTGCATTTATATCACGTGAGATAACCTTTCACATATATTATGTATATGTAAGTTGTAAGGGCTGACTAAATGAAAGTTATATACGTACGATATTAAGATTTGCGATGTTGAGTATTGTTATATGATCGGGCCAGATATCTCGAAGTTGTGATATATGATGACGTGATGATTGTCGACGTGATACTGTTGTCGAACTCCCCTATTCGTTAGTTGGTCCCCGCGCAGTCGAGGTGCGATTGCCTACTTGGTCTGTAGGTGGCTGGAGAGTCAGATATTGTTGGTCTTCGTTTGCTTGGTGTGTAGGCAACAAATGATGTTGTTTTTCCTCTATTCGTAGTGTGTAATTCTAATAGGGGGCCGGAGTAGAATTATTGTTGGTTGTATGATATACTGGATGTTATTAACGGCGTGTGATAGTTTATTTTTATTCTTTGGATTGTCTGATATGATAAGGTTACAGTGTATTATTGCTTATTTTGAGAGATGATTCTTTACATGTCCATATATGTATGATTAGTTATATTCGTGCGAGGTAAAATATTCATTGAGCTTTCAGCTCACCCCTTTATTTGGGGACCCCCCAGAATTTTGTAGTTGAAGGAGACATTCGTGTGGCACCATCTTTTGTGGCGAAGAGCTGAGTATCATCAAAAGTACAGTTCGTCAGTTAGGATATCTCAACATTTCTTCTTCTGATCCTCATATTTTGTAGTATTTTTGTATGAGGTGTGTATTTTGGATCACATTATGCATATATACGCTTTGAGGTTGATATAAATGTTGTCTTGTAGAGACCTCGGTGATTTACTGTTAGCAAAGATTGCTAGCTATTCAAGCTTTTAAGGTATGATTATATGTTTGGATGATGTATTTTAGCGTGTATTACTAGTTCACCCTCGATGGATTGAAGTATATTATTATTATTATTATTATTAATTGAAGTCTTTTTAGGTTGTCATCCATCGACAGACTCAAAGTGCTCGTGTCACGATGATCCTAATCTCAGGCGGCCGACTGGGCGGGCTGTTACAATATCCGCATGAAATTAAATAACAATATTAATAATAATAATAATTCTACTCAAAGCATATGATTATTTAACTAATACCTATTATAATAATAATAACAATAGTTCTACATAATAATAAATAATACGGAGTAATAATAATAATAATTCTACAAAAACATATGAGTATTTAACTAAACCTATTATAATAATAATATTCATGGCTAAACTTATTATTATTTAACTAACACCAATTATTAAAGATTGAAAATGATATATGATGAGAAAATCATATTGATGAAAGGAGTAACAAATTAATAATATATAATATATGAAATATATTCGCGGAAGTAAATCATGAAAGTTATACCGTGGAATCATTAAACATGCACTGGAAATAAATAAACAAAGTTAATTAAAAAGTGGGATGCATGACAATTATAAAGTATATATATGCCAAATGTATGTGATGTATCATCCTCAAACAATACGTATGTGTTGATGATTACCTTCCAATTGATAATCTTACGTGTGTGCAAGTATAAAGTATGATGAATACTTAATACTACCTCCGTTTTTTTTATTTGACGTTATATATTTTTGTATATCGAGGTGAAACTTTGACCATTAATTACTAATTAATTATTATTTTAATAAATATGTTATATCATTAGATTCATCTTGAAAATAATTTCATAATAATATTAGTTTCTTATAATTTTTGAACATATACTTGAAGAATAATCGAGTCCAAGTTTCATCTCGATTTTAAAAATATCAATAAAAAAGAAATGGAGTGAAGTAGTAGCTAATTCCTATTACAACTCCGCCATTTTAGAGATTTTTAGAGAGAAAGGTAATTTAGTAATTAATAATGTGAAAAAGGGAAGAAACACAACCCTTATTCACACTTTTATATATGTTAAAGTGATATCGATTGCCCCCTTATTTTTTGTGAGATAGACTTAATATTTTCCATAATTTAAGAATGGGATGAACAAGAAATAAGCTCTGCCTCTTTGAGATGAAATTAATCCCACTCTATACGACCTTCGTGTAAGGAACGAATGCCTATGCTCCAAGAGCTTAATCTCATTTCATTTGCCTGCAGTCTTTGACGACTACCCTCCTGGCTCATCCTCGATGACTCGATACTTCATCTACCGATTCCCCCACTTCCTCAATTGGTGATTATAGTAATGTTTACCCTCAAAAATCATGCAGGACATTAGATTTGATGTCATATAGTCCCTTTCCCTATAAAAGGTACTTTCCCTTTCAAATTTTACTTCCACCTTCTCAAATAACACCTTAACTCTCAAATCTTCCATAGCAAGTATTTTAATTTCTTCCCTCCCTAAGAATTGTATCTCTTTAATTACGCCTCTTTCCTGTGTATCTTCTTCTTAACTTTAGTAAGTAATTTTTTCTTTTTTTAATAAATTTTGGGAAAGTATTCTAGGTTATTTCTCAGAGATTTTGGTAGTCTTAATAGGAACTGCTTTCTGCTTGGGTGTTTCAGAATTTGGTGTGGAACGTGCTATTATTGTAAGTTCTCGTGATAAGTTAAGCCATGTTCTCGATTCAGCATTTCAGGGTAGATTTCTTTTATGAAATTTCTTGGAACCGCTCTCTGCCTTCAATGACTCAAGAATGGCTGTTCATCTCGCAACTTGGTAGCCGACTCGCCAATGGGAAGCTGACTAGGTTTTGGGAGGGAAATGAGTATTTTGACCATCCTTGTTAAGGTTACTCCTTTACTCCTTTTGACGATCTTACTTGCTAATTGCTTGTTCTTTTGATGTGAGCAAGATGTCTCAATCTTCGAGAATAATAGCTCATACTTTTATGGTTCGGCCCACTGTGTGCGTAATCCGAGGAAGCTTCCATAAGCGGGAATGCCCATAATCGCAATGTAGGGCCTTCAAACTCAGCATCCTCCTTAGAAGTGGGACACATAGACCCAATTCCCCAAGAAGGCACTGCCGAAGGTGCTGTGACGAGGCCATAGAGCCGCAAAAGGCTTACCAAGGTACGCCGTCTCTTCCTACTCAGAAAAAAACTCAACTCCCCGCCGACAATTGATGACTAGTTGGGATGGCATAACATCTTATTTTTCCATCCCCATAACTAAAGTAGACACCGTGACGCTTCTCTTCCTCCGCTTAGAATAGCTTTACCTTCCTCGTATTGAGGAGGGCTGTCTCCAAGGATCCCGACGACCCTTGGGCGCATGTTCATGGTATGTCGAAGCTTTTTCGCATGTGTACGCGATTACCATTTTCCCTTTTGTGAATGATCTCGCTTCACTATTAACGAGCCTCGCCACCATTTCTTTATTGAAGTCATGTCGCATAAAAGGGTATTGAACCCATTGTCTCTTTTCTGCTTATTTTCTTTTCCCATAAATCATTCCAAAACCAAGTTTTCTACTCAAGCGTTAAAAGAAATATCCTAGCCGGGTTCGCCTGAATAGACATGTAAGGATAACCGACTTCATAAGAAATGGTTTTATGAGAGGGTATGTCGGAAGCGTGTTCCTCGCATATGGACTCTCAAGGAAGAGGCCCCTTCCCATCCCTTCCGCCAAGATATGGGGCTCAAGTGGGCAAAAATTAGGCGCTTGGCCGCCTCAGGAACGACAAATTACCTTGATACACTCAGGACGGCCATGTTGGTGATGGTCAGTTTAGTGTACGACAACGTGTTCAATTCCAAAGATAAGGACAAGCCTCCCATAGGGTATTTATTTTTACCTTTCACCCCTTTCTTTGTTGTAATCTTTTCTTTACAATCTTAACCGGTTATCTTTTCTTTCGCAGCTTGAACTCATCCATATTGTTGCTTCCAAAGAATTCCAACTAGTGAACTTTCATGATATGCTCGGGATGGATCGCCTCTTTCTCTCTGGGGTGCCCATAGTGACAAAAAGACAAACCTCCGCGACTGATGATCTCCGAGGTCACTTTACATCTCCTCCTCCAACCAACAAGATTCCCTACCCCGGCCATTAACCCACTTCTAAAAAGGATGGCGATCATACCCCATCCGCCCCCATTGCCTAAGAAGGCTAAGAAAGTCGCCTCCATAAAAAGGAAGGGCCCGTGATTATTCTCCGTGTGAGTAAATCGTGAATACGAAGTGATTCAGTCATTCGCTGGGGTTGTGGCCACTCCTACGAATGTGGTAACTCCTGACTCCTCTACAACCATTTCTCATTGCGCTAATGCCGCCGAAGGAAGCGATTAAGAATCTCTTATCTCTTCAACAGGAGTTGAATATCTTTCTCGACTCCGCTAACAAGATTCTTTAGAATGTATGCCCTCTCTCAAGAGAAAGTACTATCCGTAAGTGACCAAGGAGCAGAGGTCGGCTCTGATCCTGCTCCCCCGCCACAAGTACTCGGGTCTATACTTGGCCAAGCCTTATGAGGTACCCAACTTGGAAGTCACGAGTGAGTCTCCTTGGGGGGCTCGCAAGTTCCATTTCATCCGGGGCGAAACCCCTACTCTTCAAAAGAGTCGCATGGCTCAAGATAATCGACTGGGTGGACCCTCATGTCGGCTTTTCCCAATCCACGGCATACCAACCACACCCTAAACTATGACATATTTTCATTAGTCCCCTATACAATTATCTGACCTACATCTTGTGTCTCAAGCAGTCGTCAACGGAGTCATGTTGGCGGTAGGCTTAGCCGACTCATTTGCCAATTGACAACAATACCCTTCGATACAAAGACAGGGCAATGTAAGAGTCTCAGAAGCTTTTAAGAGCAGTCTCAACTCCTCGAATCGACAAAAATGCAAGCATCAAGAAGCCGCTACGTGAGAAGCCAAGCAAAATGGAAAGAGTTAATGGTGAAGCTTGCTAATGGTATGATGCCCCTGCACGTGCCAAGCAAATGGTACATCTAACTCTCAAACCGAAAAGAGCTAATTTGTGGATCGAAAAGGAAGCTTTGCAAATTCATGAAGAGCTCAAGGAACTCTAATAGAAGAGGCGACTAAGGCTGTGTCTTGGCCCAAGTTAATCGACACCGACTTAGCCTCGACTCCTCTACCGCCGGCCGAAGCTGAATCAAGTCGCATCAACTTTAGAATAGCACCGCGGTCCTTCCTTTCCCCGCTATGATAAGAAAGTGGGAAGTTTACTAAGTCGGGTTATACACACACTCAAATAGTGTTGGGTTTAGAATGAAATGACTATTTCTACGCCTCTATTTGTGCTTTAGTAATTGTGAAGTTTACCAAGGGGCAAAATTGTCATTTCACTAAAAAAAATTAATATTTGGGTATGTGTATAGTGTTGCCTGTGAAGCTTAGGTGTATCTTATTTCACCACTGTGATTCAGCATCTGTGGAAGGTTTGACTGGACAAGCATTCATCAAGACGAATTCGCCGCCCGATCGTAGAGTCAGCTGTCACTCTTCAACTTCCCCGGGCGTGCGCCTCCGCTTTGAAGAGGGTGGCGTGACTCTCGAACTGCCCCATCGAAAAGTGATCCTCCTCCCATTAATCCTTGACTTAATGACCTGCCTTTTGTACTGAATAATTTATTCTCGTTTTTCTAATTTCGTAATTAGATAATCTTCTTTATCGAAATGTTCGTTGTTCTGCCTTATTTGCTATTTCATTCTTTATATTATTATGTCGCACTTCATCTCTTGCCCCCTTGTGATAGTTACTTTATCTTATTAAAGGGACTACCGCAATCCTCAAGATTCGTGGCTCCTTGTTTCAGTTTATGTAAGTAGGCTCGTTGTACGAGTGTTTGGTTTTGAGCAAGCACGCCTCGTAAAATGTTACTTATTGTTTCCCTTGTTTTAGAAAAGTTTAAGATATCCATTTGGGTGGATGTTTCACTTAATGTTCCATCTAAAAGGGAAATTGTGTTGTGTTACCCGCCTGCGGGATGTGATTTTTACTTAAGGCATCCGCTGACGGATGCTACCTCTTTACTGGGTGTTTACAGAATGATCGCTTCATCCTTATAACCATACAAATGATGTTGACTGTTGTTGCTCAATAACTAATAACATATAAAATGGTGGTGAATGGAACCGAGAACCGAGATATTTTATTTTGATAATGAGGCGGATATAATCGAGCCACGAGATACGTGTGATGGGCGGTAACCGAACTACTCTAACATTCATTCAAAGATCGACTAAATATAATACTTCTGGCGATTAGAAGATACTAAGCGATGGACGTATCCCCATTTACCCTTTCCAGCTTCATATCGTTGGAAAATTACGCAAATCTCGTTCATAACAAAACAAAAAATGCAACCAAGATCAATAAATTTATAATAAACGAATTACTTAAAAAATATAAAGGACGATATAATTCGTATTACCCATGAATACTTAGAGTACTTACAAACGAAATGATGGAACCTTTCAATCTCCCGAATCCTCCGCTGAATCCCCGCACCTCATGAAATGCCTACAGCTAGTCCACACCAAGAGCGGTTTAAATTCACATCGACTCAAGTAGAATCTACGAGCAATTGGACAAGCAAATTTGAGTCAAAATTTTGACCTAAAAAATCAAAGGAGAGAGGGAGGGGCAGCCGAAATTCAAAGTTAGGGGAGGAAGATGAAATTAAAATTTTAGGTTTTTCATTTCATCTCCTTTTCTTATATAGTCTCTTTGATTTCGGCCTAATAGCTTCGACCTCGCTTGATAAATAATAGTTAACTCGTTAAACCCTTAACTAACTTATTACTAAATCCAGTAAATTAACAAGTTACTAATAAGTTGCTAAACCGCCAATTAAAATAGTTATATTAATTGATTCGGTTGTCCAATGTCTATTTTTACATTATCAATATAAAACTCTCGATTTTCTCATATATCTCGTTGATTTCAATCAACTCCCCAATTTAATAATCTCGATTTAATTCTATACATGGAATGTAACTCAACGCCATTGTATGTGTGTGTGACCTTTCTCGGCCTTTATAATATTAGTCGATAATAATATAATTCACCATTGGCGATATTATATCGGTTAAGTACGAGATTCCAGCAACTGCATAAATTCTATATTATCGTGAGTTCCATTTTATAATTTGCAACAATATTTATCAACACTTAGTTTGAGTAACTTAATGCAATCTTAAAACTAGTAAAATGAATTGTTACAACAATTGTCGCAACGGCAAGTATAGAAATCAAAATGCTCAAATTATAGAAATCAAAATTTCGAACACAAGCCCTAAGTCTCGAAAATCCAAATTTGGGAACTTCCCAAAACTCAATTCATGAGGTATTTACATGTTGATATAGTTGGGATATTTTATTAAGTATGAGTGAGTGCGCTTTGTAAAGTATATATCCGTAAATTAATTAAGTGTGATAGAGATTTGATCATGCAGATCGAACTATGTCGAAAGGTTCGATTCTCTTTTGTATACGCCTGGCTGCTGCAGCCGGCTCTCGGCCGGAGTGAGAGTTGTGAAACAATACCACACTCTCTAAGATGATCATTGAACTCATGACTCAAGTATTCTCCTCTATCGACGAAGAATCATTACGCCTTTGTTCAATTGGTTTTGTACTTCTATTTTGAAATTTTTGAATTTCAAAGGATTCATGTTTGGTGCTCTCAATGCAAACATAATAAAAGCAATCAGAATTCACCTTCTGGGTGTGATATGTCTTTTCGGTCCACATACATTGGTGTGTATGATCCTTAATAAATCACTTGCCCTTTCATTGTATCCAAAGTGAAGGGCCATTTGGTCAGTTTTTATCCGGCAAGTAGGCAAAGTATTCAAGCACTTATCGTATATGTTTCATAATTGAAAATCTTCAAGTATTTCACCGAGCGTAAGTTTTTTGATACTTTGTTCTCAAGTATATGACCTAATCAAGATGCCATAGGTATATAGGATTTAAGTCGTTAGTCTTATTCCTTAAGATTAATGTTATATTGCTCGACAAATGTGTCTAAACATATAGACCATCTGGAGAGATGCATTACCATATATTATACCATTCTTGATCCTAAATTCATCGGGTATCAATTGAAAATGAAAAGCCTTTCATTGTTCAATGCTAATAGTAGGTACATATTAAACATTGTTCAAATTTAAACTAGGTCCCAGAGGGCAATTAAACTACTTGATCCTACTGCTTAGGCAAAGAACCTTTCAAGTATTCCATACACGTAGATCCATCTCTCCTATTTCGAAGTCTTCTACTTGCCCGCAGCCTCCCTCGCATATCAAGCGACAAACGTGAGAACCACGTACCAAAGGTCAAGCACCCATGAAGTAGAATTAGAAGTTATACAAAATTCAATAATATATATATATATATATGTATATATACCTGTAGGCTGAGTGGTCGTTAGACCATTTTTCTTATCTTCCAAGAATTTCTTGCAGGTCGACTTCCAGCCAATTCTAGATCCTACAGCAATGACATTCTTGTCCTCCTTTCTCACTGCTCCTCGCTCAAAGATTCTTGGCAACCTTAGGTTTTCTCGAACCTTTAGCCTTACCATTGTACTTCTTATATTTTCTTTTATTTTGGACCACCAAAACAAAAGAAGTAGGAGTCTTAGTCTTCCCCAGATTTGTCTCAATATTCGTAATCATCTTATGCAGTTTGTTTAGAGATAACTCAAACTTATGCATGTTGAAATTTATCACAACCGAAAGAACTTCAGAGGGACTTTAGGATAAAAATCTACCGCCACTTTTCTCAAACACCGGAGCCTAAGACATTGAGTCGCTCAAATCAAGCCTATCATTTTAATGACATATGGGCTTCGCAACTCCGGCTCCATTTATAGTCATGGGGTCAACGGCAGTTATCGCAGTGTCATATCTCTCATTCTAACTTCCTTTCGAAATAATAATCCTCAACGCAGCCACGTACATGTCATATGCTTTCACCTTCTCATAATGAGTTTTGAATGTAGGTTCCATATTGGTTAGCATAAGACATTGGACATCTACAACATCGCATTCTCAGAGCTAGACGCCTCCCTTTCCTATCGTGGCCATTTGTCCGGATGGAACCCTAGTTCGAACACATACTGCTCTCTCCGCTGAGAACAATCCTCAAGTTTTGAGACTACCATCAAAGTTTGTTGTCGAGTTTGCACTTCTCAAGTGCGTACCGAAGCGAGTTTTGGTTGTACCACATTCTTCAATTCTACAAGAATAAGTGCTTAAATGATGTCAGCTTAGTAATCTATCATGTCAAACACTTACAAAATAAATTATAAAATAATACCAATACTCAAAATCTCACAAAATGTATTAGTATGCAAGATCTACTATATTGAAATTTCAAACGGCAACACTGCATACATTTTGAAAAGCCAACATAGTAGTAGGTTAACTAACCAACTATGTAAACACGACATAACTCTTGTGTTACTAGCATGCCTATAGGATGCTACCTAACATGTGTATCACCGAGCCCACAACGTTAGTGGAAATCACCGTTGCTTTACTCAATTAAACCAACTTATTACTCAAAATGATCATCCGAAGTGCTAACGTTAGTCAAATCACTCAACATGGTCCATTACCATACAAATTGGGTCACGATACCAAGACACCTGCCATCACAAGCAGTCTTCGTGATCGTGATAAGTTTCACAACTTTAAAATTGGTTTAATACGAGTGGTTAAATGTTATGGTGAGACTCATATTATTTGATTAATTATTTAACATGTTATATAGCACATACTCAAGTAATATGCACATCATGAAAAATAAAAACAAATAATACACATTTAGGAAATATATGATATGACTCTAAAAAATACAAATAATAAACCTATTACAACACTTATCAAGTGCAATCTTGTATTCTTCACTTTGAAACTCTGTGCCGATATAGCTGAACGCCATCTTCAATGCCTCCACAGTTGTACATTTATTTACTAACCCAACTAAGACAACACGTAGGCTTGTGGGTAAAAAAAAATAAATAAATAAAACTAAAGATAAGTCGGTACAACAAACAAACGGTTCGCGATCGTATTTCAAAAAATACAACTAGGTCAAGGTCAATATATATCCCATTTCCATTCCCATTACAACATATAATAAAATTGAAACACATAAACTATGCATTTAATATATATTAAACGGTACGGATTAAATGACTCATGAATGTCATTAAGCAAGTTTAATGCTATTAAGTGAAATAAATACGGCCATTAATAGATACAAGAAACACGCACTTACCACGCAATCAATTATAAAATAAAATGCACAAAGACTAATTATGAGGTCGGTGATAAAACTTCCCAATCAATTCAAATTTCAAATGCATGATTAACAATCATATATAAAAACTTTTTATTTTTGATTACACAAATCAAAATCAATCAAGCATAAATATACAATTTAAATGTGATAGAAATTAATCCAAAATTGATTCTCAATTATATATCTATGAAATATATGTATTATTAAAATGCATTAATAAACATATATATATTGTGTTTAATAGTTATTACAATAACTATTTCATTTATACAATAAAACAATTATTACAATAATCATTTCATATAAATATAATAAGATAAAACTAATAAGTTTTTATCTAAACATATTTATATTTTAACTAGAGATTGTTACCATGATTATATCCTCAAATAAATACATTTATAAAAGGATAAATAATGAAAGGGATTATTGAATTAAACTTATTATCATTAAATTAACAATTACAATTACCATAGCAATAAATGACAATAAATACACAAAAAACCGAAATTAATAATTTTAAAACGGATAAGGGTTTTGTAACAACAAAATCCGATGAAGAACGCGCGACGGGATTTACCGACTCCGCCGGTTCGATCAACACGCGCCGGGATCACCGGCCGGTTCGTTTGTAGACGCGCATCCAAATTCAAGTGGGTCGAACTTCCCCGCTTGGCCACCGGAGGCGCACTCTTCATTTCACAAAAAATTCCAGTTTTTTTCCATTTAATTCAAATGTTCGGAAAAAACGATTTGAAGGCCTTAATCATATCCAAATATTCTGAAATTTTTACCAGACATTCCACACAATTATCTTAAACGTTTTCAATTGGAATTTTGTAAAAAATATTTACAAAAAATTAATTATAAAATAAACATTTCAGAAATCACAAAATTGTTTTGGGATTTTAAAGAAAATAAACAAACGCAACCAAGATCTAATAAACGTATAATAACTAATTATGAAAACATGTTACTCCATATAATTCATACATTTATTTATCACGAGAGTACTTATAAACGCAGCTAAATGACGGGGTTTCACCTCCTAATCCTCGTTGAATCCCTCAAAGACCTCAAGTGAAATGTCTCTAGTTAGTCCACACTCAAGATCACTAATCACGCCGATTGACTTGCTAGAATCTACGAGCAATTGATTAAGAATTTGAGTCAAAAACTTGACTAAAAACCTAAGGAGAGAGGGAGGCGGCCGAAATCTTTAGGGAGAGGGACAGCCTGTTCTTAGGTTTTCATTCCATCTTTTCCTTATATACCTGCTCTCTACGAATAGTTCGACTGCTTGATAAATAGTTAACCTAATAAGTCGCTAACTAACTCTATTACTAAACGAGGGCAACTTAACAAGTTACTAATCTCGTTAAACCGCCAATCAAATAGCAAGTTAATTGATTCGATTTTGTCCAATTTATATTTTACATTGTCAATGTAAAATTTTCGATTGGGTATCTCGTTGATTTTAATCAACTTCCAATTTAACAATCTCGATTTAATTCCATACATGGAATATAACTCAACATCATTGTATGTGTGTGACCTTCTGGGCTCAGATAATATTAGCCGTATAATAATATAATTGACCATTACGACATATATTTCCAAGTATGCACGGGATCTAAACAATCTAGCATAACCCGTGATATTATCAAATGCGGAGTTCCATTTTAGTAATTTGCAATTACTATTTATTGAACACTTAGTTTGAGTAATCTCATTTAACTAAAACTAGTAAATGAATTGTTACAACAATTGTCGCAACAGACATAATTATAGAAATCAAAATGCTCTGATTTCCTACACATTCGTCCCTGGACCAATCACTCGGCTGATACGATAGGGTCATTCCCATTTAGGGCTCAACTTATCTGTAGCTTTGGGATGGGTGATAGAGTATAACCTTAGTACCAAATCTCCCACTTTGAACTGCTTATTTTTCACTCGCCGATTATAGGTGTGAGCCATGAGATAGTTTTATATTTCTGCATTTTATATAAAGCTCGATCTCGTAATTCATCCACAAAGTTAAGTTTTTCTCTCATCCGTTGCTCATTTTCCTCTTCGCTAAAACCCAGTTGGTGATAGATGGGTAATCCAGCCTCTGCAGAGAGTACCGCCTCCGAGCCATATACAAGGCTGAAAGCCAAGCTCTATAGCATGCTGGGTCACTTTGAGGACCATAAGACGGTGGGAGTTCCTCCTAATCATATTCTTTTTAATACACTTGAAGAGTATGCGATTCATTACCTTAACTTGACCATTGCCTTCTGGGTAATAAACCGGCAAAAATCGGTGCTCTATATTATATTTCTCGTAGAACTTTGCCAATTCTTCATTTTCAAATTGTGGCCCGTTATCAGAAACAACGATGCGAGGGACCCCTAAGTGAGTGATAACATGTTTCCATAGGAACCTTACTATACTAACACTTCTTGTTTTCTTGAGAGGTGCAACTTCAACCCATTTGCTGAAATAATCTACAGCAACCACCACATATTCGAGGCTCCCCTTGGCTTTGGGCAGCTTTCCCACCAGATCAATTCCCCACATAGCGAATGGGACACGGTTTAATATTGGGGTCGAGAGGTTGTAGGTTGATGCTGCACCGATCCTATCCTTTGGCAAACATCACATCTCTTCACAAAATCCATGGCATCTCTAACCAAAGTGGGCCAAAAGTATCCAATTCGTGTAATCTTGACCGTGAGAGATCTTCCTCCAATATGACTCCCACACCACCTTGGTGTACTACATCAAGTATTTTAGGAATATCCTCTTGCGATACACAACTGAGTAGCGGACCATCTCATGATTTTTTATACAACTCTCCATCATACATGTAAAATCTAAAGTTGCGATTTTTGATCTTTTGAGCCTTGGTTGCACTCTCACGGAGTTGACCATTGAGCAAGTATCTCGCTATCGGGGTTCTCCAATCTTCTAGCTCCTCTAATACAAGCAAGCTTATAATTTCTTCATAGGCTGGCTTTTCACGAATCTCCACATAGACTCTTCTGGTCAATTCATCATAATAGGTGGTTACGAGTCTTGAGAGATGGTCAGCCTTTTCATTCTAGGCCCCAGGGATGTGTTCGAAGACGACTTGTTCAAATCCTTGGGCCAACTGCACCGCTTTTGCATGATATTTTACCAATGGTTCATGTCTTACCCCACATACTCCTCTCACTTGGTACATGACCAATTTAGAATCCCCTTTTACCCAAATGCGATTCATCCCTAAAGACTTGACTATAGCCAATCATGTGATCAAGATTCCATCCTTTCTCATTTCTAGCTCCATCCACAAACATTATCCACTCTGGGTTATTCATTCCTAATTCAAAATTACTTGGTCCACTGACAATTTGAGGGGTTTGAGTTGTGCATTCAATCACAAAATTAACTAAAGCCTGAGCCTTGAGGCTAGCGCAGGTAGTTAATCTTCATGATAGTTGTGGATTTGTGATGAATCTCTTCATGGGTTGATCCGACATTACCTGAATCGGATGTGACTGAAAGTATATCCTTACCTTACGGGCTGAGATGACTAGAGCAAACGTAAACTTGTCTATGATGGGATAATTTTATTCTGCTCCATCTAAGACACGACTTACATAATAGATTTGCCTTTGCCGTCCTTCAGCCGCACGGATCAACACACTACTTACAGCTCCGTCGGATACGGCGAGATATAGTTGCAATATTTCCCCTTGTTCAGATTGTGACAGTAATTTTGGTGAGCTCAAATATTCTTTTAATTCTTCAAAAGCTTTACTGCATTCATCATTCCAATAGAATTTGATATTTGAAGCTCGCCTAAGATTCTTGAAAATTGCAGATTCCTTTCCTCAGACTTGGAAATGAACTGGCTTAGTGCTGCGAGACACCCTGTTCGTTTTTTAATAACCTTGTACTCGCGAGGGGGTTGCATCTCAAGTATTGCCTTAATCTTGTCAGGATTGGGCTCAATTCCTCGTTTGTTGATCATGTCACCTGGGAATTTCCCTGAAGTTAACACCGAACGAACACTTGTCTGGATTAATCCTGAGCTTACTCTTTCTCAACCGCTCAAATGTTTCCCTCAAATTGTCCAAATGGTCAGCTCTGACCTTTCTTTTTACTAATACGTCATCAACATATATTTCCATATTTCGTCCAATCTGGGCAGCGAATATGGAGTTAACCATTCTTTGGTAAGTGGCCCCTGCGTTATTCAAACCAATTGGCATTACCTCCCAACAATACAATCCGTACTCGGTTATAAAAGCAATTTTTCTTCATCTTCAGGGTTCATCTTGATTTGGTGATACCCTCGTGAGGCATCCATAAAATCGAATCCTTCGTGACCCGCACTACCATCTACAAGTCTTGTAAGGCAGGGTAGATGGTATAAGTATTTACGACATGCCTTGTTGAGACTTGTGAAGTATGTGCACATTCTCCATGTTCCATTTGGCTTTTAATTTAATACTACAAATCTCAATCCACTCGAAACTGAGTTCGCGAATACTTTCGCTTAATAACAAATCTACGCCCGTCAGAATCGCTGATTCTTCTCATCATTAAACGTTCGGTTTTTTTTGCTTAACGGCTCAGGCATGTGAGTCTCCGTGTACTGGTGCAAGGTAACCATGCCTATCCTGCATATTATCTACTGGGCCCCAAGCAAAGATATCTCTATATTCCTGAATCAAGCGAATCAATCCTTTTCTCTGTGTTTTTCCTCCAACATCAGTCTCCCCATTCAAACGCCTTTTCCTGCCTCGTCAACGGAACCTTCACACCGCCTACGGGAATTGGTTTATCGAGGCTTTCATTATCGGAAAATATCATTCTCTTCTAAGTCTCTCTCTCTTCTCGGTGACAACACCTGCATTTATTTTCTCGACCGCTTTTCTGACTACTTCGCCTGCGAAGGATGACATTTGATAACACATCCTAGCCTTCCATTGCCACATATCTCCCTATGCCCCCGCAATTGGGAACTTCATCTTCGAGGCGCAAAGGGAGATTTATCGCCTAGTTAATATCGGCTGTCCATTCGATCCGTCAGATGACGAATCAGTGATGATCACGACCGGAACTGAAGTTCTAATCGTGGACTTTCTGTTACCCGAGCTCACAGTAAAGTCCAAACTTGCCATCCCCTTTGGATATACCTCTCACGTCTAGTAAACCCTATCGGAAAAATGCATTTAATCGGGTCGTGAACATAATATGAGGTAATCCCAGCTTTATCGTAGTGAGACAAGTTATGATGCTCCACGGAGCTCCTAGTATCGACCAACATCCTTTCTACAGTGTAATTCGCAATAACCGGAGCTATAACCACTGGATCATCGCGAGGCGCCAAGGCCTTTAATTCGCATCCGAAAAAGAGATAAATTTCACAGATATCGGAAACGATTTACGGTGAATACACTTCTCTTCTAAAGATACTCTTTTCCTGAATTCTAGTCACCCTCCCGGCATGACTCCCGGTGATCAGTGGTCAATGCAACAATACTCTTAGTGGCGAGTCACGCCTATTTCTATTTTCACGAAAGGATTCAAAGACCGCGCCTTCGTGGGGTTACTCGGTTATCTCGCGCTAGCTTTGGTGCCCCTCGTTTGTCTACCCTTTTATCCACAAACTCTTTCAGATGCCCTCTCTTGATTAGCTTTTCCATCTCAACCTTCAACATTCGACATTCGTCTGTGTCGTGGCCATATTCCCTATGGTATTTACAATATCTTGACATGTCTCTATTTGCCTCTTTGCCCTCTCTCATTCGGAGGCTTTTTAACAATTATTTGTTCTCTATCCGAATAAATCTTAGAGACGCATGACTAATGGGATTTTTTCGACTATATGTTGTTGTGATATAGGTTGAAATGTGATCGAATCAACTCACTTCAATGCAAGGGAATAGTGGTCTATTTCTAAATTTTTCCTCCTATCCCTGCTAAAATTCTATCCCATATTAGCTTCTTCGACCAAATTTCGACATCCCTCTTGTCCTACTTGTTTGTAATGGATGTACTATACTTGGCGATAAAGGCATCCGTTGTATGAGCATATGAGTCAATCGAGTCTGTTGGCAATTCCATATACCAATTCAAATACCCCAAGTTTATTTGGAAAGTTCAGATGATGTTCATATCATTCGTGAGCTTTTACGATCATTTGAGCCAAAAAATTCTTCGATGTTTTTGTGGATCCCTTATACCACTATATCACAGAATTGTGGTGTAAAGATGAAACCTACTGTGCATAGTGGACAAATATCGAAGTTTCGCAAAGAATGGCATAACTATACGGTACCTACGTAATCTGCCCGCTCTTCCCCGGTAAAGCGAGGCCAAAGATCGCTTGTTTGAACTCACGAACTCTCTTTGATTCACGGGAAGTTCTTGTAATAAAGCATCGCACAGATTCACCGGAGATCGCTTTGGGACCACTAACGCCCATAAAGTCGTTCTTCTCATACTATTGCAAAGATGTAGTTAAGATACGTGGAATATAAGCCAAGGAGCATGGAGGCTCATCGACTCGGATAAAATTCTTCCTATGTTCATGCTCATGAATCGCTTCTTCATCTAGCAAGCTGTTTTCAAGTGACCACTGTCCCTTTTAAAACAATAGCCACTAACAATCTCTGCTCGTTGGCCACCCGAACCCTCATTTTTACTTATTCATCAATGTCTTCGAATCATAGACGTGGGGAACCCGGGGAACACCCCGTTGCTTCTCGACGGACCTCGGTATGTCCATTTGCATTGCTCCTCAAATACGCGAGTCTCTATACATTTGTATTTTCAGGAACTCGACATGCTTCTCCACGGATCTGCCGCCATTTCGATCCGCCAAATTTTGTCGGCGATGACTTTGTTCGCTTAAATACTGCACCTGGGGCGAATCAACTCTGCACTGCTAAAACGGTAGTCCCGATCTAGTCGAATTCTTCTCACGGTATTTGGTCAGGGACATACCGGGAATCTCCAAATCACTAGGCTCTTCCCTTGTTAAATGAACGATCTCCGCGAACAGCTTGGGGACTGAAAGCCGAGTGCCTACGACCGACCACGTAGATATCCGACCTCAAGCTAGCAGAGATTCAAAATAGGTAAAAAGATAAGCAGTATTTCCGAATTTCAAGGATTGCTCCACTAAATCCAAATAAGACCGACATTTATGTATTACTCAGACAGGCCAGACGCTAAGTTTGGGATCATCGAAAGACGCGACACGCTATTCCTGGGATAACTCCGTAATGTTACTTCAGAGCGAGCTAGTACGCACTAGACTAATGACCCTACTTCCTACTACATGTTGGTTATTATAAATACACTTATATATGGGCATTTTATACCCATATCATTTCCCGTCTCACGCTCTTATATTAATCAGTTATCATCGTAGCAACTTATTATTAGTTGCTACGGAAACTCTAGAAACATGTCTGACATAAGGGGGAAAACTAAAACTATGCTTGTTTATTTTTATCTCTAATGACTAAATTTCTGCAAGATGTGTTGATTCAAATTCAATCTGGAGCTGTCCAAGTCATATCATTCTGGAAGATCCAGTGACAAATTTCTATCTTTCCAGGACTCGAACCTAATGCAAGGAAGGCTCCGTGAGTGGGGCTCCATGCTGAAGTGTCCAGGTGACAGATAGCAACACCATGGTTTATTTTGACCTTTGATTGTGGATCCAATATATCTGCTTCATAGACCCTGACTTTAGGTACTGAATGGCAATAGTACATTAAGTATGGGACTAAGCTCTGATGACAAGAAACAGATGTTGTGACTTTCCCACCATTGATCCCTTTGACTGGCCCGATCATGATGTTACCATCTGATCCTTCTGTGTTCTCAGTTGTTTTCACCTCCACATTTCGACCCAGTACTGAGGTGGCAAAGTCTATCATATCTTCGGCTGATCTCACGCACTGTTTGATCTCGCCTGGACTAGGTGCCCTCGTGCATTCGTTCAATGCATCAGTCAATATGCTAATCATGGTAGAATTACCCTTCATCATGGAAAACTTTCTTCAGTTGACCAATCTCTGCCATTGAAAATGGCATCTTAGCGGCTATTGATGGAGGAAGGAATGACCTCTTCGACATCTTATCTCTTATGTTTGGCACTGGCATAACAACTCCCTTGCTTCTTCCAATGTTGCTATTAATGCTGAAGTTACTGTACTTTGCAAATGAAGTATTACCATTCTTGGCATACCTTTTGAAAATATTGTCAAAATGGAAACCATATAACTTGAACCCAACTTTAGGTCTTTTAGCATTCTCACCATAGCTAGTAAAATCGTCATTACCATGATTGAAAGATTGGTTATAGTTGGCAAAATTTACCTCAGGGACGTTGGGATTTTTACTATATGATTGGAAGGAGTCCTCACCCAACACAGATCCCTCTCTGTAATTCTTGAATGTTTGAACATGTATTTTTCCTCCATCGCCATACGACTTGAATTCATTTCTTGGCATGTTGCTATCAGTTCCATAAGAGGTAAAAGTATCATTAGCTCCATGGGATGTCACCATAGTTGGAGAAGATCGCACCTAGCCAGTTTGCATGCTTCCCATAGTTGCTGAAATCGTTTTCTGCTTTGTTTCCATTCTTGCCATAGCTAGTAAATTTTCCATCTCCTTCATTTGAATCAGTTGTATAGGTTTCAAATGATTGTTTTTGACCTTTGGCTTTATCAGAGTATGATGTGAAGCTAGCATTCGCAATGTAGACTTCTTTCGTGTACTCCTTGAAATCCCCAGCACCATGTTGTGCGTTGGTGGCCATAGGTGTTGAAACTTTGGTCTGTGACGATCCCTTTGGTAGCATAGCTGGTAAACTTTTCCCCGTGGTCCATGGATCCCCGGCTGTACCTTCTGAAGGAGTCGAGTGGTCTGATCTCCTGATTACCATAGTTTGCAAAAGACTTGACACCTCCAGCCTCTTTCGTCCCATAGTTGGTGAAATTTTTGTTCTGATATGAGACGAAGTTTACATTTCCCTCCTCCTGCTTGTTCAGGCTGTTGGTAGTTTCCAACAAATCAGGGAAGCAGAAAAGGTTGGCTGATTCACAGAAGGTCGTAAGTAGAGTTGAGAGAGCATTTTTATCATCTGCAAGTTTCGAAAATGTTGCTAACTGGACAACATTCATGGGAGATGCTTTGTCTAGAAGAAATGAAGGTTGTGGCAAGTCATTGGAAATTTTCATCTTCCAGTATCTAGTTAGTGCAGCCTTTGGAGTAAAAGGGCTTCGTCCGATGACTGACTTTCTGACGCCAGCACTTAGCCCGCCATCTCTGACAGTGTGCACCTGCATTAATCACCAGATAGTTTGTAAGGACCCACCGGTCGGCCGCCCTCAGGTTAAAATCATCAACAACCTATACACCAGAATCGCCAATCGATGAATAACAACATAAAATGACTTCATTTGACATTAATAATAACAATACACCTTTTTGTCCATCGTAGTGAACTAACAACACACCACACAAATCACATCATCAACATAAACATACATCAACCTGAATAATACAACCGAACAATACGCAACATAGTCTTCAATATATATCATAGTAGTAATATGTCAAACATGACCAACATAAAAGTTCTAGAAACATAACAAGAGAAAACAATAGGAGAAGGACTATTGAGGACTTCCTATGCCACCACCGCCTCACCTGACATCTTATAATCAAGTACCTTGTCAATGCAACTCCTCAAGAATCCTCACATCACTCCTAGAAACCTAGGCATAAACTCGGCCCATGAATAGGAGTAAGCTACGAAGCTTAGTGAATACAAATACTACGAATAGTATCCAACCATATATAATCATACTTATATATAAGAACATATGTATAAACATTAATAAGGCTACTCAATGAACAACTACTCCCAAATTACATAGTAACCTCTTATTCAACATCACTACGAGATCAACATAACACTCCACACATATATTCAATCGACCAACTCTGCCCAAAATCTCATACGGACCGATATATTCAACTTCCCTCTCTTCCCGAATCTCAACACACCTTTCCACGGGGATATTCTCAAGAATACTTTATCACCAATTTCAAAGGTTAAACTAATAACGGCGACGACCGCATACATCTTTGTCTATCTGCGCCAATACCAGTGTCATGTATCAATTTTATTCTCTCCAATCGAATTCCTTTCCACCAACTCAACCGCACACTTTTCTATCCCCTACTTCATTCCAACAACCTGAGTCCTACATTTCTCAAGCCGCATAACACCTCAAATGGTGTCATCCTAATGCTAGCGTGGAAGCTATTATTATACGCAACTCCATTTTGTGTAATTCATCATCCTAATTCCCCGAAAAATTCAACACAGCCCGCCAAGTAACATATCCTCCAACGTTTGAATTGTTCTCTCTCCGACGCCTTATCCGACTATGGATGAAATGATGTACTAAAATTGACCCCTCGCCCCCATCGCTTGGAACTTTTTCAAAATGTGTGAACTGCATCTCGACCGATATAATGGATACCGCACCTACGCAATCGCACAATTTGTCCACACAACCTCGCCAATCGGCCAGACCGAGTCGATTTAATTGGTAAGAAATGAGTCGATTTAGACAAATTGGCCCACTATCACCCAAATACCATCATTCTTCTCAATGTCCTCGAGTCCAAAACAAAGTCCATCGTAATATGCCCCCAAGTCCACTCGAATGTAGGCTGGCCGCAATGGCCCCGCTGGACGCCGGTGTTTCTATCCTCACTTGTTGACTAATGACATTTTGATACAAATTCAGCAATTTCCCTCTTCATGTTGGGCCACCAATACACTGCTCTTAAGTCTCTATACATCTTTGTACCACCAGGATGCATACTATATGGAGCATTATGAGCTTCGTCCAAAATCTCCTTTTTCAACTCCTGAGAGTAAGGCACGAATAATCTACCATGCATTGTAAGGGCTCCATCATCTCTCATCACAAAGTCCCGATTCGGCTCGCTTTTCACTTCCCCAATTATCTTTTAATTTCTCATCTTTTGTTGTCCTCAAGTATTTCATCAAAAAGAACCGGCTCTAACTCTTATTTGCGCCAACAAACCGCCATTGACTCCCACTCCGAAATTAACACCGAGTTGTTTCATTTCATTTAATGGCTCCTAAATCTTCCCCTTACGACGCAATGCATCCGCCACCACATTCGCCTACCCAGGATGATACTCAATGGAAACATCATAATCGGGCCGATAATTCCATCCACCTTCGCCGCCTGTGTTCAAATCTCTCTGGCCGGGAGGTATTTTCAAACTTTTGTGATCGCAAAAATTTTGCAAGTCACACCATACAAATAATGCCTCCAAATCTGCGAACACAATTGTGCCTAGTTCCAAATTGTGTTCCACCCACGCCCAGATTAAGATCATTAACACTTGTACACCGTAGTCACCAATCGAATGGATACAATAACAAATATGACCCGCCGAGCATTATGAAACAAACCTCTATTCCATCGTGGTGTTCCAACAACACATCTAACAAAAATAATGTACAAATGTATCACAACCACTGAATAATACAAACCCAAGGGATATACTAGAAATCCAAAATACAAACATGTGGAAAGTATGACAAACTGCACTTCATAATATAATACAAATGACTCACGAGGACTTCCTATGCTACCACTACCTCAATTTATGATCTCCACTAGCCTCAAAGAAAACAGATCATCAACCACCTCAACGACGCTCCTAGAGACCTAGGCACGAACGCCCGCCCATGAGAATGTGAGCCGGCTTATTAAGCCGAGTGAATAAAATACCACGTACTGCTCCATCACATATATTCATGCTTATATATATATAATCTATGTAATACATTAACCGTGCCACACAATGAATAACTCCGTCTACATATCGATAGATTTCTTATACAATGTTACATAACGCTTATACATGTGAGATTATATCCATAAATAATGCATATTCATTTGGGCGGAAATAGTCTCAACATTAATAAAGTCATCAAATGAGGAATCCACCTCCAAATAACACATATGAGGAATCCACCTCCAAATAATAACACATGAGGAATCCACCTCCAAATAACACGTATGAGGAATCCACCTCCAAATAATACACATATGAGGAATCCACCTCCACATAATCAGATGAGGCCTCCACCTCCATCCTCCCGACCGAGGCTACACCCCCAACCGGCATATCACACCAAACCTCCGAATGCACGGGGCTACCCACACAATATGCACACCACACCAAACCTCCCGGTCGGGTCACCGCCCAAGCAAATAACACACAAGGCAATCAAAGCAATATCCGCACACAACCACACACACAAGACGTAGTACCACACACACATTAATACCACACACAACTTCATAACATGAATCATATTCACAACTATCTCATAATATAAATCATAATCTCAATTATCTCACAATATACCTCTATAATCTCAATTATTTCATCATATTTAACTCTCATAAATCGAATTTACACATAATATCAATCATACCAATTATTTCATAATATGAATCATAATCACATAATACACATATCGAATAGTTCCAAGGCAACACATGCAAAATATATAACATAATATATAATAGGCCCCATCGTGAGATTTTGTACTACCTCGAGCCCAAACGCCAGAATGATAAGTTCAGTACCTGCTTCTGCATCCGCACTCCAACTCCTATTCAAAGAAATTATACATTATAACACATTCCATAGAATAACCTCTCTTAACATCTATATAAACCCCGAGTGTTATACCACGTCTCACGATTCAAATTTACAACTCTTAGCAATCATCCTATCCCCAAGATCGAGCATATACACTTCTAACATTCCAACGTGATCATACATTCCACCGCCAACTCGAAAAATCTCAATATCTCGGTCATCACCTTATTACCCCAACAATAACACCTAAATATTCTAATCAATCCGTAAATCAATTGACAACTAATTAATCCATTAAATACGACCTCCAATTCAAAACACTAAATGCTAGACGAACTTTTCTCCCAAACTTTCTCAACCTAATCTCACTCTATCCATATCCAAACCCATAATTCTATACCCAAAAATAACTATATTAAAGTCCTCTAACCTCATATTACCATTTAAAGTTAGTTAAGAAAAGTCAATAAAAGTCAACCTCAACTTACACCACTTTCTAACCCAATAATCACTCAAAATCACCGCTAATCCCCTAAACGATACTTAGATAACATTTCTATACCATAATACATTCAAGATCCAAAAGTCAACACAAAAGTCAAACTATTAAATGGTCAACTATAGCCTCAAATAATGAGATTTGAAGATTAAACTCATACTTTGATGAACGAGACGGAAACGAGATTATGAAGCAAATTCCATAAGATTTGCCAAGAAAAATGAAAAAAAATCATGGAAAGGCGAGTAGGGGGCTTCGCCCTTGACGACCAAGATACATCTTTGTCTATCTTCTACACCACTTTCTCAGTGTTGTTGTATCAATTTTATTCTCTTCACCAACTCGAACCGTACACTTTTGTATCCCCTACTTCATTCGAACAAACCGAGTCCTACATTTCGCCAGACAATACCTCAAACGGCGCCATCCCAATGTCAAAGGAAGCTATTATTATATGCAAACCCATTTTAGGTAATTCATCATCCCAATTCTCGGAAAAATTCAACACACGTAATTCAAGCAACATATCCTCCCAATGTTTGAATTGTTCTCTCCGACGCTCTATCCGACCGATGAAATGATTTACTCAAATCGACCTCGTCCCTATCAAGCTTCTTGAAATCCTTTCCAAAACTGGAGGTGAATCTAGCATCTCGATCCGGGATACAACGGATACCGCACCCATGCAATCTATCAATTTGATCCACATACAACCCGCCTAATCAAGCCAGACCGTGAGTCGATTTAATTGGTGAAATGAGCCGATTTAGACACCATTCCACTATCACCCAAATACCATCATTCTTCTCAATGTAATCGGGAGTCCAAAACAAAGTCCATCGTGAATATGCTCCCAAGTCCACTCGAATAGAAGGGGTCAGCAATGGCCCTCACTGATGTCGGTGTTCTATCTTCACTTGTTGACAAGTCGACACTTTGATACCCGCAATTTCCTCTTCATGCTGGGGCCACCAATACAATCAGCTTCTTAAGTCTCTATACATCTTTGTACCACCAGGATGCATACTATATGGAGCATTATGAGCTTCGTCCAAAATCTCCTTTTTCAACTCCTGAGAGGCACGACAATCTACCATGCATCGAAAGGGCTCACATCTCTCACCACAAAGTCCGATCTGCTTCCGCTTTTCACTTCCAATTATCTGCAATTTCTCATCTTTTTGTTGTCCTCAAGTATTCGATCAAAAAAAGAACCGTCGAATCCTTATTTACAGCCCAACAACCTCGCCATCGACTCCCACTCCGAAATTAACACCGAAGTTGCTTCATTTCATTTAATGGCTCCTTTAATCTTCCCCATTTACTAATGCATCGCCTACCACATTCGCCTGTGATGATACTCAATGGAAACATCATAATCGCCCGATAAATCCATCCACCTTCGGGGCCAGTTCAAATCTCTCTGCCGGGAGGTATTTCAAAAATTTTGTGATCAAGAAAATTTTGCAAGTCACACCATACAAATAATGCCTCCAAATCTTGGCGCGAACACACCAGCCTAGTTCCAAATCGTATGCCGGATAGTTTTTCTCATGATTTCTTAGCTGTCGCGATGCATAAGCTACCACCTTACCATGTTGCATGAGCACACATCCCAACCCCTAATGTGAAGCATCACTATACACGACGAGCCATCCCGTCCCCGACTTTAGCAGTCAATACCGGGCGCGGTAGTCAATTTCTTTCAAGTCATCGGGCACCGCTCACAATCCTCACTCCAAACAAACGAACTCCTCCCTTTCTCGGGTCAACCCGGCCGCCGGCGCTGCAATAATCGAGGAACTTCAGATAAATCTCCCATAGTAACTCAGACCTAGAAACTCGCAGATTTCAAGAACACTAGTGGGTCGCTCCCACCCTATCACAAATTTCAACTTTTTGAGGATCAACACTTATACTCCTCTCTTGAAATCACATGGCCCGTAACCGCACTTTTCCTAAACTGTAATCTACACTTGGAAAATTTAGCATACAATTCATTTTTCTTTAAAGTCTCCAAAGACAATTCTCAAGTGTTCTTCATGCTCTCCCTCACTACCAGAATATATCAAAATGTCGTCAATGAACACCACCACAAATTTATCCAAGTAAGAGCGAAACACCCGATTCATAAGGTCCATAAACGCCGAGGAGGCATTCATCAACCCAAACGGTATCACTAAAATCCTCAGAGTCTATATCTTGTTCTAAAATGCCGACTCTCGATACATCATCCTCCTTAATCCTCAACTCCATTGTACCGACTCAAGTCAATCTTAGAAAATACTGGGCATCCTTCAATTGATCAAATGTATCATCAATCCTAGGCAACGGTTATTGATTCTTAATGGTTACTTTATTCAACTGCCTATAATCAATACACAACCTCAAAGTTCCATCCTTCTTCTTGAAAAACAACACTGGAGCACCTCAAGGTGAACTACTTCGTTGAATAAACTTCTTATCCAACAATTCCTGCTATTGAATCTTCAACTCTTTCAACTCAAGAGCCATCCTCAGGAAGGTGCCATAGAAATCGGAGTAGTACTGCCAGAACTAACACCCTATGGAAAACTCCACCTCTCGCGACAGAGGAAGTCCCGCAACTCCTCAGAAACACATCAACATACACTCTCACAACATGCACCTCCCTCGTGATCGACCTTCTCCTACTTGTTTCGACAACATGAGCAAGATAAATTCAACACATCCACTTCTCAAGATCTTACGGGCAACTAAGGCGTAAATTTGTACGTTGAGGAAAGAATTTTTCTATCACCTGCAGTTAAGATCTTTAGATTTACTGTGACTAGATATTTCAATCTTCTTAAGATGACAATCTATCACAAGATGATGTCTCCCCAATCACTCCATTCCTGTAATAAGATCAAAATCCTTCATCTCAAAAAGGTAATAAATCTATCTCCAAACATTGATTTTCAATACTTCTAGGATAATTTCAAGACTTCATTAATCTTAACAGACTTTTCAATCTCGAGTTAGAATTAAAAGTGGTATAGCAAGAATTTCGAGCTTTAGGAATACGCTGAAAATTTTTAGATATGAAGTGAACGAAAATTTAATCAAACAAGACTTTTGCTTCCAACCCACATAAATTTAAAGTACCGCGACTCACCATTGGGAATCTCGAAGCTTCCCTCGGCTGGTAATCGAAATATTCGCCCACGACTAAGTTCCAAAGACCATCCTCGACTAGTCTCTAGCAACCTTTACTACCCTCGACTACTCCCCAACTCCACGCCCAAAGCTTCATCTACCACCTAATTCCTAATTTCCACGATTTTCCTCGAGAAGCCTCCTCTCGCCGCTGCACCGAGTAAATGCGTGGTAGCGCACTCCTACTCAACATTTCGCCTTCCTCGGGACAATAACAACAATGTGCCCTTTCCCCTACATCGATAATTGCATCACAACCCTATCTCGGCATTCCGGGCAGCCTCTATGACCCGGTTTAGCACAACGGAAACACCTATAGTCACTCGCTTTCCCTCGATAACCTCTCAGATCCCCTGCACTGATTAAAAGACCCGCATAAACAAAGAGGCCGAATTGAGAATTAGTAGAAGGGCACCGATCTAACTGGGTCAGAACGGCCAAGTGATGGACGCCCCTCGAACCCAAAACTCGACTGCCACCCATCCTCGAAGCCGGCCATATCTCTCCTCTTTTCTCCCCACCCCACCGGACACTCGCTACCAAATCCATCTCTACCGTAGCGCATCATCTTACCAGTTCATGGAAAGTTGTATAATTATTCACCAGTTCATGGAAAGTTGTATAATTTTTAGTGACAACCTCAAAAGCGGATCTCCCGGGCCCATTCCGCCCCTGAACCTCTCGATCCTCTTCCTCAAGAGGATTCACCTCCCAAGTAAGTGCGATGTATCACCTAATCTTTTCTCGTAGTCATTTATACTTGCCCCTTGCTTAAGCCGGATCACCTTCTCTCTGGGGAAATGAAGCATATGCACCTTAAGACAAAGCTCCTCGAAATAATTCCTGCACCTAACCGATCCCTACCAACACCGTGTCCGCCAACAAGAATCAACGACGGTGTACATTCTCCCACCACCTCGAAGCTCCACTGCAATCTGTTAACTGCGACCGGGTCCTCAAATCCCTAGTAACTCCCATAGCTCAAATATACTCCAAGTCTCGAATGAACTCTAATGCCCGAATAGAGAATCAGCCCGCAACTTTAGCGGGTTCCGCTCAAGTAAGCCGGTCAAATAGCTTACTCAGAACTCCACCTCCCGCCGACAGCACTACGGCCCTCGATCTCCACCAACATTTACCCTGCAATCCCCGTGGGCCCGATACTAGGCTCATCAAATAACGCTCAACGCTATCCACATTTTCTCGGGGCGACTCGACACCTCTACCACCCTCCGGCACCTCTCGCACCTCCCTCGCCGCACCCTCACGCACTCCTCCGGCAAAGACTCTTAACCGTACCTACGTGGCATCCCCCCAAATGCCTACAAAAAAAAAAAAGGAAAGCTCGACCCCTAAGAAAATCCTGTCATCGACAACTCCCCTAACAACTATCAACCTAGGCACATAACCACACAAGACACCATAAAGACCTCGAACCCTGCTCGATACTCAAAATTATAACGACTCCACCCCTTAAACAATACCGAAAAGTTAAGATCATTAACAACCTGTACACCAGAGTCACCAATCGATGGATACAATAACAAATATGACCTGCTGACATTATCAAAACATAACTCACTATTCCATCGTACTGTTCCAACAACACATCCAACAAAATAACAAAACAACAGAATATAAATCCACCTGAATAATACAACCCAAGAATATACTAGAAAATTCAAAATACATCATAGAAAAAGTATGACAACTGCACTTCAATATAATACAACATACTTAGAAATATATACATCGACAACAAAGGAAATGACCGATGAGGACTTCCTATGCCACCACCGCCTCACCTACGATCTCCACGCAACAAAAACAGATCCTCAAATTCACCTCAACGACGCTTCCCAGACCTAGGTACTCTAAACGCCCGCCCATGAATGTGGAGTCAATTTATTGCCGAGTGAATACAAATACCACAGACTTGATTCCATCACATATATTCATGCTTATATATATAACCTATCCACATACATTAACCAGGCCACACAATGAATAACTGTCTACATATCACATAGAATCCTCATACGATGTTATATAACACTATACACATGAGATTATAACCATAAATAATGCATATTCATTTAAGGGAAATTTCAACACACAAAGTCATCAAACGAGGAATCCACTCCACAATAATACACATACGAGGAATCCACCTCCAAATAATACACATACGTAGAATCCACCTCCAAATAATACACATACGAGGAATCTACTCCAAATAATACACACATATGAGGAATCCACTCCACATAATCGTACGAGGCCTCCACCTCCATCCTACCCACCGAGGCTACACCCTCAATGTGCATATAACAAACCTCCCAAATCCACCTGTGGCTACCCACACAATATGCACACCACACCAAACCTCCCGGGTCGGGTCACCACCGCCTCCGCAAATAACACACAAGGCAATCAAAGCACATCCGCACACACCAATACGTAGCACACAACACAATACGCACAATGACACATACACAAGAACGATAACTCTAAAAGCAGCCTCGTGCTGTATCTGTGCCCAACTCCTATTCAAAGAAATTATACATTATAATACATTCCATAGAATAACCTCTTAACATCTATATAAACCCCGAGGTAAATTAATGCCGCACCATTCAAATTTACAACTTTAGCAATCATCCTATCCCTGGGCAAGATTGATATACACTTCTAAATATTCCAACGTGACTATTCCACCGCCAACTTCGAAAATCTCAATATTCGGTCATTACCTTGTTACCCCAACAATAACACCTTAAGTACATTTTAACCAATCCAAATCAATCGACAACTAATTAATCCACAACACGACCTCCAATTCAAACACTAAATGCTATACGAACTTTCCCTTAAACCCCTTTCTCAACCCAATCTCTACCTATCCATATCCAAACCCATAATTCTATACCCAAAACTACTATATTAAAGTCCCTAACCTCATATTACCATTTAAAGTTAATTTAAGAAAAGTCAATAAAAGTCAACCCTCAACTTACACCACTTTCTAACCCCAATAATCACTCAAAATCACCGCTAATCCCCTAAACGATACTTAGATAACATTTCTATACCATAATAAATTCAAGATCTAAAAGTCAACACAAAAGTCAAACTAGTAAATGGTCAACTATAGCCTCAAATAATGAGATTTGAAGATTAAAACTCATACCTTTGATGAACGAGAGATGGGAAACGAGATTATGAAGCTAGATTCCACAGATTTGCTAAGAAAAATGAAAAAAATCACGGGAAATGCGAGGGGTTCGCCCTTTGCCTAAGGGCAGTTAAGAAGAAAATTTTTTGTGATAAGGTTAAAAGATGATAAAGATAAGTAGTTAGTGGAGGTGTGGGAGGTGGACCCTTAAGTGGAGTTTTGTCTGCTTGTTCGAAATTTCGCTTCTCTTCTCGGTTTAACAACCTAATTCGAACACGAGTCAAATTAAATTTCTATTCTCAAAATATATTATCGCCCAACCCATATTATCATTATTCCATTAAAAATTTTAACTTTAACCACAAAACACTCAACCGGGCAACTAAAATCACATTAAGAAAAATGCTTATACGGAACGGGTTATTTCACATCGCCCATCAATACACACATCTCGAACACATATATAAACATCAATCCTCCCCATCGAGGCTACCTCAATATGCATTATCACACCAAACCTCCCGGCCGAGGTTACCCCTCAAATTTATATATATCATTTCACCCAAATCAACCCGCAGTTAATACACACACCAATCACAACAAGACAAAGCCAAACGCAACACAATCACACACAACAATCGTATATAAACTTACAACAACAACAATATTCTCTCATAACATCAATCTTAATAACTCAATATACATTCCAATATAATCACATGACAAACACATGCCAAATATATAACCATAATATATATGAAAGGTTCCCATCGTGAGATTTGTACTCACCTCGAGCAAAAGCAACTAAAATATCTCTAGGTAGTCCACGTGCCAGGTCCGGGCTCAACTCCTATCCAAAGCAATTATATGCGTTATTTTACTTTCCGTTTAATAACCTCCCCTTTATATCTATTAAATCCCAAATAAAGATCAAATATAATCCAACAATCCCGGTATAATGATCCTAGTTCAAAATGTAGTAAATGGTCTAAATAAAATCGGCCTAATATTTTTATGACATAAAATATAATTTTCTCCATTTAAATCGTGATTATTATTATTTTAGATCTCATAATTCCAAATAAATATCAAATCAACTTTAAAATTTCCAAAATTTGTATTGTTTCCATTTTGTATATCATTTCCAAAATTTTATAATATATATAAATAACTTCAAAATCAAAACCTTCTTACATAGGTCAATTCCATATGACAACACTTACTTAAAAACAAAATTTTATAATTTTTGGAACATATTTACTATTTATTTCCTATTTCTTATATAAAAACTGAGATTAAATAGGAACAAAATCAAATCCATACATAATATAGCTATCTCTCAATGATATACTCCTAAAAATATTCCAATATGTTGGTCATAATAAAATATGATTCTAAATCTACCATGAACTACATAAAGATTCAATCTTTAATATAATATTTATTTTTTTTCTAATTTTTTAAATTATAAACAACATAACATATCATCTAGATGTTCTAAGACATGAAAGGAAAGCTTAAGAGTTAACATCATATACCTGGGATGGTTACGATAAGTAGGAACACTTAAAGCCCGACTTTTACATGAGAACTTCACAAGACAAAGCTAAGAAAAAAGAAAAAAAATGAAATGGTGATTAAGATGATGATGATTTCTGCCAAGAGGGGGAGGAGATAAGGACGGGAGATATTTGGGTTTAAGAGATATATATAGTAAAAAGTTATGCCTCGCTTGCATGACGCTTTTATTTCTCCACCCTTTTTGTTATTAAATTTAATGAAAATGATCCTAAATATATTATTATCAGTGTAATACAATACTACTCATTTAATACTCCTCTCGGTATATCTATTTTATTCCGAAAGTATTTATACTATCTCCGGATCCCACCACCAAATGATATATTTAACATATTTTTAAAGGTTTAAACGTAACGGGTTATTTCATAGTTTTGGAGACAAGCCACTGTAAACGTTGCTCGTTCGTAGTTGTGGGCATGTTACTCATCCATCAATCTAACTATCTAACATTATTCAATAATAGTTTACTTGCTACTCGCTCTAACACTACCCAAGAAGTGAAGATTATCATTAATGTTCTTCATTTGACATTACTAACTATTAGAATATATAATGGAGAAATATTATTGATAGCTGAATATCATGAATTACATATGGTGGTCCTCTATTTATAGAGAGACAATAATACAAATCCTAATCAATCAACTATTCATAATACTAATCCTACTAGTACTATGATATACTAATACTACTAGAACTATGATGCTTGATCTTTATCATGTAGAGTCCTTAACATCCTCCCTCAATTTGAGCCGGAATTGGAGGCACAAATTGAAAAACTCAGCTCACACGACAATATGTCGATCGAGACGGCGGGGAGAATAATAGAGAAAATAGTAGGAAAAACTATGTAAAAAAAACCCTAAACTCTTGAACCATTAGGTTGGAAAAGAGGCCCGATTCACTAGTTAGGACAAGGGAAAGAATCGATAGCAAAAAAGAAAACCCTTGAACATTCAAACTATTCTATTATAAGATAGGAATCAAAGAAACCATGGCTAGAAAAGAAATTTGAGAATAGAAAAGAAGAAATCCTCATGAGAGTTGAGGGAAATAAGAAATCCTCGTTTGAGAAAAAGAATATAGCATAGCAAAATCAAGAAAGAAAACTCCGTTAGAGGTATAAAAAAGGAAGAGAAGCAGTTTGAGAAATTAATAATGGGGAGAAGCATGACGGATTTCGAAATTAAATTAAGAAACCTCCAATTGGAGAAGAAATTGAAGAAACCCTCGTTTGAAGGTAAAAGTTGAGAAGTCCTCGTTTGAAGAAGAGATAGATGGACAATAATTATTGATTGCTTCAAAAATAATCGAATCGGGAGGTGCCTGTAATACTACGTAAAATTCCTTGCCCTCGAAAGCCATGTGCATCGCTTTTTGCTGAGAGATGAAAAGTAATTACGCTCATATCATAAATAACAGAAAGAGAAGGAAATTTTGGGTTGACTTTGATCTTTTCTGGTGTGAGGAATATAAGGTGGAGTTAGACTAAAATTTTGAATCACTCTAGTTTATTGTTGATCGAGTTTCAAACAAGAAAGAAGATAATATTAAGCAAAAAAAAATGGTTGTCCGGCGGATGGCAATGGTGGTTTACCACCCACCGGCTCAGCGGAAGACTTTTATGATAACTACAGGATATGAACCTATGCTCGTGATACCATATTAGAATATATAATGGAGAAATATTATTGATATCGAAAAGTTACGAATTACATACGATTTATCCTCTATTTATGTAGAGACACAATACAAATCCTAATCATGAGATGGCCCAATACTAGTCCTACTAGTACTATGATATATTACTACTAGAACTATGATGCTTTGATCTTTCTTACGTAGTAGCCTCTTAATTAACAACTTAATGAAAATCTATTCATCTCTCGATAGTTTCATATTCGATAGTTTCATGACTAATGTAAATGTTACTCATCCAGTCATGGGCATATGCAGCTTACATAAATTTAGGATTTATACATAGAGAGCAAAAGGAGAAAAGAAGCACATGAGTGAAGTACGAGTATATGATTTATGGATACTTACATAGAGTTCTGAATCAAGAACATAATGTAAGAATGAGAAGTAACAGACCACTAGAAGCAGAGTGGTTACGCTTCTTCATTTTTTCAGTTGCCTGAATGTGATGGATGAATATTAAGTTGGGAAAAGGCAGCATTTATAATCACACAGCTTTAGTGAAAGAATTTGGGTGCTAATGTAACGAATCGCCCTAGGCTAGCCGCATCCAAGGCTAACGAGTAATCTCTACATCAGAGTCACCGTGTACCTGATAGGAAAACTGACAAGAAAATATACAACCAGAATATTGACTAAACAATAATATAAAGTCTATAAGACAATATTTATATCAACCTCAAACATATATATATATATATATATAACGTGATCAAAATACACAACACTTCCGTCAAAATACTACAAAATATGAGGATCAGAAGAAGAAGACTGGTAAGGATATCCTAGCTACCGGAACTCACTCCACGACATACCTCTGCCTCCGCAAAGATGGTGCCACACGAACGTCTCCTTCAACAATAAAATTCTGGGGGTCCCTAAATAAAGGGATGAGCTGAAAGCTCAATGAATATCCATATAATGAAATATAACTAATCACATATATATAAATACATATGCAAAATCGTATATTTCTGTAAAGTTTATACATGCTAAAGTTCATGTCAAAATATAGTTTCAATAATTTGATACAACCAACTTCTCAACTAATACCAAACAATCCGATAATATCAAATAGTGCAACATAACGATGAATCCTATAATCAAGTACTATCAATATAACACAGAAGCAAGCAATAACTCTACTCCGGCCCCCTATTAGAGTCTACACCACCCTAATAGAGGAAAACAACGTCATTCGTTGCCTCTACACCAAGCAAACGACCAACAAAATACAACTCGTCCGCTACCTCTACACCAAGTAGACGGGAATACATCTCAACCTGCAGGAGAGAACCAACTAACCGGAATAGAGTCCAACAACAAATCATATCAACATATCATACATCATCAGATATCACAACTCATCCATATCGATTTCATCACATCATAGCTTAATAATATAATCGCTATCAACATCACAAGTCTCCATATGACATCACATATATAACTCCTTTAAACTTTACTACACAATTCACATATATATACAATGTATGAAAATTTATGTCCCGTGATATAAATACTCACCTCAAGCCAAGCCAAAATCAACTTTTACTGCACCAAGCAACTACTGGAGCATCCGCACTCTTAAAGAACATAATAATAACAATTACTTTTATTTTAGTAACTTTAATTAACAACATCTACTAGATTTGTGAACTACTCTTGAACTTATGCAATTTCATCTCATTTTACGATATACTACTATATCCATTTTAACTTTTGTCTATATTCAAATTATAGTAGTATTAATTATATCAAAAATCTAAATTGAATATTAATATTCAAAATCTATTACATAGTTAAACTAAGTGACATATGATTCTATAATTTAGTTTATGTACATTATAGTAATTAATTTTATTACATACTTCAACAAGAATTTAATTAGATAAATTGAGTCAAATAACCAACATACTTATATTTAAACCATTAAATATGAACTCTAAATATCATTAATGGATGAATTTAGCTAATTAAAGTAACTTGACATAATTATAAAACTAGTTATATAACCAATAAAATGATATACTTATACCTTTTCCTTCTTGAAACTTGAAAGAACTTTAAGATTATGATTTAAGAGGAGAATAACAACAAAAGGAAAGAAAAAAATTTAGGAAAGGGGGAGGGGGAGTTCACGGCCCTAATAGGAGAAAAGAAGGAGAAATTTTTTTTTGTGTGTGTTTCTTTCTTAGTTAGGATAGAATTTTATTAGAATGAGGTTGCTTAGCTTTGAAGTAAAATAAGCAAGAAGGAGGTGTCATAATGTGTGATTTCCTTAGTTAGTTAGAAGGGAAAAAAGAATAGTAGTGATTTAGCTATATCCTTGTTTAGTTCGAGTTTCTTTTAAGTAGAGCAATACACAATTCTTACTTGAATCATAAAAATTCGTGGTTATTTCACTACCTTTACTAACAAAATTTCTGCCCTCGAATTTGAACATATACACACTACTAACCTTCATCACTAAAAAGGTATGGATATTGAATCTTAACATCTTCTTCTCTTTCAAAAGTAGCATTTTTTATGCGTTGATTACACCACAACACTTTCACCAAAGAAATAACCTTATTGTATAATACCTTCTCTCTCCGATCTAAGATTTTTACTGGTTGTTCCTCATATGTAAGATATTCTTTAAGTTCAATTGGCTGAGACTTCAAAATGAGAGATTCATCAGGAATATACTTTCGAAGACAAGATACATGGAAAATATTATGAATTCACTGGAGTTCGGGAGGTAAAGCAATACAATACGCTATTGGTCCAACTTTAGCAATAATCTCATATGGTCCAATGTATCACGGGCTTAATTTTCCTTTCTTTTCAAATCTTAAAACACCTTTCCAAGGAGAAACTGTGAAAAACATTCTTATCACCAACTTCAAAACTCAAGTCTATCCTGACGACGATCAGCATATTTCTTTTGTCTATCTCAGCGCTGCCTCAAGTTGTCATGTATGAGTTTTATTCTTTCTACAGATTCTACTAGCTTAGAACCATATATTTTCTTATCTCCTACTTCATTCCAATACACTGGAGTTCGACATCTTCTCCCATAAAGAGCCTCAAAAGGCGACATTTCGATACTACCATGAAAGTATTATTGTAAGCAAACTCCATCTTTGGTAATTCATCATCCTAATGACCAGAAAAATCTAATACGCAGGCGCGTAACATATCCTCAAGTGTTTGAATTGTTCTCTCCGACTGACCATCTGATTGGGGGTGAAATGAAGTACCTGACAATTCTAACCCATCGCTTCTGAAACCTTTCCAAAATCGTGAAGTGAATCTAGCATCTCTCATCTCGACATACGAGTGTTACCGTGTACTCCATGAAGTCGCATAACTGACCAAAATATAACTTTATAATCGCTCGGGATCATAGGTCGATCTTATTGGAATAAAATGAGCCGACTTCAAAAGCCTATCAACTATCATCCAAATACTATCGTTCCTCTTAAATTTTTTTGGTAGTCCGAAAACAAAATTCATGGTAATGTGTTCCCATGTCTACTCGTGGAATTAGAAGTGGGTCAGAATAACCCCTCATGGATGTCTATATTCAATTTTTTACTTGTTGGCAAGTCAAACACTTAGCTACGACCTCAGCAATCTCTCTTTTCATTTTTAAGTAACCAATATGTTCTCAAGTCATTTATATCTTAGTACTACTAGGATGCATGCAATATGGAGCATTATGGGCTTCTACCAGAATTTCTCTCTTCAATTCATCAGAGTATGGTACAAATATTCTACTATACATTATAAGAATTCCATCATTTTTTATTGCAAAATCTGATCTGCTCCCATTCTTTACTTCCTCTATTATCTTTTGTAGTTTTTCATCTTTTTGTTGTGATTCTAAGATTCGATAAAAAAGAATCAGTTTAACTCTTATTTGTGCCAAAAGATTTCCATTCACTCCAACTCTAAAATTAACACCAATTCTTTTTCAGGTCAGCTATTGGTTCCTTGACCGATATTTGTAAGGTAGAAATTTTTAATTGCCATTCGCCACTGATGATATTCAATAATTAAATCATAATCATTGATAAATCTCCATCTTATCTCCCTTTGCTACAAATTCAAACTTTTGTGTAGCAAGAATTTCAAGCTTCCATGATCCATAAAAATTTGACATGTCACTCCATACAAGTAATGTCTCCAAATCTAGTTGTTATCACACAGCGCCCAATTCCGCATCATGTTGATAATTACGCTCATATTCTTCAATTCTTCGTGATGGATAGGCTATCACCGACCATTCTACATTGTAACAACCTAAATCTCTGTTTGCGTACTTAAATGATGTAAACTTCTAATCCGACGAAGAATTAAAACTGGAGTAGAAGTTAGCTTTTCCTTTAATACATTAAAGCAATGCTCACACTCATCACTCCATACAAATGATACACCCTTCCTAGTCAATTGAGTCAATGGTGTTACAAGAATTGAAAAATCTTTTATGAACCGTCTATAGTATCCAACTAAACCCAAAAAACTTCTCACTCCGTAATGACTGTCAGGTCGCCTCCCAATTCATCACATGCCTTCTATCTTTTGAGGATCAACACTAATACTCAATTCGAAATTACATGTCTTAAAGTTTGAATTTTCTCCAATCAGAACTCACACTTTAGAAAATTTAGTAAATAATTTATTTGCCTTTTAAAGTCTCCCAAAACTACTGGAGCAACAATTCTCGTGTTCTTCTTGACTATGTGAATACACCAAAATATCATCAATAACCACTACAAATTTATCCAAACAAGGACGAAATACCCGATTCATTAAATCCATAAATGCTGCAGGGGGCATTCGTTAATCCAAATGGCATCACTAAAAACTCATAGTGTCCATATCTAGTATTAGATGCTGATTTCGGGACATCTACATCCCTAATTTTCACCTCGATGGTAGCCTCTGTATCTCATTAATCTTAGAAAATATACGAGCACTCCTCTTAAATCGTCAAACAACTATCAATCTCGTGTGGGTAATGATTTCTAATAGTTACCTGCTCAAATCAAGGTTTTAAATCAACACAAAGGCTCCTTAAAGTTCCATCTTCTTTTTAACAAACAACATAGGAGCATCCCAAGGAGAAATGTTAGGTCGAATGAAACCCTTATCTAGCAATTCCTATAATTGAGTCTTCAATTCCTTTAATTTTGTAGGAGCCATTCGATACGGGGCCCAGAATCTGAGAAAGATAGAATTAAATTGTAATTATCTTACCTGTGTCGGCCCGAAAGCAGAGTCATTAAAATCCGAACACTGTGAGTCACCAAACCGATGGGATTTACTCATTTAAAAACACAATTCATTTCATCCAAAAAATGTGATCACAATTAAGTTTCCCCAAATCGGGGCTGTTTAAAATTTATAATCCATCACCGATATCGAACGACCACCCATACATATATACACAACATATCCCAAAATAAAGTAATGCCGGCATACCGCATGATACGCATCAGATCCCGAATAGAAATGACAATAGCCGATAAGGCTAAAGCTTCAGTAAGGAAAATACAATCAAAACAGCTGGACAATACATCAAAATCGACGCGGTGATCCTCTCTCACCCAAAAAATCACCTAGCCACTGAAAAACCCTCAAACAGCCTCTTGGCTCAATCACCACAACTCCGGCACAAATGAAATGCCGCCCAATGCGAAAAGGGGTGTAAGCCGCGAAGCTTAGTGAAACTTAACACAGGGGTGAACTTACCATACGGAACGAGATAGTCAGATTTATAATAGTCAAATATGAATAAAATACATATATCCAGGACTATCTAATCAGGTCATACCACATAATTCCTGCTAGAAATCTCAAACAATACACTAAGATATAATAGAAGGTTCAAGAAGCATACAATTCCTTCGTAAAGAAATCATTGAAATTCAACAAACGACTAAAACTCTAGTCATCAAACTCCTATCTCTCATATCCCCACCAAGATACCAACCTCTAATGCGCATATACTCAATCCGGCTCACCTACAGGATTGACTAATCAATAATCACCCCGCACTTATACCGCAAAGATAGGCCAAAACCAAGACTTATACACAAAGCATAAGTACCAATACACTTATACACAAAGATAAGTGCACATCGCACTCATACACTAAGACAAAGTGCACACCGCTTCCCTATACACTAAGTATAAGGCACACCGCTCTTATACACTAAGTATAAGGCACACCGCTCTTATACACTAAGTATAAGGCACACCGCTCTTATACACTAAGTATAAGGCACACCGCACTTATACACTAAGTATAAGGCCAATATCGTCGCATATCCTGCAAGGAAGGAGAGTCACCTAACCCCTGATCATCCCAACATAGACAAATCCCGATACTCGAGTCACCTAAAAGTCATACATAACTCTAACCATCACCTTCAATAACCAACTACTCTACTCCCAAACAATCTCCAAACACACAGCTTAAAAACATCTCACAATCAGAAGTCAAACACACCGCCGACAAGTGCCACAAATACATAAGTCAATGTATAAGGTCATTGAATACAACAATGCTTCGACAAGGCCACATAAATCGAAAATATAAGTCGGGGAGTCTGCTCTATTACTTACCTCAAATCTTCAACGCCTACGTAATATAATCACATAGTCATATCATGGTCACACAAACGAATCACATAATCATATCATTCTCACGTAATCATAACACAATGACATGTACATCATTCTCACATAATCATAACACAATAACATGTTCACACAATTTAAGGTAAGTACGTAAAGTAACACCCGTGAGATAAGTACTCACCTCTGCTAGCTACCACAAAACCTCCGCGAACACAATCACGGTAACTGCCCTTTTCCACGATCAACGCCTAAACAAACACCCAGAAAGTATAATATCAATTATAACTCAACTGAATTAACACTTTTTCAACCTTATTCCCTTTAATCAATTTTTAAATCACCAATTTAATATCACAATAACTAATAAGGTCCCAACATAACCCTCCTACATTTAAAGTCTTAGAAAACATCAACCCAAAAAGTCAATCGAAAACCTAAAAGTCAACCCACCACAACATCCTCAAACAACCCCTAAATCAATAATTAATCACTTATATACGCCATGTAACTCCATAACCAAGATTCATCATAAAATTGAATTATGGAAAAGTCAACTAAAAGTCAACTATGTCAAACCCAGAAATATCTCGAAGACTTGGAAATTTCTTACCTTAACCTCCGAAGAGAATGACGTAGAGTGAAACCTATATTCTACAAACGATCTCGAAGCCTGAGCTGACAATCGAAGAGAGAAATGGAAAAAGAAATTTTTATGGGGAGGGACATAATCTCGTCCCAAAGAGAGAAGAAAGGAAGAAGATGAACTTGATTATGACATGGAAGATAAAGTTGCCGAGTAGATATTTAAAAACTCGAGTCCCGCTCGTTTCAAGTTAATTGTCCGCTTATCGTATTTTAAATCTCCACGAACCCGATTCCAAAGATAAAATATTCCATGACAAAAACTACTAAATTATAAATGTAATTGCCCAAAAATTTATTTAAATAATATTATCATCGAAATTATTTATGCCTATCCTCGTCCCACCACAATCGAAAAATTAAATTTTTTTTTAAACGACGGTTATTACATAAATCGATCTTAAATTCAACTTCGCCCGGAGGAATGTACTTCTTCAGAAACACGCCGGCATACCTCTTGTACATCACCATCCTCCAATTTGACTTCGCTTTCTCCATGTCAAACATAATTTGTTAAAGATAACCAAACAAGACATCCCTTCTTTAAAGCTTACGCACAACTAAGGAAGAAACAAGGCAGGAAGGAAGTTG
Source organism: Lithospermum erythrorhizon (assembly GCA_019722365.1). Lineage (NCBI taxonomy): Eukaryota > Viridiplantae > Streptophyta > Magnoliopsida > Boraginales > Boraginaceae > Lithospermum > Lithospermum erythrorhizon. The sequence continues at coordinate 55,425 of JADFUC010001081.1, read as the reverse complement.
TAATAACCGGTAACGATTCATCAATTAATAAATTAAAATGTGGAGTTATTAATTTAATTAACGTAAAATTGGACCCACTTTATATTTCATGGACTATAAATGTTGATGTTGGAAATTAATAGTCGAGATAAGTTAAATCGAGAGACATCGCTTAAACTAAAACGGTCGGATTTTCACCGCATAAACTCATTTTTCCCCTCATCCTTCCCACATACCAAACAAGCCCTTAAAAAAAAAAAAAAAATCCCATCTCCCTTCCCTCTATCATATAGCCACCCCAACCCCTCCCCTTGATTTTCTTTCTCCATTTCATCCATCTCGCAAGCTTTGGTCTCAAATTTCTTGGAGAGTTTCCCTCATCATCCTCTTCATTCAACGTAAAAAGTTGAATCTTTTGATGCTTTCATGAGTTTCAAAGGTTTGACTTTGTTGACTTTTTTTTTTTTGTATTTCGATTTATATTGCTACAAAACGATCAAGTAGACCTTAAATTTGTTGTTCTCGAAGTTAAAGTTGAGAATTTGGACGGGTATTTCTTGGACGCTTTGGGACGCTTTTGACTTTAAATTAGTTTGACTTCGGTTTCGAGGTTTAATACGGGCATATAATTACTCTAAGCTTAGATTATAGTATAGGAGGTGATAATAATCGTACTTTGGGGTAGAAAATGCTGGTGTAGTTGTAATGGAATTTCTAGTTGAATTTCAGTTGACTTTTCAAAAAAACGCTTTTAAATGGTATAAGTATGTTCGACCTTTTATTATAGTTGCTCGAGGTGGAATTTGATTTATAAGTTGTTGAAGCGAATATATGTTGAAATTAATTTTACTAGATTTGCTAGTAAAATGGGTTTCTTTGCAGGTTAAAGGTTAGAAATGGTTTCAGTTGGTCGAAAAAGGTGATATTTCGATTGAGCAAATTATTTAAAGTGTTAGAAAATGGCTTTAGAGAGGTATTTAAAATGGTTAAGTGTAATGGGTTGTTCGAGGTTGCAGATCGCTGAGTTTACCTGCTTAAGTTTAATTCAGTAATATTTTACCTAAAAGTACAATCGTACTAAAAGTTGTTAAAAAGAGAATTTATAAACGAAGCTCAGAGTAATCGCATTTTTGGTGTTTTGTTTAGACTTTGAACGGGAAAGGCTTCACAGACGATTGATTTCTCAAGTAGTGGTATTAGCCAAAGGTGATTTATCACTGTGTGATAATATTATTTACGTTGACTCGAAGTACTTGATATAAATAGATACGTGACTATACAATCTTTATGAAATTATACGACAGTGTAATTTGTGAAGTTTGAAATGTTGAGTTGTATGATGGTCATGTTATGTATATTATGGTAGTACGGCTTTACAATGGTATCAAGTAATATGTATATTATGGTGCCATATTAAGATTTTTGTGTGATCAAGGTACGATTCTTCTATCCGTCATGCAGTTGCTTGTGACGTTACTGGAGTCGTGTGTGGTTATGTTTGTCATGGTTGATATGTTTGTTAGTGTTGCTTCTGTCAAGCAAGCTGGTTTCATATAGTAGTAGTTACACCATATTAGGATGCGCATATCGAGTCGGATGTGTGAGGCCGCCCGTGTAGTGGGGAAGTTTTATGATATTGTATAAGTGATCGGCGTGAGCCCGCCGAAAAAGGATATGATATTATGTTGTATTACATAAAAGTAGCTCGCCGAAAAGGGAAATGACATTATATAAATGTCTAATAGAGTTATTGCAGGTGCATTATTTCATCAGGTCGATATCGAGGATGTCAATGCATTTGAAATGTTGATAATGTCATGGTTTTATTTTCTCATTAGTTTGCATATTTTTATTGTGGTATAACGTTGTGTTTGGAGTAATTTATGATGTTTTGCTCGCTTGATTATGTGACATCCTATCTCTTGATATAACATGTGGATCGACATGTTTCGAGTCCTCTAAAATGTATATATGTTTAATAATGACATATTATGATGCTATGGATATTTGGTATGTTCTTTTATTGTACATATATATACTCTATCGCTACGTCTATATCTTTTGTTGTGTACCTCATTCGGATGTGGATAAGTTACCACCCGCGATTCGCTTCAAATAAGTCATTTAGCTATCTCTTCCACCTCCAAATGACAAAAGTAACGCAGAGGTCATGAGTTCGAGTTTATCGTTGATTTTACTTAGATGAGACGGGGTGGCTGTGGATCCTAAATCATCTTTTCTACTTAATTATTTTTGGTGTACTGCATTTCGTATTTGTTTTGGTGTTGAAAAGTATAAACTGCTTTACTTTAGCATTTTGACTCGTAATATTACGAAGTTTGCATTTTGGATTTGGATTAGGTGATGTCATTTATGGTTAAACTCGTATGGAAATATTTTACGCTTTTCAACTATTTTCTACTTTTATCAAACTATCAAAGTTCTATTGATTTTCAAATAGGTTATTTGTGTCGTCCATCAGATAAAGGACTTAGAGTATGTAGGTTTATTAAATCTACCTAACTCGGTACGCATTTACTCCGATGGGTCGCTACATAAGCATTTTTTGATCAATAAGAAAATGAAGTCAGTAAGCCCGGACTAGAAATCACCATAAATGGACCAAAATGTACTCAAGAAATCACCATAAATGGACCAAAATCTACGTTTTGATGAAGGGACTAGAAATCATCTCCACCATATACCAAGAAACCATCTTTTAGTTCTTTCCGTGATACTTCAAGATGCACTTCATCGCAATTCAAAGGGCCTTCACCGGGTTATCTTGTATCTACTCGTTACACTCAATACATAAGATACATCGTGTCTAGTGCACAACACGGGCATACGGATTCTATACCAAGCTCGGTAGCGTAGTCCTTCATTTTGTTCATTCTTAACACTAGTAGTGGGAGACTATACCATTTAGAAGTTGAACTCCATGTCTCATGGAGAGATTAATTCTTCTTGGAATTACCTGCTGAACCTTTGCGCATCTTTATTCACATAGGTATCCTGACAAAGTCCAATTAGCCTTCTGGCCCGATCTCGGTGGATCTTTATTCCAAGTATATATTGTGCTTCGCCTAAGTCCTTCATTGAGAAACATTTACACAACCAATCCTTGACTGAGTTCAGTAACTCTACGTTATTTCCAATGATAAGTATGTCATCGACATACAGGACTATGAATGATACATAACTCTACTTTCATTCTTCTTGCATACACAAGATTCTTCTGCTCGGACAAAATCTTTGATTGATTCATCAAAATGTAGATTCCAAATGCTGATGCCTACTTAAGGCCATAAATGGACCTTTGCAACTTGCATACCTTCTTAGGTCCTTTAGGACATGTAAAGCCTGGAGGTTGTACCATATACACATCCTCCTCTAATTTATTCAGAAAGCGCTTTTACATGCATTTGTCATATTTCATAGTCATGAAATGCAAAGAATGCCAAGATTATCCGATGACTTAAGCATAGCCACTGGGAAAAAAGTTTGGCCATAGGCAATCGAGTAAGTTTCACAAGCCTACTGAACTTGTTTCAAACCTTTCGCCAAGCCCAAATTTTGAAAACATTGACGCTTCCGCCTTTATCATATTTCTTCTAAATACCCATTTACATTCAATAGAGAACCCATTTGGTAAATCCAACAAGGACCAAACTGCTCAGTACATAGAATCCATCCTTTATTTCCTCTACGGTTATTTGCCATTTGTCAAGACGTTATTCATCGCTTTCAAGAAGTTGGCTCGTCACTTCTAATGATGAAGTTTCAATTATGTTAAATAAGCCTGTTCGTGATTTATCCTTAGATTCTCAAGAACTGGATCTTCTATGAAAGAAGGTACTATGGTGCTGACAGATTTCCGTCAGATGATCGACATCGTGACTTCATCAACTCGAGCTTCATCACATTTAACACTATTACTTCTAGTCCTTTCCCGACGCATATTCCTTTCAAGGAACGCCTCCCTGCCTTTAGCAATGAAGATTCTATTCTCATGCTTTAGGTAGAAGTAACCAATCGTTGATATCTCACGAAATAGCATTTATCGATTCGACGCAGTTTATCCTTTGTTAATCTCTTAACATAAGCTTCAGAGCCCCAAATCCTGAGAAATCCCAACTTGGAAATCTTCCCAAACCACGCCTCCTGGAAGTTTTCTCCGCCGACTTCTGGACATCCGCTTAAGGTAAGTGTCGCGCTTAGAAGCGCATGTCCCCTGTAGCCTGGGAACCTGGATCCGATAGGCTCATCAGTAGATCGAACCATATCAAGAAGTGGCCTGATTTCTCCTCTGCACACGCCATTATGCCGTATGCCTCGCTGGAGTGAGCGTAAACAAATACCACACTCTAAAAAATGAGTATTGGACCCGTGACTCAAATATTCCACCTCTATCGAATCGATAGTTCCTTTATTGTCTTCTTCAATCGGGTTTTGTATTTAATTTTGAAATCCCTTGAATTTCTCAAAGGACTCGTGGTTTTTGTCTCATCGTATACACAAAACCGTATCTACTACGCATCATCAAGAAATGTAATAAAGCAGTTATAACCTCCTCTTGGAGATGCATTCATTGGCCCACATACATCAAAGCGCGCATTATCCTTAACAAATCACTTGCCCTTTCATTGAATCCAAAGAAGCGCCGCTTTAGTCATTTTGCCCAAGGAGATCCAAACTTTATCAGATGATCAAATCTAAAACCTTCAAGCATTACAATCGGGAGTGGAGTTTCGATTCGATTCCTCGTTCACATGACCTAACTGAAATGCCATAGGTATGTTTGGTTTAAGTCATTATGCTTATTCCGCTTTTAAGTTTATGTTATACGACTCAAGAATCATGTCTAAAACGAATAGAAATTTTGGAGGAGGCGTACCAAACATTACCCCATTCCTGGTGATCCTAAATTCATTGGGATCTATTGAAAATGAAAATCCAATTAAATGTAAATGCAAAATAATATTCCCGCAAAATCGCAAGTACATAGTAACCGGTGATAAGTTCAAAACAAGGCCCGGCAAGCAATTCTAAACTCATGTGGATCCTACCGCAAGGGGCTGCATCCTTTCACTGCCCCCACACGTAGATCCATTTTCCCTTTCAGTAGCCTCTACTTGACTTGGAGTTCGCATATTACGACAAAATATGAACTTACAAATCGGTGTCAGCAATCTACGAAGTGTAATTAGAAGCTTGTACAACTTCTAATAACATACATACTGTAGCCGAGCGGTCAGTGAGACCATTCTTCCTATCATCTGTGAACTTCCTGCCGGTCGACTTCCAGTGACCTAGGTTCCCGCAATAATGACATTTGTCATCCTTCAGTGCTCCCTGCCCGGCCAGCCTGGGATTACTCGAATTCCTTGGTTTTGCTTCTAAGAACTCTTCTCTCTTCTTCAATTTCTTCTTGTTTTGGACCACTCAAAATGTATGTGAGTAGAAGTTTTGTCTTACCTGTGTTCGCCTCAACATTCGTGATCATCTTATGCGCCTGCTTAGAGATAACTCAAACTGCATATTGAAGTGCATCACAAACTGTGAGAATTTATCTGGAAGAGACTTTGCACAAGCCCACGCTGAGAGAGACTGTGCCTGTATGCTGAGTCGATCGATCAAGCCAATCATTTTAATGATATGAGGGCTTCATGGCCCGTCTGCTCTCTTAGCCTTGCCGCCCACGAGCACAGACGGTGTCATATCTCAAGCTTAGCCTTCCTTTCTCGGAATACCTCAAGTTGCCGTGTATGTCATAGGCGCCACCTTTCATATTGAATTTGGAAACGAAGGTTCCATATTGGCAGTGATGAGACATTGGACATCCACATCAATGTGACTTGTGCTTTTTGTGGGATCCTTTTCCGATGGGAGACACGCTATCATTAGGTTTTGAGGAACTTATCACATATATTCTCTGTTTCAGAATGATCTCCAGCTTTGCACTCACTCATCAAAATTCGAAGAGTTCACCTTGCACTTTTCAAGGCCAGAAAGCGAGTTCTTAGGAGTAGTAGGTGGTGGTCATTATAATTCTACAAGAATAAGCAACAAAGACAAATTAATCATTAAACGATCATACTAAACACTTACAAATAAATTGTAAAAGCAAATACTAATACTCAAATCTCACCTAAATAATATATCATGACCTATTTATACTCAAATTCAAACGCAAACACTACATAATATTTTGAACCAATATAATAAGTAGGTTATTAACCAATTATGTAAACTACATAACTCTTATATTAAGATGCTACCCGCTTTTTGTATCTCCGAAATGCCGGTTAAGCAGCACACCAATTAAACAAAATAGCTACTTGGGGTGATCATCCTAAAGCCCACAACGATAGTGAAATTACTTCCCACATGATCCATCATTATATCAAATTGCAAATCAGAATAATTCTGCCATCAGCAGAAAGTCTTATTAATCTAACTCGATTTCACAACTTTAAATTGGCTTGATATCACAAATTTTAAAATGAGATTATATTTATTACTTCCTTTATTTTAGCTCATGCAATTATAGTAAATAATCAAGCATATGTACAACATCAAAATAAAAGAAATGCATATTCAAGAGCCGTATGATATGACCCTAGTCTACTACATTTTCAAATTTGAAAAACTAACATTTGGGCCCTATTACATTTTCTTGTTCCTCTCATTTAGAATTTGTACCAAGCTTTCATTCTCTCTCTGAAATTACAATTGTTTTATTAATTAATCCTAACTTAGATAAAGATGCAAGTTTTTAGAGAAACAAGAAAATTAAATAAAATAATATGACTCAAAGAAGTCATTTATACAATACGGTACGCATACCGAAATAAAACGTTGGTCATATCTATACACCATTCCATTCCATAACATATATATAAAAGAAATAAATAAATGCACTTAATGTCATGTATATTAAAATGAAATGAAATAAACAAAAGTTCATATAATTGACTAATGACGAGTACGATGTGAACCTAAATGTATATTTAATGATGTGAACTCAACTAATGGCTTTCATTTGCACACTAATAGCAACATCGCATTGATTAATATTTACACCGATCAAGTGGAACATTAGCCTCTTTCAACTCCTACCACTGAAAGGTGGTCTTCCTCAAATTTTAATTTATGAATTTTCCTACAGGCATCCTCAACAATCTACTAAAGAAAAGACAAAGACACCCAATCCAAACGAATAGACTCACTGAAATGGATCTCAACCAACTACAACTCATAAAACATAAACCTAGGCACACAACTACACATGACTCCACAAAAATCTTAAACCAAGGCTAGATCATTAGTAATCTCAACATCGTGAGTCACCGTAAAAATTTGTAGGAAACCTACAAGAAAATATACAACTTAATAATCGCTCAAACAATACCTGAAAGTCTCTAAGACAACATTTATATCAACCTCAAAACCTATATATATATATATATATATATATATATATATATAAATGTGACTCAAAATACACAACACCTCCGTCAAAATACTACAAAATATGAGGATCAGAAGAAGAAGACTGCTGAGGATATCCTAGCCACCCGAACTGTACCTACGATTATACTCAGCTCCTCGCCGCAAAAGATGGTGCCATTACCTAACGCCTTTCAACTACAAAATTCTCGGGGGTCCCTAACAGTAAAGCAATGGGAAGCTCAAATGAATATCCATAACGAAATAGTAATTAATCACACATATATATACATGGCAAAATCGTGATATTTCTGTGAAAGTTTATATATGCTAAAGTTCATGCCAAAATATAGTTTCAATAATTGACACAACCAACTTCCTCAACTAATACCAAACAATCCGATAATATCAAATAAAGGCAACATAAATGCATTTAATCCTATATAATCAAGCAATTATCACTATAACACGTATAAACACACTCTACTCCAAATTCTCTATTAGAGTCTACACCACCCTAATAGAGGAAAAACAACGCCATTTGTGCCTCTACAATCGCCAAACGACCAACAAAATACAACTCGCCCGCTACCTCTACAACAAGTACGGGAATACATCTCAACCTGCAGGAGGGAACCAACTAACCGGAATAGAGTCCAACAACGAATCATATAAACATCATATCATACATCATTTATTATCGTTAACTCATCCATATCGATTTCATCACATCATAGCTTAATAATATAATCGCTATCAATATCACAAGTCTCCATATGACATCACAGATATAACTCCTTTTAGTAAAGTTACTACACAATTCACATATATATACAATGTATGAAAATTTATGTCCCGTGATATAAATACTCACCTCATGCCAAGCCAAAAATCAACTTTTACTACCCGAAGCAACTACTCGATATCCACACCTAAAGAACATAATAATAACAATTACTTTTATTTTAGTGTAACTTTAATTAATAAATAACTACTAGATTTGTAAACTACTTTGAACTTATGCAATTTCATCCCATTTTACAATATACTACTATACCCATTTTGACTTTGTCTATCCAAATTATATTGAAGTTATATCAATCTAAATTGAATATTACTATTCAAAAATCTATTAAGCATAGTTAAACTAGAACCGACATATGATTCTATAATTTAGTTTATGTATATGATAAGTAATCAATTTACTGTATTAATTTGAACAAGAATTTAATTAGATAAATTGTGAGTCTCTATAAACTAAATGTAATTTATATTTAAACCACTAAATATGAACTCTAAATATCATTTAACTGGATGAATTTAGCTACATTAAAGTAACTTGGCATAATTTTAAATATTATATAACTAATAAATGATATACTTATACATTTTCCTTTCAAACTAACTTTAAGATTACGATTTATGAGAGAATGTAACAAAATGAAAAGTTAAACAAAATTTAGGAAAGTGATGGGAGTTCATACCTCTAATAGAGAAAAGGAGGAGAAAATTTTATGTGTTTTTCATAGTTAGGAGCAGAGTTTTATTAGAATGAGGTTTCAGGCTTTGAAGTAAAATAAGTAAGCACGGGCAGTCTAAGCAGCGTTACGAAAGGATTTCCTTTGCTTACTAGGTTTCAGAAAAGCATTTAGCAGTTTTAGTCATATCCTTGTTTAGTTCGAGTTTATTTTTAAGTAGAGCAATACTCAATTATTACTTGAATCATAAAAATTCAGGTTATTTCAGCTAATCCTTGAATGGTCCATCAATTATGCTCATGTTGGAAGTTGAAACCCACATGTGGGTCTGATACATGCAAAGCATGAAATATTTATTCGATACCGCTTGACTATAAGGCTTTGTCGCTTTGATAATATTTAAGTATTTTTTGATATGATAGATTGGTTCAAAAATTAACTTATTGTATGTTAGTTAATGCTTTAAAATTTATTAATGTTGATCATTAAAATATATCGGTGTGATGGTACAACATAACTTCCATTAACAATTTCATTAACACAAAATATATAATGACACTTGTGCACTGGCTTGATCATGTATTCCTAATTGAGCCAAAATGGAGTCGAAACTGTAATCTGTACTCACGCTGGATTTGGATTTGACCTGACTGAAGAAGCTATGAACAATTCTCTCCAACTACAAAAACACTGCCGCTTTAAAAATCTAGATAAAGCTTTGACCATCGATGAAAATTATTCATTATTGGAAGCCAATTAACGCCCCCTAACTAATAAAACTCTTTCAAATAAGGGACTGAACTATCCATTTTTTCAAATGGAGGACTAAAATATTTTCTCTCAAGCTTCAAATTGCCCCTCTAATTCTTATGTTTTTCACGCAGAAATGGGCCGAAAAGGTATCGAAGTCCACACACGCCGCATAGGCCGCTATGAGGGGTAATTAAGGAACAACACATATTAGAAGTTTTTGGGTGGAAATCGGGCTTATATTATCCCCCACACCTTATTACAACACCCCCACACTTTATTTATGTTCCCATGTAAGTTTAACTTCAGAAGCAAAACAAATACAAACAATTTTCAAATTCATTCTGACGATCCTTGCTCTTAGAATTACTTTGTTGAATGCCTCGGCCCAATTATTGACAAGCATGGGGGAGTTGGTTCCAGGTCTGAATGCACAACTTGTCCACTTTGCTCTTTCAAGTTTGTTCAAGGCATCATAGGCTTTACATTACAACGACTGATTTTGTCCGTCTCCTTCAAAATAGAACACAATGGACGTGCTCCTCCCACATCAAATCCTTGAATACTTTTCCGCTAAACCTCTTGCTCCAATTAGCATGTAAATGCTTACACATAGTCTGTGTTCAGCCATTGTAACCTCTTTCTTGATTGCATTTTCAAGACCCTGAAATGACCAACACAAATTTTAGTTAAGGAAGCAGTACAATAAACTTGGTTGATGAGGGGTACCTTTTGTTGATCAGTCATCAAAATCCAACTATCAGCTTATTGATCCATCTCCAAATCTTCCTTCAATAAGTGAACAAACCAGGTCCACAACTCTATATTCTCCACTTCAGTTATTGCCCATGCTACTAGAATATATGTCATTGTTTCCATCTAAACCCACAACAGTTAAAATTTGATCCTTGAAGGAACCTTTAAGGAATGATCCATCAAGGCATACAAACTTCCTACATCCGTCCTTAAACCTTGCCTTCAAAGGCCCTAGGCATATGTATATCCGTTCAAAGTTTTGCTCATTTAGTTTAATTCTCACAGTTGACTTGGGCATCACATCCAACAAAGCATGGCCATAGCTCTGTAATCTTGCAAACTACTGTTTTTCATTTCCATACATCAAGTAGCCAGCTTATTTTATTGCCCTCCAAGCCATAATCGGAGTAATCTCAACTTCAACATCCTCGCTTACAGACCCCACAAATTCGGCAATTGATAAGTGGGGCTCTCTTCTTATTTTGTTCACATATTTTTCTACCAGGAACTTCACTATCACCATTTTGTTCCTCACCACAGCCGTACAAGTATGGTCATCAACAATTGTCCTAATTGCGTTGTTAGATGTTTTTCCAACTCTTGAACACCAAACTCGAAAGTTACACCCTTCTGATTTGCATTTAACCTACAACCTCCACTTGTCGTTTTTAGAAAAGTAGATTGGCTTCTTATTCTTAACAGAGTAGTTCCTAATCATTTTCCTAAATTCATTAGCATTTGCAAACACCATACGCGATAGTATTACTGGATTCAATCTATGTAAGACTTTGTTGTAATACATTGGCCTTTCATTTTTCTCTACTTTCTTCTTCTTCTTCTTTCTTGAGGTTGTTTCATCCCTATCATCAATAGAGCTCAGTTCATTGAGGTGATCCGAAGTCTCAAAGACATCCTCTTCCTCATCAATTTGTGTATCACCTGGAAGGGGTCCCAACACTCCCAGCTGCTTTATCCCTCATTCCGAAACACATACCATCACTAGCTAGCCCAATCATTTGTCGCTACTCACCACTAAAGTTTTCACTATAATCCATAGGTAACCATTCCCTCTATAAAAAAGAGCAGACGCCATGGAAATCATCATACCCTCCACCACATTCAAAGTCAATACCTGTGTCATCTACAGTTCATTCTCCATATTCTCCACCTCATCCAAATCTTACCACCATTCAAATTCCTCACTCAAATTCTCTATTCTACTATTCTCCAAATTCTCTCCTATCTCTAACTCAGCCTCATTCGCCCTATTCTCCAAATTCTCTCCTATCTCCAGATTCTCCCCATCTTCAAAACTCTTATCATTCTCAATTTGCCTCTATTCTAGCACTGGCAATCCAATATTCTCTATCCGCTTAGCTTCAATATCATCAATTTCTCTTAAAATAAATTTTGGCCACATTTTCCTAACTTTATTGCTATCTCACCTAAAGAGCAGGGAGTACACATACTTTTTAGTAGGGGCGAAGTACATACACATGTAACGCTGCCCTAACACTCAGTATTGGCCATATCAACACAATGCAAATCACTCTTCAGGTGCACTAACTCATTATCCAAATTTTTCATTGGTTTCCTAATATAAAACAAACACATCCCCGTTAATCCCAATTGCCTACATAATGTCGCGAGATAAATCATGGACAAGTGGTCGGAACAACACTTGTCCACCACTCTAACCCACCCACCAACATAAACACGACGCCCCTTGAACTTCTTAAACTCCCCTTTACATGGATTCTAAAGCTAAATAACTCCTTGTTGATACCTACAATAATTTAAATTATGGTCAATGCATGTACTTATTTTTTATAATAGCTAAAAATTGAAACTTCTGAGAAGTAAAGAAACACAAAAGAACTTCAAACCCATAAATAACTAAAGGTTCATCTTTCAAAAGGATTATGGTAAGATTTTTTTAGTTGGGGATGTTGTGATAAGGTGTCGGGGATAATATAAGCCCGATTTCCACCCAAAAAACTTCTAATATGTGTTGTTCCTTAATTACCCTCTACTTAACCGACCTATGCGTATGCAGACTTCAACGCCTTTTTCAAATTTCATTTTCTCTAAAAACGAATTAGGGGCAATTTGAAACGAAAAATAGTTTAGTCCACCATTTGTAAAAATAAATAGTTTAGTCCCTTATTTGAAGGCGTTTTATTAGTTCAGGGGGTATTAGGAAATTAAGCCTAATCCTTTTGAAAGGTGAACCTTTCGTCTTCACTTCGCCATATCTTTTCTGGGATTTCCTTTTTTGCTTGTTGGCCTTCATTATAATGCCTAGGTGGGTATTTTAGATGCACTATGCTTTCAAATTTTGATTTTTGGGTAGTAGAAGAAGTGTTTGACTTGAATATAACAAGTCCTAAAAAGTTTTCTAAGTCAATGGAAGATGAAAGAGTTGTTTGTTTATAATTTAATTGAGACTTTTGAAGCCACACTTTAAATTAATCTTGTTTATGACTCGCGAGGATATGCCCAACATCTATAATGAAAGAGACGAAAATACCTCCACATTTTAAAATGTCAGCCCATTTTCTCGAGAAAAACGTAAATTAGGGGGCAATTTGAAACGGAAAATAGTTTAGTGCTCCATTTGAAAAAATGGATAGTTCAGTCCCTTATTTGAAAGCGTTTTATTAGTTCGGGGCGCATTAGGAAATTAAGCCTTCATTATTCTAATAAATATACAATTTATATGGTTGGATTCGTCTTTAAAAATATTTTCATAATATTATTTTCTTATACTCCATCTGTTCCTTTTTAGTTGTCTTCCTTGCCATTTGCACATAGATTAAGGAAATAAAAAAATAGTAAAAAATTACATTGATAATGAAGAATGACAATTAATTGAAACTATATCATTGGTTGGTTGATAATTTAATAACAAAGATACATCAAAATATAAAATTATAATTTTCTACGCTAGAAAGACAAGCAATTTGAAACCAAAAATTGACCTGTGAAAGACAAAGAACAGAATTACTGAAAGAATATAATTATGCTTAGTTAATAATTAGTGGTCAAAGTTATACTTCGATTTTCTAAGACAATCTCATTTCAATCAACAATGTAATACTACGAAGAGGTACCACCAAAACAATAAATACTTAATGGCATTAACTAAACCACATGATTATGACTTGTAATTAAGTGTCATAATCAAGAACTGTCATCAGATGATAATGGCAGCATGAAATCTGGAAGGTCATTTAGTGTTTCTGACTAGGATTATTCAGTCTCTGAAGTCAAGTTTGTATTTCACATGTAGGAGTAAGAATTCAAGATTGTATGAGGTTTAACCTGGCACATTTATTAAATATTAGTAAAATGTACTTGTGTTGCATGTAATTATTTATATTTCAAATTTTTAAGTTGAGATAATAAATAAAGTAATTAAGTATTTATTTAAATTTATAATCTCTAAACTTTTGATTTATATATTATAATTCATTTTGTTCATAGTTATATGATCTCTATAATTTTTTAATAATATGATAGGTAATTTTAATAATAGATTTAAAAAGTTTTGTTACTATACTCCTCCTCATTTCGCTTAATGTTAATGCTCATTATGTAATTTTATTTATTGTTAGAAAAATATCACTTTTCTCTTTTAATAAAAATGCACCTTATGTTATTTTATTTATTGTTAGAAAACATCACTTCTCAATTGATTAGTAGTATAAATTATTCATAGTTCTACTATTGAATTTTATTTTATGTATTCATTTTATCATATTTTAATTGATGATTGAATCAATAATATTTGCACAAAACTGAATAATAACAAGACCTTTTTATGAAATTCTATCAATTTTAGCCATGCAAAATAGCCAAAAGAAAGGCCACACATTGGGACAAGCCTTTGTTTGAATGTAAACTATTTCAAATGAATTATATTGAAAATCAATGGAATAAAGATGACATGCATCTTTAAAACTATAATTTAGTAATTTTAATAAAAAGTTATAATTTCAATAGTATATATGTGATTAATATTATTGATATGAAACTTTTAAATTTTTGACATACATACAACTTTAAAATAAAGGGTCACAATAAGTCATTCAAATAGAAGATGAAGATATTGATTTGAACATCGAATGTTCATCAATAAGTGGATTATATACATATTCATGCATGTATTTTTTAGACCATAATATCGATGCATTATATTTCATATAGAGTGAAAACTAATATAAGTATTATTATGACAATATACTCTTATTTAGTTTACTAATTACTAATTAATATTAAATGTGAAAGATTGAATTTTTTCTAATTTCCTTTCATATATTGAATTCAACTCTAATTAATTACTAATCAATATTAAATGTGAAAGATTGAATTTTTCCTAATTTCCTTTCATATATTTAAGCATAAAAACTAACATGTTATATACATTATAATAAAAAAAATTAAATTTTTTAAATAAAATATCCAAATCTATTACACCCTCCACACTAAATGATTGTCATCCTTGATTTAAGTGTTCCCAATTGACAATCTTTTACCCCTTCATCCATAAACATAATTTTGATTTGAATAAAATTTAATGTCAATATGAAAGTACAGTGAAAATATTATTATTTGATAATTTTCACCAAATATTATACAACAGAAATAAAAATATTTGATTTGAACATAATCTGTGAAAAATCCAAATTCAAACCTTGTCAATCTATTGGGGATGGAGGGAGTATTAGATATGTGACACTTTTTTTAATTGTTGAAATGTAATACAAAATATCACATAATAATTTAGATATATATTCTTAACAAAGTAATTTTAATTAGGAAAAATTATTTTTTAATTTATAATTGAATAATTATCATAGAAAAATTTAGTTTGAGTAGAAATTCATTGTATTAAAATGAAATTTACTTATTTTATCATAAATTAAAAAATTAAAGGCAGATATATCAAACACTTTTTATTCGTTGGTAAAGATGTCGAGTAACTTTTTATATAATTGAACGAAGATGTTAACAATAAAGATATGGTAATTAACATACATATAAAAATGATAAAACTATCGAACATATTATAAGAGAATAGATAACTTCAACTATGTTTGAATCTTATAAAAATTTTAGACAAAAATTTAAAACTTATTAATTATTGAATTGTCATAAGAGTCATTTTTAAAACTTAGAAACATATTTTGCCATCAATGTAAATTATTATAATAAGTGTGAATATAATAATTAAGAATGCTAAAAAAACACAAATCACACTTTATAAATAGGAGGATCAATATAGGTCAGTCAAATAAAAGCAATGTAAGGTTGCAACCTACTCATGCCGCTTTTTTATTTAACATTTTCGTATATCAAGATAGAATTTGACTATTTATAATATTCGCTTTAAAATGGCTTTCATAATATTATTTTCTTTATAATTTTGAACATATAATTTAAGAATAATTGATGATCAAACGCCAAATAAAAAACCTTATATCACAATCTTTTCACATTCTACTCCATTCACACATAATTTACCTGGATAATTTTATTAAACTTCAAATAAAAGATATAATAACATTGACACTAACTCAACCACTAACCTATTTTTGTCAAAAGTCAAGATTAATCATTGTTATTTGGATGAAGTATAGTAACTCAAAGATTAATAAAAGATACAAGGCATGCATTCAGAACAGAAAGCCTTACACTGGGGGGATGGGGTGGTGTAAGACTAGTAGAAAACAAGACAACTGTAGTGACCAAGAAATTGTTGGCATGATAAAGTTCAGGACTACAGGATGGATCGATGAATCTCTCGCAAAAAACTTAATCATGCTGAAAGTATGCTGTTTTCATCCTAAGGTAAGAAGCTCATATGTTGCCACTTGCCAGGAAGCTTACATAAAAACAAGAAGATTGAAATTTACAGGTGTGCCGTAGTATTATCTAAGCAGTTGAAGAAAGCTTGTACTCTAGCATTTTATGTTTAATTTAGAATTTGAAGGACCTATCGATGAGTGTGCGTGCAATTTTTCCAGTATACACCTTTTGCGCCGCGTGGTTTTTCTGTTTGGCCAGATTTCTGAAATGCAAATTGGAATGTGTAAGAAGGCTTATGAATATTTATTTAGTACATTGTGTATAGAATGAAATGAAAAGAAAAGAGGGGTTTATCAAAGGAAACGAACGTACCACAGCAGCAAGAAAATTTACAATAAGGTCTCCCTCTGAAAAATTTGCCTTCCCAAACGGCAAGTGAACAATCCCAGTTTTATCAGCTCGATATTCTACTTTTCCCTTCTTAAATTCCTCAATGGCCTAAGAGAAAAATATGCAACTCATTATTCATCGAGGACTACGCAAAACTCGCATGACTCAAAATGAGAACCTCAATTAGTTCTCCAATGTTCAAAATTCTGATTTACAGTGTCAATTATTTTGCATAAACTGGAATCTAGAAATTAACTAGAAGATGCAAAACCCCAAATCAAAAAGAGTAAGATGATCTTTTTAGCTGAGAGCATTAACTAATTTTTGTTAAAGCAGCTGATAGCAGAATGGCTTTTTAAATGAAATATCCATGACAAGCGTTACTAACATGAACATAGATTGACTCCGTACAAGTTCAAGATAGTCAAATTATAAAAATAGTCATCAGGTTTAGATAAGTCGGACAACAAAATAAAATAATGAACTGCAGAAAGATGTTACCTGTGGCAAATTAATAGTAACTGTACCAGCCTTTGGAGTTGGCATGAGACCTCTTGGTCCCAGAACTTTTCCAAGTTGGGCAGCAGCAAGCTGAAGCGAGTCACAAAGAAAGTAATTAAAAATTCTAATAATTAGTGTTTTTTGCTAAGTGGTTAATGTACTAGGCTACGCATTGTAGAGCAAAATCTTTGTTCGAGACACAAGCATGAAAGATCCACCATCGAATTTTGAACAGAGCAAAACTTGTTTATCAATTACTAAAAGAAAAGGTACCCAATTACTATCAGAATAAGGAGTTAAGCAATATGCCAACAGGGTGTAACAAATTACTTGCGGTAGCTCGTAAAAAAATTTGGTATGCTTGTATTGACAGGAATAGGGAAGCAATCAACATTGAATAACATATATGACTTTTCCTAGTAGGGCAAACAAATTTATGACTAAACTTAATTGAACGAGAATGTAACGGAAAAATTATGATAGCCGTTTTAGCTCGAGGGATAATCAGTTCACAAGCTAAGGGATTGTTGCTCTGCTTTGAAGAAGAAAAAAAGGTCAAGTTCTTCGTCAGTTATAAGAATGCTCTCTAGAATGCACACCTAAACTAACAACTATAGACAAATGACCTTTGCTTTACTTAAAAAGATATCCACACCTAAATTTCCTTTCTGACCAGGGAAATAAGGCATAGCCGCATAGGGAAGCAATTGATTGAAATAGCACATGCTAGAGCCTACCTTAGGCATCATATCTGGCGTTGCAATTAACTTGTCAAAATCCATGAATCCCCCCTTTATCTGTTGTATTAGGTCCTCCCCACCAACCAAATCAGCTCCTGCACTTTTTGCCTCATCAAATTTTTCTCCTGTTGAAAACCATCACGTATATTAGCCCAAGAGATACATTACAAAAGAGAATGCTAAACAGAGTAAAGGTTATTTCAGAAGGCTCTGAGATCATGAGAATACTAACAATAACAGTAATGATAACAACAACAATTACAATAATAATATAACTTGATGTAATTATAATAATAGAACATCGCCCATACACGGCAGTAGATTAGGAAACAAATATAACAGTCACAGATCAACTGGTGATACATAATATATCATCGTGATTCTTGTTATATGACAACTATCACAGTCATAACAGATTATCATTATCGTTCATAAACAAATAATAAGATAAAGTAAGTGCTGCAAGTTCATATAACACTCACTTTGTCAAATGAAAATAAACATAATTTTGTTGAAACTAGCAGCACAAAGGATTGCCACTCAAATGGTATCTAGATTGCAGTAATTCATGAATTTTTAGACTCCTCTTTTTTCTCTTATTCCTCTATTTATTAGCAAAGCCCTTTATTTATAGAAAAGTGAAGTAAGCAGTTATCTACACGTTTCCTCTAAATCTCTGACAGAGATAACCAATATATGAAATGTGAAGAAGTTCCAATCTAATGCCTGGAGTCTAGGATACACTTCAAATATGTTTTTCCTTTCTCATATCAGGGTTATAGCATGGGGATTATATATAAATCAGTGAGACAGGCTATGTTTAGTTCACCAAATGGAGGAGAGACTGAAGAGGGGGGGTTAGGTGAACTCTCTTGGTAGGAAAGGAGGTATGCCTCATTTTGAGGTTTAGAGGCAAGTAGGATATGAGTGAACAGTCATAGTTTCACTAGCATAGGGCACATCATGCTCTTGAGCGTCAAATTTAGTATACATAAAAATTATTAAGTATAAGAATGGAACATGTAGCTCAAGGATAAAACAGTATTCAACTGACAAGTTTCCCAATGGAAAGATACAATTAAGAGCATACCTTGAGTAAGAACAGCAACTTTGACTGTCTGGCCAGTTCCCTTTGGCAAATTAACCTAAAATACAAAAGATGAAGAATGATGTTAGCTGACGAATCAGGATGGGAGCCAAATATGGTGTTGAAGGAAGAAAATCAAGTATTCCAGAAGTCAAAGAGGCAAATTAACTGTGGCCCTCAGTTGTTGATCATTATACTTCGGATCAATGTTGAGACGGAAATGGGCTTCAGCTGTCTCAACGAACTTCGTTTTTGACATTTCCTTGAGCAAAGCTATTGCTTCATCCAACTCATACTCTTTCTTGTTTTCTCTCAATTTTTGAATTTCCAAGAATCTCTTAGATCTCATCTGATTGATCGTGTAAGCAAATAAAGCACAGAAAGAGAGAGCAAGAAAAAGCTACTCTAGCTTTATGGCTAACATATATCAAAAAGCTAAAACATTGATATTGCAAGCAATGACATGAAACCTAAAACTATTTTCGACAATATTACTATTTGCTTGATTGTATATGAATAGATTAACTCAATAAGTACAAAAGCCCCACCACAGAAACCTGAATACAATGGTGTCCTGCACAATGATGAACAGCATTCCAGATTACAGTACATAATAAGTTTCTTAAACACTAATTACAAATTAGGATGATAGCTCTAACTCTAGTAGGCACATTGCACTGAGAATTGAAGCAAAACATACTGTGGTAAGCAGTAAAGGACATAATCACATGATATAATATACTCCATCCTTCCTAGAAAGATTGTCTAGTTTTGACTTTTTCAAAATTTTGATAGATAACAAATTTAATACTAGCTGAAGGTGACTTGTTTCCTAAAATACATATGAGCATTGGTCAAATGAGACAAGTTATGGGAAATGAAAAAAGAGTGACCATAGACAACCTTTATAGGAAGGACGGACTAAACAGTAGGCTAGTTCAATTTAATTTGAGCAACAAACTGGTACAAAAGGACACTACCCGAGGCAACATCCATATATAGCAAACTTAAAAATCTCTTTCGATGTCCACATGGTCATCCATAATTTTACTTCATGAATTCCAAAATGGAGTTAACCTCAGTCTTACAAGTCTTTAAGAGTTTCAAATTTCCAGAATGAGGACACAAACTAATTAACTCACCAACTTTTTCTACATGAAGAAATTTAGTCCAACAAAAATCTCTAACAAATTACCCTAAAGAAAGACACCTGGAAAACTCAACAAACCAAACCAAGTCTTATCCCATATTAATTGTTGTATTCATAATAGGATTTCAACATTGTCGAGACCCAACACAACCCTCCTACTTTCTTGTCTTGGGGCTGGAAATGTTACACAAAGTAACACAAAACATAATAATTAAACAATGAATATAAAATGTGGAATCTTTAACATTACTTATTAAATTAAACTATCACGTCCTAAAACACCACAATTGGTAAAACCAATATTCATACATCACATTGGTTGAGCCTGTCACGGGATTGCCTAGTGTGGTTTGCAGTCTTTTATCTCGGCCCATAGTCTACCGGTGCCCACTCAACGACCCCCGTTACAAAAAATTCATACATCACTAGGATTATCCTAATGGCCATATTAGTTGCAATGACATCGGTTCTCACACCATAATTGGTAAAACCAATATTCATACATCACATTGGTTGAGCCTATCACAAGGGACTGTTTCAGTCTATTACGCCAACGAGGTATACCAAGTGCGCACTCGACAAGGAGGAGTAGCGGCCGCGGAGCCCTTATAAAAATATTGATACATTCACAAGTCCAAAATAAAGAATATAAACAAAGAGAGACTAAAACATGAGCAACACACATATGACATACCCTATCCTTCTTCAAAAGAAGAGCAGCCTTCCCTTTCTTAGGCTTTGCAGTTGAAACAGCAACACCCTCACCACCCTCTTGCTTCTCTTCCACATCCTCATCCACTTCAGCTTCAGTAGCCACAGCACCCACCAAAAATGGTGAAATCTTCTCTTTCTGAGACAACCCATTACCCCAATTGCTGCATTGAAGAACAAGAGGGTATTGAGAAAATGACTTAAGGGGAAGCTTGAAGAAGAATTGGGATGAAAAGTTGAGTTCTTGAGAGTGAAGTGAAGAAGATAGAGTGAGTGTTGTTGAAGGTGTCACAGAGGAAGCCATTTTCTTGAATCAAAATGTCTGATGAAATTCCCTTATCAAAAGCCTATCCATATGGAAGCTGGGCTTTATACACACACATACAGTGCATAGTTGGGGCTGAAATGCCTATTTTGCCCCTCCTCTATTTGCTAGTAGTTAGGAAGTTTTATTAAGGGTAAAATTGTCATTTCACTAAAAATACTATTTGGGTGTGTGTATCGTGTTGCCCGAACGACAAGTTTTGTTTCAATTTTCCTGATTGTGCGTCACGTGTTTGGATTATATTTCTTTGCTGAGAAAGTTCGTTTTCCCCTAGTGGATTGTAAATCGTAGATGTACCTCAGTAGTTGTTTTATAAAAAAAGACGATCAACAAAATACGAAATTAAAAGCAATTTTTATAATATTTCAAAAAATTATTGGGCATTGCATCAAGTAGGACGAGGTGCCCATAGAACACCCCATGGGGAATGGGAAAGCCGAAGCAACTAGACCTTTTATCGGATGAGTTGGGTCTAGTAAGTTGTACTCTATGTTAGTTGTCCGTAGCGGCAAAACTCCAAAAATCCTCTATTGCATGCTATTTACCGTTATTGGCCGTTGTTTATCGCGATGGTATGTACCGCGACGCGATGCTATACGGCTATTACGCTGCTATTTACTGCTATTCAGATTTATGATTGTACGATAGGAACATTACACCATAATTGGCCACTTCTATTATAAAAACAGTGGTTAATTGAATTTTATCATATAAAATGATATTAGCCATCACTTTGTCACACTTAAGGGGATAAAATAAATCAACATAAAGTAACGCGAAATTGAATGTGACGAAATAATTTATCATATGAAAGTTGATTTTGCAACTCTTATTATTATATTCATTTGTATATAAGTTTAGACCCTTAATTTTTACACTTCATCAAGTAATAACCACACCCCACTTTTGATACTCACTTTATTTTTTTTTTTACTTTTCATTTTAGCCTAAATTATTTTTTGTTTCAAATTATTTGTCATTTTACATTTTCAATACAATTACACCTACGTTTTTCCTATTTTTTTTTTAAAATTTCAAACCCATCTTTGGGCACGTGTTAAGAACAATTCACTTGCAACTATTCAGTTTTTGAACTAATAAAGAAAAAAAGGAACTAAAACTAAGATAAACAACTTGGAATCTCATAAATGAGACCCTAATATTTAAAAACAAAAACAAGCATCACTAATGGACAATGGAATGCTGCTCAGCTAAAGATTTTCTTCTCACTTGCACCAAGTTCCTTGATCACGCACCTCTGCTCCTCAACTCGGCACAAATAACTTGCCATGCCTCACATATACCTCCAAAATGAATTAATCCTCTCGTCCCCCATCCCAGCTAGTGACGATCTCCAAAACATGTGAACGATATAGTATTCTTCATCTCCAGTTGTGGGCATTAACACTATATTCCTGACTCCTCCCATCAATGAAATAAAAAACAAGTGTACCCATTCCTAAGTAGCCATCGTCTTGCATTCCAACCTGGATTAGGCATTAACACTATGAGGATGCCCCCTGGAAAGAGTTTTACCCCCATCAACAACGACAAGATCAAGTGTACCTAATCCGTCAACTCGCTATCTATTTTATAATTGTAATCAAAACAGACATTAACACTTAAATAGCCACTTGTTGAGTACAAGTGTAACCCCCATTCAACAAGAACTAAATTAGTGTACCCAATCCGTTAATTCATAAAAAACTTTAAGATACCGTCAATTCTTGAGTTACAAAAGTCACGAATCCGTCAATTCATAGTGCGAAGTTCTGCAATTCATCAAAACCGATCAATCCAACCTCACATAAGGGACTCCTTCCTTCTCTAATCTTAATAAACCTCTTAAAGTGACGAGGAATGTTCAAGGCGTCCCATGCCACATCCGACTCCTTCTCCCTGGATAGTTTAGCTACCCAGTCCGCAACCTTGTTTTTTTCCCTATGAACATGAGAAATTGTTGCTGTCAAGACCTCAAGCAGCCTCTTAATTCGCACTATTTTCTATTTTATTCGTATCATTAAACATATTTTTACAACGCTTCTCTTTCTTATTTAATTCATTATCCCCTTCATTTATTACTCAAATTAAACAAAATTAAAAAGAGAGTAATAAAAAGTATAGATTATTTAAATTATTGTCAACATTTAAGGGCATACATGTCAAAACATTTCATTAAAGGCTAGAGATAATGCCATATAAAATTCCCTATTTTCAGAGCATGTTTCATCCTCGAGAATGTTAAGTCATATTCTTTCAACATAGAATATCAAGATTTAATGAGTATCGCTTAATCTCTCTTCTAAGATCCAATAACCAGTAAACCACAGTTATAACCATTGATTTCATCAAAAAATAATTGGATGAGTATGTATAATCAGTAGGCCACTGATTCATAAATATTGTAAACACTTGAGAATTTGATGTACTAAATTCATACTAAGATGTGGTAGCTTGATGACTTAATTCTATTAGGATATCAGTATTTACTCCTATGGAGTTCCTTTGAAAAATTAGCAGCATATTGATAAGCCCAAATTGATAATCTGGAGAAATTAGTGAAATTCCATTTTATTAGAATCATAACTTATTCATTCACTAGAATTATTTTTACCATTAGTGAATTTTTTTATTCTTGATGAACTGGTCGAAAAGAACATCAATTATTTGAAGATTTGGTTGACTATATTGAAAACCCCCAGATTCTTTTGGGATAAAATTGAGTGTACAAGAACATGGGTTAAAGATTCTTGAGGGTAATGATGACATTTGATTCTAATTTCTCCTTGATCTGAAATTCTGTCGTGACATTATCGCTACTACGTCCAAACAAGTATAGTCTGACAAGAAAACAACGAAAAAATATTAAATTACATTTACCCCTAATATTTATCAATGCATAATTATATAACTTTTCATAAAGCAAAATGAGGGGTAATAATAACAAATTAAAGTGTATTTATCAATGATAGAAGTATAAAAATCAAGTCCTAAATTTATTATAGACGAATATAAAAATATGTGAAGAGTTACACTAATCAAGCCCTAAATTTACTAAAATCTAAGTGTTACACTAATTAACGTGTGAGAAATAATTATTTGTAACACTTTTGTAATAATTTTATTTGGTATAATTTTGATTTTAGATTTTTTTGTGTATTATGCCTATTTATATTTATTATGTCAGTTGTATCAACTATCAACAAAAATCAAACTGAATAAAACAACAAATAAACATCGCAATGTTATGAAACGTGCAAAATAAGTGAAATAGCATAGTTGACTTGTGAATAGTACCATTGTTGGAATATCTTTTGTAAATTCAATAATGTTTAGTAGTGTTTGAATAGTGTTAACATGGTAACTTTTTGTCTATAAAAGACATGTAGGATATTTGTGAATTGCACAAATAGAACTGAAATAATCAATTTTAAGTAACATTTGTTGTTGGGACTATACGCAATCCTAAGAAGTTGAATCAGGATAAGGTATAAAGTCAAACCTTTTTTTTATTTTAAAGTTTCAATGAATAATATAACAAGATTAACCAAATTAATAACGCTAATAAACTATTCCCAATTCAACTTAAACCTAAACAATTCACACAATTATAAGCAATTACATACAATCAACCCATACTAATTTTCAAAGAATAATAATGATATAAATTGACAATAAGTAAATAAAGCGTAGGTTGGGAGAAGATACACAAATGATATAACGAGCCTTCGACAAACCTAATCGTTAGACCCTTACCTTTCCAACCTCAAGATTTGAAAAAGTAACCTCGTATTATGTCGAGTTCAAGATTTCATATGCATAAGCAAAGAACTCACAATACACTCTCAAAGAATCTAATAGACACCTAGCTACCCCTCTGTGCAACAACTCGAAACTCCTCAAGCAACCTCGACAACCACCGCTTTCAAGGTCAACACAACTCAGGAAGAATCCTTTCTAGTACATTACCTACAACTAGTTTACAACTAGTCAACCCTTTTCTAAAAAGAGAACCTTCTTTAACAAAATCCCTTAACGGATGAATAAAGAGTAATAGAATTTAAGCTCTAATGGAATTCCTCACAATTAAGATTGATTAAGAGAGATTGACGTTTTTCTTTGAAACAATTAAGATTTGATTATAGAAATTGATTTCAAAGATGATTTGATTAGTAATGAAATGCTTTATAAAGATCAAAACTCGCTAATGGAATCGCCATCGGCTCCCAGACGGCTTTCCAAAGCGGGCCGATACAGAGGCCAATTACTTTCAAAACAACTAGAAAGTTGAGAACAATAGGCTGTTGTAGGGGCCGATTGTAGCAGCCGATTTTTCCTTGAACTTCTTTGGAAAGCAATCGGCTTAGTATTGATTTCAAATAAGATCAAAGTTAGGGGATCAAACTAGAAAATGTTATATTATAATTGAAAATCGCCCTCTATCGGCCCTCTTTGGAACCATATTTTGTTATGACCAACATATTGGAACATTTTTAGGAGTATCATCGGGTAGATAGCTATACATATGTATGAGTTTGATTTTGTTCCTAGTTAATCTCGCTTTATATAAGAAATAGGAAATAAATAGTAAATATGTTCCAAAAATTATAAAATTGCTTTTGCAGACATATACGGAGCCGATATACGTAGCATAGTTTTGATTTTGGTTATTTGGTATATATTATAAAAATTTGGAAAGTTAAATGGTAGAAAGGATATATAAATGGAAACAAATATAAATTTTGGAAATTTTAAAGTTGATTTGATATTCATTTTAAATGGCGAGATCTTAGAATAATAATAATCGATTTAAATGGAGAAAATTATATTTTATGCTATAAAATATTCGCCGCTTTGGCCATTTTACTACATTTTGAAACTAGATCATTATACCGATTGCTTGGATTAGTTTGATCTTTATTTGGGATTTAATAGTTATGTGCGGGAGGTTCTTAAAATGAAAGTAAAATAACATATATAATTTCTTGAGGAGTCGATGGACCTAGCACGTGACTGCCCAGATATTTAGTCGCTTTTTGCTCGAGGCGAAAGCATAAATCTCACGACGGAACCTTTCACATATTATGGTTATATATTTGGTACAAAAGTTATTCATGCTGCTATATCGAACGTATATCGAGCTTATTGAGATTGATGTTAAGGAGATCGTTGTGTTGTTATGATTATACTACGATTGTCAAGGTGATCAGGTTACAAGGGGTCAGGTATCATTTGTGGTCAGCGTGTATTCTTTCGTGCTGATTGGGTGAAATGATATATATGGCCATCGAGGGGTAAATTTCAACCGAGGCTCAAAGCGTGATATGCATATCGAGGGGGCAACCGGTGACGCTTCTAAGTCTAAGCGATATGCATATCAAGCGGGTAAATTTCGATCGGCGGACGCGACGCAATATATACGGTCGAGACGCTACTGTGATGCGTGGTCATGGACGGATGCGCTGACGGAGGTTTCGATGTTATATTTTGTTGACCAACCATTATCATCAGGTTGTTTTATTTGAATGAATATTTGATTACGCGTTGTCGATGGTTATAAATATACGTATGAGTGTCATGTTGATCTCGTGAGTGATGTCAATAAGAGATTACGTAATTTGGGGAGTAATTGTTCATCGAGTAGCCTTATTAATGTTTAGACATATGTTCTTATATGTAAGTATGATTATATGTGGTTGGATACTATTTGTGGTATTTTGTATTCGTGAAGTTTCTCAGCCTTACTTATTCTCTACAAGCATGCTTTATGCCTAGGTTTCTAGCTTATCGCCGAAGTCATTTAGAGCGGCGCTGATGTGTCATGGAATAAGATTGTATGTATGTGGCGGCATGTAGTCCCTCATCAGCTATTCTCTATTGTTTCATGTTTCTAGAAATTTTATCTTGTATATTTGAAAGGCTTGACATATTACTACTATGATTTATATCAAGACTATGTCATAGACACAATTATGTTGTGTATTACCACTATGACATATTACCATTTTGATGTATTACCACTATGATGGACAAAAAAGGTGTATTGTTATTATTAATGTCAAATGAAGTCATTTTATATTGTTATCCATCGATTGATTAATTTGGGTGTACAAAAAGTTGTCGATGATCTTAACTCGCGCTGCTCTAATCTTCAAAGCGTCGCTACATCATAGCACTAGTATTATCACATCTTATATGAACATGGTCAACTATAACACCAAAATCAAAATCCGCTAAAGTTTGTTTCATCCAAAGAAATTAATATTGAGCAACACAATGACCCGCCCTTACATACTTCGCCTCGGCGGTTGACAAGGCAACACTATTTTGTTTCTTACTAGACCAAGATAAGATCATGTCCGAGAAAATGGCAATGCCCGTCAGTGATTTTTTCTATCTGGGAAAGGCACCCCGCAAAGTCCGCATCCTAATAGCCTATTAGATCAAAATACTTACCCTTAGGATACCAAATACCATATTGCACTTCCTTTAAGGTACCTAAAAATTCTTTTAACTGCTTTAAGATGAGATTCTTTAGGACATGCTTGAAATCTAGGACATAAGCATACGGAAAATATGATATCGGCCCGGCTTTAAAGATAGAGCAGCTTCCAATCATATATCGATATGAAGTTACATTTACATTTTTGCCTTGTTCATCCTTTTCAAGCTTGCAATGGGCCGCCATCGAGTAGTCGCTTTTACATCTACCACTCCATACTTTGACGAGTCTGCAAACTTGCTTGGCTACGGATTCCATCTTCCAATTGTTTCACTTGTAAGCCCAAGAATAAATTTAACTCTCCCATCATGCTCATTTCAAACTCATTAGTCATCATGGTAGAAAAATCCTTGCATAAACTTTATTAGTAGCACCAAATATAATATCATCAACATAAGTTTGTACTACAATAATATGTTTGTCATTGGTTTTAAGGAATAAGGTAGAGTCTGTTGGAAAATTAAGTAACTTGTTCATAATAAAAATAAACAAATGCAACCAAGATCGAATAAATGTATATAAACTTATCATAATAAACACATATATACATATGTGTATAAAATGAAAGTGTTTACATAGTAAATGAAGTCACCAACTTTCTCTCGAAACCTTCTTTGAAATCCTAACAACGAGGATCGAAAAGACAATGCCTCCAAGCAGTCCCACACCAAAGAGCAATAATCTCGCGATTGACTTGCTAGAATCTCGATTGACAAGCACTTGAGTAAAAACTGACTCAAATATCAAGCAGGAGAGTGGTGGGCGGCAGCCAGAGAGGGGAGTGAGAGGAGAATGAAAACCATAGGTTTTCATCTTATCTCTTTCCTTATATAGCCCCTTCCTATTTCGCCCGAATAGCTCGACTCGTTAACTGACGAGCCAACTCGTTAAAACCGTCAACTAACCGAATGTCAGAGCGAAGAATTAAATAAGTTACTAATGAGCTTTCTTCTTAAACCGTCAATTGAACTAGCAGTTAATCTGATCCGCCAGTCTAATTTGTATTTCATTATCAATGCAAAACTCTCGACGAGTATCTCGATTTTAACTCCCACATGACAATCACGATTTAATTCCATACATGGAATACGACTCAACGCCATTTTATATGCGTGACCTTTCCGGCTGGGATAATATTAGACGTACAACAATTGTCGCAACGGACACAATTATAAAAATCAAAATACTCTGATTTCCAACAGAGTCGACCTTTCCCTTTTGAAAACCATTTTCAATTAGATGTGAGCTTAATCTCTAATACTTAGCCCTAGGTGCTTGTTTTAATTCATACAAGGCTTTGTCTAGTTTGTAATCATGTTTAGGAAATTTTGGATTTTAAAAATCCGGTGGTTGTTCAACAAAGACTTGTTATTATAAGAAACCATTTAAAGAGGCACTTTTTACATCCATTTGATAAAGTTTGAAGTTCATGTAGCTAGCAAATGCTAGGAAGCGTCTAATGGATTCGAGTCTAGCTACCGGTGCGAACGTTTCTTCAAATTCAATGTCGGCAACTTGATTATATCCTTGAACAACCAACTGACTTTTGTTTAAAAGGCTTTCTCCGGATTCATCAAGTTTATTTCTAAACACTCATCTAGTTCCAATAACAAAGTGTGAACGTGGCCAACCCAAATGCCGACTTATTTCCCTTCCAAATTGTTCAAGTTCTTTTTGCATAAACACAAACCCATTCTAGATCAACTAAGGTCATTGACATTATGGTAACGAACCGCCCCAGCCGGCCGCATTCCAAGGCTAAGAGATCATAAGAATCTCCACATCGTAGTCACCGTAAATCGGTAGGAAACCAACAAGAAAATATATACAACCAAAATACCGCTCGACAATAATCGTAAGTCTCTAAGATAACATTTATATCAACCTCAAAAACATATATATTATTAACGGATCAAAATACACAACACTCCACAAAATATGAGGATCGTACAGTTAATTACCGAGGATATCTTAGCCAATCTCGAATCAGACTCTACAATGATATGCCTTTATCCTCGCAACAAAAGACGATGTCACACAAACGAATTCTTCAACTACAAAATTACGGGGGCTCCTAACAGTGGGCGAACAAAAGCTCAATGAATATTTATATAACGAACCATAACTAATCACACATATATGCACATGTAAACATATAGTCTCAACAATTTAATAGAATCCATCTCTCAAATAATCAATAATACCCGATAACCTAATCATATCAGATAATCCAATGAATAAACTATCACACACACACAAATAATAAGATCCAATATATCGCTACCAAGCAACAATAACTCTATCTACCTCTATTAGAGTCTACTCTAATAGAAGAAAAGAAAACGACTACCATTGCTTCTACTCCAAAGAAACGAGGACAAAATTCATTACCGTTGCTTCTACCCAAACAAGAATAAAATCATATAAAATCGCCATTCACATTTCTATCTAACACGGGAAAACAACTCAACCTGGGTGAGAGTACCAACTAACCGGAATAGAGTTCAACAACAAATCACATCAACAATCATCACATCATCATATATCACAACTCAGATATCACAACTGATCATATAACAATACTAACGCTAAGTTTCCCAATATCACATATATAACTCATTTACTAAAAACTATACAACTATATACACAATATATATGAATTGTTATGTCACGTGATATACCCTCACCAAGCCAAGCCAACGCTCCACAACTTTACTTACTCGGAGCAACTTACCGGAGCATTTGGCCACTCTAAAGAACATAATAATAATTTACTTTTTATTTTAACTTTAAATTAACAATAAATACTAAATTTCAGGAACTACTAACCTCGGGTAATTTCATCCCATTTTTACAATATACTACTATACCCATTTTAACTTTTGTCTATATCCAAACTATATTAGTTATATCAAAAATTTAAATTGAATACCACTATCCAAAATCTATTACATAATTAAACTAGAACTAACATATGATTCTATAGTTTAGTTTATATACATTATAAATAATGAATTTACTACTTACTTCAACAAGAATTTAATTAGATAAATTTGTAGCCCTATAATCAACATACTTATGTTTAAACCATTAAATATGAACTCTAAATATCATTAATGGATGAATTTAGCTAATTAAAGTAACTTGGCATAATTATAAAACTAGTTATATAACCAATAAAATGATATAGTTATACCTTTTCCTCTCGAACTCGATAAACTTTGGTGATTACGATTTAAGTTATAAAATCACATCAAAAGGAAAGAAAAAAAATTTGTGGTTATGAGGGAGTTCGCCATAAATGGAGGAGAAAGGAGGAAGAAAATTTTATATAACCTGGGTTGTTTAACCTTGAAGTAAAGTAAACAATCACGGTTGTCATTTCCTTTCTGGGCCTGTATGAAAAGACGAAGAAGACTTAAATATATACTGCCTACTAGTTTTTATTTTAAGAATATTCAATTATTACTGAATAAAAATTCACATTCCAAAGTGGCATAAATTTGAGAGACAAAAGTATTATATAAACAAAAGTTCATACTGTGAGGACTGCTGTTACCCTCTACTGATCACCAATAATTTTTACTCAAGGGATGATTTCTAGATCAAGTTTCCATCCGGCCGGAAGATCCTGCATGAGTTCAATGCAAGCAATCACATCCCGAGGCTTGCTTGTGTGACATCTTGTGCCTCGAGCCTCACATTTCCTTCTCAATTTGTTGTTCTGACCTTCTTCCAATCATGATTAACATTCAGTTTCATGCTCTGACGCCTCTTGGGGATGAACACTGTAACCCACGCTCATCATTGCCTCTACCAACGCTTTAAAGAGCCAGACTCAGATAAAGACAATCCTTTATTATGATACCAATAGTTTGTAAGAATACTTCTGCAGTCAACACAGCAAAGTCAAAGGCAACCAAGTGTGACACCATGCTTCTCACGTGATCAACACAATTTAGTTTAGCAAGTGTTTGTGATAATGCTTAAGTCAAGATTCACTGAAGCTGTTATTCTGTTTCCATAATTGTAGTATATGTATTTTATCATTGTTAGTCGATTAGTTAGAATTTAACTTTTGAATTTGAATTGATGTATATCCAATGTAACTGAGTTGATTATATATACAAGGTCTCACAAGATGAGAACCATCTTTTTTAAAATTCTACATGGTATCATCGACTTTGGTTCAAAAATCCAAGCGTATCCTCTCCATTTTTTTCTTTCTTTTCTCTGCAATCTCAAACTGAAAATCCTGAAACTAATGTTGATGCCACCTCTGGCATATCTGAAACTCTTCCAGCCACTCCAATCACTGATAATCCCTCTAATCCCCCACTCAATCTCCTTACTAAAGCACCAATCTCAAAAAATGTGAGGAATCATATGAATGTTGAATGCACTTACCTTATTTATCCAAATTGGAAACGTATGATGATTATCTTCCTACGTGGTAAAAAGTGTTAAATATAGTTGATGGAACCACACTATCAGTACCTGTCAATGAGATGTTGCTCAACTTTGATTGCCAAACTGCCTTTGCTGCGTGAACTATTCTTGGCCAACTATTCCTGGACAATGCATCAGCCACACAAATGCATTCCAGGCAATAATTTCAGCACTTTCAAAAAGGTGAATTATCCATGAATGAGTATTTACAACAGTTGCATTCTCTCTACACTAATCTCAAGGCAGTTGGAGAAAATGTCAATTAAAGTGAGCTTGTAGCTCAAGCATTGCTAGGGCTTCCATAACCATTTGATCCGTTTATCACTGCTATGAATACTCAACCAGTCAGACCTTCTTTTGCTGTATTAAGGCCTTTGTTGTTAAGTGAAGAAACTAGAGTGAATAAAGCTCCAAAACCACTCTCCCAGGATTCAGCAATGCTATTGTACTCCACTACCTCCAACAAGCAGTCTGCTGGCTCTTTTCCAAACTATTCTCAGGGCAATAATAAGTTCAGAGGCAAATTCTCCAAAAACAAATCTTATCCTCCTGGTTCTTATGGACACAGATCAAATGTTGCTGCCAAACCTCCTGCAGACAAATCAACAGGGAGTCTTGGCTCATCTCCCTTAGTGCGACCTCCTATGAAAGCCTCCCAAAAATGTCAAATTTGTGGTCTTTACAACCATGAAGCTCTTGATTGTAATGATAGGTTCAACCATGCATATGCCTCCAACAAATTGCATAAGTCTCTTGTTGCTATGCACATTGATGGTTCTTCCAACATAGTTTGGTACCCTGACAGTGGAGCTTCTGCACACATGACATGTGATATCAGTTTACTTCACTTTTTAGTTCCTTACACTGGCACTACAAAAGTCATGATTGGTAATGGTGAACTACTTCCTATATCACACATTGGCACTGCATCCATTGCTTCTCTTATCTTATCTGATGTTTTTCTAGTTCCTGCACTCACAAAAAATCTCATATCCATTCAAAAATTATGTTTAGATAATTCCTGCATTGTTCAATTCTCACACAATACTTTTTCTGTGAAGGATTCCCAAATAATGATAACTCTTCTTCAATCAAGTAATTCTGGTTCTCTTTATCCAATAAAAACTGCAGCTGTTCTTGCCCTTGCCACTCAATCTGCTACTACATCATCATCATAAAATCATCTATGACATTAAAGACTGGGACATCCTGCCAGTTCTGTTTTACATTTCTTAGTTAGCAATAAAAGTGTTACATGTAATTCTAGTTCTGATCTCAACTGCAATGTATGTCAGCTAGGAAAGCATGTAAAACAACCCTTTGTTTCTACAAATTATGCAACTAATGCACCATTTGAATTGATATTTTCTTATGTATGGGAATCTCCTGCGTTATCTCCTACTGGCATAAGATACTATATCATATATATTGATGCTTATAGTAGGTACTCTTGGGCATATCCACTAAAGAAAAATTCATACTCCCTTCAAATTTTTGAGCAATTTCATAAGATGATAACAAATGTTTTTCAAGCCAACATAAAATGCTTTCAGGCAGATGAGGGAGGGGAATTTTATAAATTAGAACCATACTTAAATAAACATGGCATACTATTTAGATATTCATGTCCAGCAACTCCACAACAAAATGGAGTTGCTGAAAGAAAATACAGAAATGTTGTAGAAAAAATAAGGTGTTTGCTGTTTCAATCTCAATTACCACCAGTTTTTGGGTTGAAGCCTTAAACTATGTTATCTATCTTATAAACAGGTTGCCATCCCCCTCCTTAAACAATAAAACTCCCTATCAACTATTGTTCAATTTGCAACCAGATTATTCAATGATCAAAGTATTTGGCTGTGCTATCCTCATCTCACCAAACAAATCACATCCAAATACTCTCTCAGATCTCTTCCCTGCATTTTTCTAGGTGTGTCACTTACTCATAAAGGCTACAGATGCTACAATCCAGAGGTAAAAAGAGTTATTGTGTCTAGACATTTAGTCTTCTATGAAAATGTGTTCCCTTACTCTACATTTCACGCCTATTTCAAACACTCAAATACATTAATATTTCCCTCCAACTATCACTTTGCAGCCACAACATCTTGTAGTGCAACTTCCTCTTCTATTACAACCAACTTAACTTCATCAAACTCCAATGATACTTCATCCTCCTTTCTTATTCATCCTCCTGCTAGCAATCCTATATAGTTATCTACTCCCCCTTCATCTACATTACCATCAACTTCTACTCAAATAGCTCAGCTTGCTATAACTTCTTCCTTACCAACTAGTCCCTCTCCTCTCTCATCTACAAATATCAACACTTCCAGTCCTGTGTCTTCTTCTACTCCTACTAATCCTAGTACCCCTCCACTTATTCCTCCTCCCACCTATACAAACACCTATCCATCCTATGATCACCAGATCAAGAAATGGCATATCAAAACCTAAACAAATTACTTCCCTCACTGCCTCTCACACTCAGCCTTCTTCTCTTCACACACCTAGTTGCTATACTGAAGCAATTAAGTTTCCTCATTGGCAAAAAACCAATGGCTGAAGAATACAATGCCTTGACACAACAACACACATGGGAACTAGTACCTCATGATCCATCTCATAACTTAATAGGGAGTAAATGAATTTTTCGGGTGAAATTAAAATCTGATGGCTCCCTTGACAGATACAAAGCTAGATTGGTAGCTCAGGGCTTCAAATAACATGGCATTGATTTTTATAAGACTTTCTCTCCTGTCATCAAGCAAGCTACTATTAGAACTGTGCTAACAATTGTAGTTTCCAGCCAGTGGTCTTTCAGGGAATTAGATGTCAAGAATGCATTTCTAAATGGTACTCTCAGTGAAGTAGTTTATATGAAGCAACCTGCAGGATTTGTTTATCCTGATTTCCCAACTAATGATTGCTTATTGAGAAAATCCCTTTATGGTTTAAAACAGGCTCCTCGAGCCTTGTTTAAAAAGGTGTCAAGTTACATTTTGAGTGAAGGTTTTGTGCAAAGTAAAGCTGATCCTAGTATGTTTATCTATAAATCTGATGCTCAACTTATCTACTTATTGTTATATGTTGATGACAGTATAATCACAGGATCTTCAGATGCTTTATTGGATCATTTTATTGCAAAGCTCAATGATACATTTGCGTTGAATGATTTAGGCAGGTTACATTACTTCTTAGGAGTGGAAGTACAACAGGATGAAAATGTATTGTTTCTTTCCCAGTCTAAATACATTAAAGAGCTACTACTTAAGCATGGAATGGAAAACTGCAGCACTGTCAAGACTCCATCTATGGCAAAAGTTCCTTCAGCAAAATCTAATTCTCCTTTGGCATCCTCATTCCTATAGATGTTTAGTAGGAGCTCTGCAGTATTTGGCTTTCACACGACCAGACATCACCTCCGTAGTTAATCAAGCTTCTCAAACTATGCACAATCCATCAGATATAGATATGACTGCTGCAAAAAGAATTATGAGATATCTGGCTGGCACTCCTTCTCTTGGCATCTGTCTTCAACCTGCCTCTTCTTTGACTCTCACAGTTTATTCTGATTCTGACTGGGCACGTTGTCAAGTTACTAGGAGATCCACCATAGGGTTTTTTGTAATGCTAAGAGGAAACATAGTTTCATGGTCATCCAAAAAGCAGCCAACAGTCTCCAGATCAAGCACTGAAGCAGAGTACATGCTTTAGCAACTGCAGCAGCTGAGGTCACCTGGTTGTAATTTCTCTTAAAGGATCTTCAAGTGTCATTACCAGAGGTTCCATTAGATCTATGTGACAACATTTCTGCAACATATTTGGCCTACAATCCTGTTCTGCACTCAAGGTCTAAACACATTGCTCTTGATTATCATTTTGAAAGAGAAAAGGTTACACTTGGAGATTTAATTGTC
Organism: Lithospermum erythrorhizon; assembly: GCA_019722365.1. Classification (NCBI taxonomy): domain Eukaryota; kingdom Viridiplantae; phylum Streptophyta; class Magnoliopsida; order Boraginales; family Boraginaceae; genus Lithospermum; species Lithospermum erythrorhizon. The sequence continues at coordinate 19,424 of JADFUC010001081.1, read as the reverse complement.
AAGCATGTTCCAACTCATCTTCAACTGGCTGATGCTTTTACTAAACCATTATCTACAGCCAAGTTTCTTGCTTCGGTTTCCTATCTTTGCCAAGCATAACCGGCTCAGCTTGAGGGGGGGTAAGAATACTTATACAGTCAACACAACAAAGTCAAAGGCAGCCATGTGTTTGTGATAATGCTCAAGTGAAGATTCACTGAAGCTATTATTCTGTTTCCATAATTGTAGCATATGTATTTTATCATTGTTAGTCGATTAGTTAGAATTTAACTTTTGAATTTGAGTGATGTATATCAGTAACTGAGTTGATTATATATCTGAGTCTCACAAGATGAAGGCAATGCTTTTTTTTAAAATTATACAAAATCCTACTATGTTTAGAATTGCCAAGAAAGATACCTTCATTTGAATTAGAGTCAAACTTACCCAACTTGTCTTTGGTGTTGAGAATGTAGCATTTGCATCCGAAAACCTTGAAGTAGGAGATTTTTGGTGTATTTTGATTCCACATTTTATATGGCGTTTTCTTCACTAGTAGCCTTAGGAAGACTATTTAACAAATGGCATCTTGTGTCATGCATTCCACATCTTTGGCGAGTTGTCTTCATTCAGCATGGTTCCTTGCAAAAGATTTCTTGAATAGTTCTATTTTCCTTTCTACCACGCCATTTCTTTGCGGAGGAGACCTCGGGCCGAGAGTGTTGTATACCATGCTTTCATTCTGATACTCCGCGAAAGGAGCATTCTGGAATTCCCCGCCGTGATCGCCGAATGGCCTTGATACATATTCCTTTTTCATTTTGGACCTTTTCTGGCTTGCCAAACTCATCAAAAGCATAAATTTTATTTCCAAGTAGGATGGTCAGTATATCAACGAGAAATCATCAATGACCAACATATACATACTTTGAACCACACAAGTATCGCTTCCATTTCACGAAATGATGTGTGGGCAATTCAAGTACATTATTGGTGGATATGCGATTAACAAGTTTGAATGAGGTTTATGTTGTTTACCAAGTTGACAAGCATCACATAAAGTTTTCTTCACAAAGTTCAATTTTGGTAAACCTCTAACATGATCATTTTTGCACAATTTAGATAATAGTTCAATGCCATCATGAAAAAAGTCTTCTATGCCAAGTATCAACATCTATATGAGAAGCATGCATACAAATATAATTACCAAGGTCATCATACTCATCAAAGTTCAAATAATACACATTATCTCTTTTAAAATCATGCACGACAAGTGATGAGGGACAATGAGTAATAATACACTTATCATGTTTAAAGGAGACGTCAAATTTGTTTTCACAAAGTTGGCTCACACTCAATAAATTAAATTTCAAATCTTTTACCCGACAAGATAATCTTTGATCTTTGTTGATCCCTTTCCAATCAACCTTTGCGATGATTTTCTTTGCTACGTTGTTCTGAAATGTGGCGTTTCCACGAACATGTTTCAGAAACTTTAAATCTGAGACTTGTCCATCCGACATGTGTCTTGGCGCCAGTATCCCGCATCCAAATACTTTTGCCCACTTGGATCCGTGAGGCTTTTCACACAAGTAAATCAATAGTTTCGCGCTGGGTATCCATTTTACGCTTGGATCACTTTTACATTAAACTTATTAGGTTTAACATGCTTTTAGGCCTTTCTTCTAAAGAAATCAAGGTTCCCAAATCACAAAGTCTCTTGATGGGAAAAAAACGAGTTGAGTGATTCCCATGCTCACAAAATGTGCATTTGGACTTTGGAACTTTAGTTTTTATAAAAGCTTTACTTGATCTATTTGATTTTGTTGAGAAATAATCCTTTTTGAAAAAATGTTTACTTTTGGAGCATAGGATTTTGGAGGAAGACAAGCTTTCAAAGAAGATGAAACAAACTTCGGAGCTTTATAGGAGGAAGAGGATGAGTTGTTTTTGTTTGAATACTTGAAATAATATCTTATCAGCGCCACTTTTTATTGAAGAAAATTTTTTTGAGTTAAATTTCATCCAAAAGTATTTTTCCTTTCGAAACTGTTAAGATCTTCTGGAACTTTCATTTGAAGTTTGAAATCTTCAAGTTTATTTTTCAAAGCCAAATTTTCTTGTATCATGAAATCAACTCTATTGACATGAGTTGTCAAAGCTTCAATTTCAAGGATTGAATGTTCCTTTCTAAGAGAATTTTAAAATTTTTACACATGGAGTCATAGGCACCACTTAAGTCTTCCTCATCAATCTAATTCTCAATAGAAATTTCATTACAAGGGGTAGATGGAGATACCTCACTTCCTTGGGCCATGAGAGAAACCACGTATGCTTTCACTTCCTCTGTCGGCTTGAGCTCCTCCTCGGAGTTTTCATCATCCTAAGTAGCATGTAGTGCCTTCTTTTGGAAAGGATTGCTCCTTCTCCTCGTTGGACATTCCGATCTTACATGTCCCGGTTTCTTGCATTCAAAGCACTTTAGAGTGGAGGTTGAGTTCCGCAGGGGAGTTGCTGCTTACCATATCGCCGTTCTTGCATAGGTTGGATTCGCAGGGGTTTCTCCGCTTTCGTATCCTTCATTTGTTGTATAGGTTGGGTTTCCTTTGGAGTTCCTTCTCTGATAACCTTTATTTGTTGCATTTCCGGATTTGGGAGCGAATTCTCCTCTATTTCTCTTGAACTTCAAATACTTATTGAATTATTTAGTCATCATAGCAATTTCATCATCTTTATCCACTTCATCTTCTATAGGAGATTCATCAAGAGATTTCGTTGATTTTAGAGCAAGAGTTGGTTTGATTTGATTTGCCTTCTTTCTTGCCTTGTTTCTTGCCACCACCATTTCCGCTGCCATCAAATTTCCCATGAGTTCATTTGTAGGAATTTCACTAACATTATTAGCTTCGTCAATTACACAAAATTTATTGTTGAAATCATCGGTGACGGACTCAAGAATTTTGCTATTGAATTCTCTCGTTGGAATACTCTTTCCATGTCCTTCAAGATTATTTACAATCAAATTCAATCTCTTTTGCATGTCCTTGATTGATTCACCTTGTTGCATCTCAAAGGCTTCATATTCCTTTGTGAGAAGTCGAATTTTGGTATTTTTAACTTTTGATGTTCCGACATGAGTCAATTCAAGACAATCCCAAACTTCCTTGGCGGTTTTGTATGATTTGATCATTCCATACTCATCCAAGCTAAGAGCATTGTGAAGAAGATTTTTAGCTTTAGCGTTTAATGATAGGTTTCTCCTATCACTTTCACTCAAATTTCAAAAAGTTAAGTAATGTCTTAGACTGACATCCATTGCCTCTCCGTGCCTCCTTTAATCTAGCATTATACTCAAGTTTTTTCTTGACTTCATCAACATCATTCACCGAATTTCTTTTGAACCTGGACTATTTTTGCTTCCTTCATTTCCCATAATAAGTGTCATCTTTTTGGGAGCGAAAGGTACTCCCTAGTTATGACGTGCCCTGAAACATAATCGTGGCACTTGCAAAAAGTCTCAAAAATATAGTACTCGATAATCATAATTAAATTACCAAATTAAAATAAGAAGATCTAGTAGCGGACAAATCCTTCTCTTAGACAATGCCCACGATCACGCTCACAGATATTAAGCTCTAATATAGCGATCGGGCTCTAATCCCTTTGTTAGACTATATCACGATTCTAAGAGGGGTGAATTAAGATAAGGTATAAAGTTAAAACTTTTTTAAATTTTTAAGCTAGTGAATAGTTATAGCAAGATTAACCAAATTAATAACGCTAATAAACTACTTTTAATTCAACTTAAACCTTAAAACAATTCACACAATTATACAATTAGATACCGCAATCAGCTTTATAATCAATTTCTACTTGATACTTGATGATATAAATTGACAATAAGTAAATAGTGTAGGGTTTGAGAAAATACACGCAACGAGATATAATATTCTCGAACCTAATGCTCCGCGCAGCTTTCGACCTCGGGATTTGGAAGAAGTAACTTTCGTGTATTATATCCGGAGTTAAGCAGCACAAGGCGTCTGGCAAACAGCACAGCGATACACTACAGCGATCAGCTGAACACTGGAAAAATGCCTTTGGCGACCACTTTCGATAAACTCCTCAGGCAACCTCGGACAACCGTGAAGATTCAGTCGGCCTGACCTAAGAACAACCTTCTAGTACCTAGAAGCAACTGAATTTTAACTAGTCTGAGAAATCCTTTAAAAGAAAGAACTCTTGCTTAACAAAATTCTTTAATGGATGAATAAAAGTAAGAAATTAATTTAAGCTCTAAGGAGTAGAATTAATTTAAGGCTCTAAGAAATCCTACTTAGAATGAAAAGCTAAGAATGATTAAGAGAGATTGACATTTTTCTTTGGAACAATTAAGATTTGATTGTAGAAATTGATTGCAAGAAGACAGGTTTTGATTAGTGATGAAATGCTTTTATAGGATAAAAAGCAGCCTTGATGAAATTTGCCATAATGACTCTGCGAGGGGCCGAGATAAGTCGGTACTTTCAGAGAAAGGCTAGAAAGTTGAGAACAAAGGATTTGATGAAAAATCAAATCAAGAACCTTGTTCTTGATTTTTGATATTTTGTCATCACAGGAGGAGGGGGGGGGGGGGGCAAAATTCTAAGCTTTAGAATTAGGTTTGTGTCATGAAACAAATCTAGAATATCCTCTCAAATATATAGACATATATTTTATCCAACCCCGGCTTGACTTGGAATTGGTTAATGAAACCCGGCTACGTTTAATCAAACTAGCTTCGTTAAGTAAATTAACTACTAACAAGTTATTAAACTCTACTAACTAATAAATTAATTAAACCGGCTAGTTAATTAATTCATTTTTTATCAATTTATATTTTACGTTATCAAATATAAAATTCCGATTGAGAATATCGTTGATTACAATCAACTCTCGATTTATGAAATGTAGTTTAATTTCATACATGAAATATAACTCAGCGATCCGCGTGTGTATATGACATACAGGCTTAGATAATATGAGAAGTATAATAATATAATAGTTAATATTATTATAATGATTATGTATGGGATCTAGCGATGCGGCGTAACTCTGGTATTATGGTGAGAATCCGACTAGTAATTCTGATTACTGCAGTTGAATGTTCCGTTTATGTAATCACCTTCACTAAACTAGTAAATGATTTTTTACAACAATTATCGCAATGGACATAATAAATAAACCAATAACTATTAATTTTTAACAACATTTTTTAGTTTGATCCCCTAACTTTTTTGAGGTATAAAGCCACTCGGCCAGGGCTTTCGTGTTAATCAAAATAAAAAGATTGTCAATACATCGTATTTGGATTAAACCCATGCAAAACAAAATAAAAACCTTAAATCGTAGCTAAAGGTAGGGCGGGGCTCAATCGCCAAAACATAAGCCAAAAAAAGAAACACTAACAAGTAAATAAGCAATCCAAAAAATAAAACAAAAGAATACAAAAACATAATAACACCCACAAGCGGGTGACGCCCAATCTTCGACACGCAAAAATAAAACATCTTGAACGGCATACACGAAGTCAGCCGCGAATATAGGGAGACACCACACTCTTTAGGTGCACCGCGTCAGAAGCTACCCATCCGCCTCGTCGGGCGCGGGGAGAAGGATGGATTGTTACGCATCGATTTATTATTATCAAAATAAAGATTAATGACTTTCAAGTCAACATTTGTTTCCTCTTTTTTATATATTCCTTTTAGTAGTAGAGTTAATATATAATATAGTAGTAGCAATAATATAAGAGTAGCACTACTATTGAAAATAATATTTATAAGATTAAATAAAATGTGACATAAACATTGGACATATTGTGACGTTTAGATGGCGGGGGAGACAGAAAAAACATAGTGAATGAAACCTAGAGGGTTAAGGGGAGGGTTGGGTTTCTTTATATACCCCTCTTATTGGTTATATTATTAGTTTTTCAGTCTGATTCGTTCCGGGTTTCAAACCAATAAAAAAATCGGGACCGGACCCATATTTAATTGGAGGAATTAATCGACCCCATCTAACGGGTCTTATCTATCGGTTTTCATATCTATTGTCCCATTAACAAAACTAATCCTTGTAGTAGGAGAAGATATTATGCTTTGTGTTTTTGTGCTACTTATCAAAGTATAGTTATGTTGAATGTCTTACCCAAACTCTCACGTGTGATTGAAACACAACAGTAGCTAGTGATAGCCCATAGGTGACTATGATCGTTTACCACATACCAACCAAATATTGTACCATTAAACCTCTTTTTGTTACTTTGATTTTTTCACCAATGTTATTAGACTACCCACACGGCCACACCAATAGATAATTGAGCTTGAAATACACAATAATTGAATACACCAATAAATAATGAAAGAGATATTTGAGTTGGAACCACTTGGGAGTGTTTGAAAAACCCAAACAATTGTGACACAATTGGAACCTAGTATGTCCTTTTGAGGTAGAAAGCATGAACTTTCTTCTTTTTGTACCCAACTTATTTTTTGTTTGACTTTTTTTAGTTTATAATTTGATAAAATATTAAAATTAAAATTTCACCAATATTTTTTATTTTAAAAGACTACAAATAGAGTTTATTTTTATTTTATTTGGATAATAAAAAAATATCTAAAAGATATTGAATACAATAGGGTATATATTTGGAGATATGGGGCCGTAGTAGAATCGACTCTGATACTTTGCTTGGGCTTCTCGAATGCGCTCCACCGTTGAGACAAAAGCCAGCGTCTGGGGCGGGAAGGTAATTATCTCTGTCGGTTTGGAAGCGCATCGGTGTACCGGTGACAACGACTCTTCGTCTCATGGTATACCAAGAATTCATGCTGGTTCTTACCAGATTACTTCCAGATTCACTTGCGATCTAGTAGCTACCACTTCGAATTAGCTTGGTATCGTGGTCATGTCTGACATGTCGAGATTGGGTATTCTTGTGACATGGCCGCATGATGGACCCCCATGGCGAGGCGTGGGTATGTCCTTACATAGCTTACATTAAAATGCTAGCACTAGTGGTGGAGACATTTGTGAGCTGCTTGAGTTGAACACCATGTCTCGTGGGAGATGACCTTTCTTGGAATCGTTCATGATGAACACTTTGCAACACCTTATTTAAAGTCGATTGGCCGGTTGGCTCGATCTCGATGAATTTTGATTCGAGGAATGTCTGTCTTCATCGAGTCGCCGTTGAGAAACATTTGCCTGACCCGATCATGGTGATTTTAGTAGCTACACATTGTTACCAATGATTACGTATCGTCGACATCTGGTATAATAGCTATGTAACTCACCTTTCGCTTCTTGTATACCGCAGATTCTTATTTCATTGTTGATGAATCCAAAATATTTGATAAACCGTCAAAGCGAAGATTCCCGACTACGGGATCTTTGAGACCATAAATGGACCTGCAGCAGCTTCTGAGCCTTCTTAGCTCCTTTGGGACATGTAAAACTGAGGTTGTACCGTATGCATCTTTCCTCGAGTTTCCATTCGAGGAAGCAGGTCTTTACATCCATTTGCTATATTTCGTAGTCTTAAAATCAAATGGCTAGGAATTATCCGAATGAATTGCTTGTAGCCATGGTTTAAATGCATGGTCGATCGTGAATTTGCTTGAAACATTTAAGCCACGAACACAAGCACTAGAAGCATGGACATTTCCGTCTTTGCCATGTTTCTTCTTAAATACCCATACGCTCGATAGGGGCGAACCTCGTTGGGTAAATCTAACAAGGACCAGGCCTTTTTTTGGTACATAGAATCCATCTCGAACTTCATGGCTATCGGCCATTTGTGCTTATCTTTCTTTGCTTTCATTTGCCTCCTCGTAAGAGGTAGGCTCGTCACTTTCAATCATGAAAGCTTCACCATCTGATAGTACGGTTTCTGATAGTGTTTTATTGGTGGCAATTTTGTTGATAAATGGCGTAGACGATGTGAAGTGTTTGGAGCAAGTGTCAAAACTGGAGTTGGTTCTGCGGCTTGGAGTCCTTCTTGTCCAAATATTATCTTGAATATTTTCGAGATTTTCTTTGGTGGTAATAATTGGAAGAGAGATATTTTAGGTCCTACAATATATGATAATGTCTTGGGTGTACCCCAATGAAAGTGCATATTTGGTTGGTTATGGGACAGGAAAGTATCGAGAAGCAATTATGAAAGGTTTGTTTATGGAAGTTATTAACATAAACTTGTTTATTTTCATTATTAAAGGCCTCACTTACAGGACCTAGGCATCTTAGGAAAAACGATAGAGGATTACTGCGTTATTTTGTGAGGAAAAGAGCATAATAGATTTTACACGCTTTTATTGTAGGTAAGATATGCAGTTATTCTTATAAAGTCCATTGGTTATTGGCCTGGCTGTCTATGACACTGGTTACAACGGTTTGTTAGTGAAATTATTGTAGTTTACATCTTGGGATAGTAGTGTGTAGTGAAGGGGTGTTATACTCGGGGGGGCTTTGAATTTATACATCTTGATAGGGAGTAGAATAGGGCGTTCGAGGAGATAAGAACTTATTTGTAAATTCTCATTATCATAGTGGATTCGCCGTTGGGCGAGTTGCGCCCCGGACGTGAGTGCGTGTTGGCTAGGCTGGGTTATCATCTTTGTGGTGTTTTTACTTTTCGGTATTGGCATATCTCACATCGGCCCTTATGGGTGTTAGTGTCCGAGTGTTAGGCATTAGGTGTGCTTGCCTTGGTTTTCATTCTTTTGTTCGTGTCCAAGCATTGTCGGCGGTGGTCTAACGGTGTTCGATGAATCTTCTACTTCCTATTTCTAGCAGTTACACACTTATACTAACGATCTCTATTGGATCTTCTAGGGGTTGGCTCCTCCATGGCCAATCTCTTGTGGATCAGAATTGGATCTTTTTTATGTCTGAGAGCACTAATTAACGTGGTGGTAATGCGTTCGTCTACACACTTTCGGTGTATTTGGCGATTAAACCGTCATCTTGAGTTTCCTCGAGATGAACACCTTACTCAGCCATACGGGCCAGGATATTCCTTTTCAGGAATGCTCACGTCGAGACAGCAATCTTGTTTTAAATTAGCCGGGTAAGTAGTAACCAACATCCTTCGGACAGCAATAAGAAGTAGCATCTATATCGGACTTGAGCTAGTTTATGCATTTGCCGATTTCTTGACATAAACATGACCCAAAATCTGAGAAAATCCAACTTGAGGCCTTTGAACCGCAGTTCATGGGGAGTTTCTCGGCTGATTGATTGGACATTTATTTAATATGAGTCTTTTGTAGTACGTATCCCCAGCGAAACCTTTCATGAATCGGATAGACTCGTAAATCGATCGAACCATGTCGAGGCAAGGTCCGATTCCTCTTTTCAGGTTATGGCATTCTGCCGGAGTGAGTTGTGAAACAATACCACGCTCTCTAAGATGATCATTGTTTCGTGACTCAAGTATTCTCACTGCTTTTATCCCGGGCCAGGAGAATCTTTGGTAATAACTGTTGATTGGTTTTTATCTTTCATTTTAAAATTCCTTGAATTTCTCAAAGGATTCATGTTTGTGTTTAAATGATACGTACAAATATCTACTATAATAAATCGATGGCGTATTAAATGCTTGTAACCACCTGCGCAAATGTGTTCATTGGTCCTTTGTCACATTCGGTGTGTATGATCCCCGATCAATCAACTTTTGCCACTTTTTCATTGTATCGGTGAAGGGCGATTTGAAATTCATTTGCCCGGTAGGCAATATTCACACGCTTATCGCGTATTTCTCTTCGAAACCTTCAAGTATTCATGAGTGAAGTTTCTTGATACGGTTCTCATTGATATGACCTAATACTGCTTGATACCATAGGTATGTGGGATTTAAGTAGTTAGGCTTATTCCTTTAGATTAATGTTATATTGCTTTCGACAAATGTGTCTAAAACATGACCATTTTGGAGAATCTGCATTCGTATATTATACCGTTCTTGGAGATCCACAAATGCATTGGGATCAATTGAAAATGAAAAGCCGCCGTTGTTCAAAGCCGGGGAAAATGAGCATCTTCACGCTAATAAACGTACATAGTAAACATTGTTCAAATTTAAAACTAGGCCCGTGAAGCAAATTCAAACTAATGGATCCCTCTTGCTACGGCAAGCGGCACTTCGGCGCCATTACTGCCTGCGTAGATCCATTTCTCTCTTTGAGTCTTACTAACACGCGTAGTTTCTGGCGTTGTGACAAATGTGAGAACCCGCGGCAGTGTCAAGCACCCAGTAGAATTAGGATTGTACAAACTGTGCACATAAATACCTTTAGGTTTGGTGATTATTAAACCCTTTTTCTATCTTCATTGAATTTCCTACAGACCCGCACCCAGTGACCTTTTTCTTGATAGTGGCCAGGATATCATGCGAGATACTTTGCCTTTCTTCGTCTTGCGACGCTTACTGCTAGAAACAACGTCGGCAGTAAAGAAAGCCTTTGTTCATACCCAAAAGTAGCCTTCAACAATGGTAATTTGTTTTGTATATCAGCCGAGGGTTGTCGACGCATGTCTGTATAACCTTTAATGCACTTAGACATCTTGGTTGAAGTGGATCTTATGGTGATGAAAAACTCTAATTTGTGACTTATCGGTATCCCGAAAGATCTGCACCGTTTGGCCAGATACATGCAGCCGGTTTCACAATAAGGTCGATCGATGAGAGCATGAAGGTTCGTATTTCTCATGTTACTGCCGCGCTCCTTCGATTAAATCCGGAACTTTTGATAAATGTCCTTATGCATGATACTTTCGTCATATAGGACACGAAACTTCGGTTCCATCCGAGTAAGCATAAGACATTTTTGCTTTTAGAGCATCCTCTTTATGCTGACTCATACATTCTCCTAGGAGAACACGTCAAGTGTCCCCGGAGGCCTTTTAGGAATTCCTTTATATAAGACATATTCGATCTCGTTTTAACTTGAAGACAACCTTCAACTCGCGGGGACCGTGTCTTAAAATTTGCACCGTGCTATACATCTGACGAGTTAAAAGGATTGTTTGATAGATTTTTAGATGTCTTAGGAGTAGCCATTTCAATGCTACAAGAATAAGTATCTAAAACAACAGTTTTAGTAATCTTATCATATGAAACACTTACAAAATAAATTGTAAAGTAATACCGCTACTCAAAAATCTCACAAAATGTATTAGTATGCAAGACCAGCTATATTAAAATTTCCAAGCGGTAGCAACTGCGCTATATTTTGAAAAGCTAACATATGTTAGGTTAACTAAATAATTATGTAAACACGACGCCCAACTCTTGTGTTACTAACACTACGAGGATGCTACACTAACAGTGTCACCGAGCCTGGTGGTAAAATCACCGTTAGCGACCAATTAAACCCGACTTATTACTTGGAGATGATAAATGCGAAAGCCCCCAGCGTTAGGTGATCCCTTGACATGATCCATTTCCATACAGCGTCAGCGATACCGGTCTGGCACTACCGTCGGGTGTGATAAGTGATAAGTTTGCAAAACTTTTAAAATACATTTGATCACAGTGTTTAGAATTTTATGATGATTCATATTATTTGATTAATTATTTAGCATGTTATATAGCACATACTCGAAGTAATGTGTACGCGTCAGGAAAACATAAAATGAATAATAAACATTTAGGAATATATGATATGACCTAAATAATAAATAATAAACCTATTACAACACTTATCAAGTGCGTCTTTGTATTAACTTACGACTTTGGAAACTTCGGTGGCGTAGTACTTATCATCTTACGATACCTTGGCGGTTAATACGTTTGACTACGAACCCAACTAAGGCGATGCTTCGGGCTTGTGGGTAATATAAATAAAATAAATAAAATGACTCACAGTGGGTGGCCTGCTTGAGATAAGCGGTTCGCATGTCGTATTTAAAAAAATACAACTAGGTCGTATCAATATATCACTTTCCGTTTCTATTAAATATATAATAAAGCTGAAACACATAAACTAATCATTTAATATATATTAAATGGTATGGATTAAGTGACTTCATGAATGTCATTAAGCGAGTTTAATCTTTATTAAGTGATATGAAATAAATACTTCATTAATACATAATAAACATGTACTTATCTCTCTTGATAATACGCAGTCAATTATATAATAAAAATCTAATAAACAATTGTAAAGAGGTTGAGATAAAACTTCTGTCAATTCAAATTTCAAATACATATTATGATATTATAGAAACTTTCCATTTCTAATTATACAATCAAAAATCAATCACATAAATATACAAATTAAATGTGATAGGAAATTAATTCAAAATTGATTCTTGTAATTATATTCATGAAATATAGATATTATTAAAACACAATAATTAACATTACAATAAAATAATTATTACAATAATCATTTTGTTATAAATATAATAAAGATTAATTAGCAAGTTTTTATCTAAACATATTTATATTTAAGCAGGATTGTTACCATGATTATATCCTCAAATAAATACATTTATAAAAGGATAAATAATAAAAGGAATTATTGAATTAAACTTATTATCATTAAAATTAATAATTACAATTATCATAGTAATAAATGGTAATAAATACACAAAAAACCGAAATTAATAATTTTAAAGAAAAGGATTAGGGTTTTGCTTAACAACAATCGATGAAGAATCACGACGGACTGACGAGGCCTCCGTGGCCGTCTAGGTCGTCAGCGCCCCGAACCAGCGTTGGTCCGTCGAGCAGCGTCCAACATTGGCGGAATGTCCCGTTTGGCCACGGACTGCATACGGAGGGGCACGCCCCTTGGTCGGCGCCTCGTTTAAAAAAATCGAGTTTTTTCGATTTAATTCAAATGTTTTGGGAAAATCGATTTGAAGGCCTTAAACATATCCAAAAATTCTGAAATTTTTACTAAACATTCCACAAAATTTTCTTAAACGTTTCCAATTGGAATATTGTAAAAAAACATTTACAAAAAATAATTATACAATAAATAGTCTAGAAATCACAAAATTGTTTTGGGACACTTAATCAATCCAAACAATTATGAAATTTTTCAGAGATACTTCTAGTCCCCTCTGGAATGTAAAAGAAAATTGGTGGAATTTTGAGAATATTTAAATGCCTCAAATCCAATATAACACGTTTAGATTTTAATCAAAACATGGTTTAAAAATCTTTTCAATTCATGAAACACAAATATAAATTAAAATAATCAAAACTAATAATATGATGAACTTGAAAACAGTATATAACACATATTTATTCATGAATCAATTTTTCATAACCTATATTCATGGTCAAGAATATATATAATATGAAAATCGATATAAAATGTGTTTATATAACAAATTATATATAAATGTAATCGAAATTATACAACCTAAACATGCTCATGATGCCACTGTTGCAAAATTTGTTCATAACAAATATAAACAAATGCAACCAAGATCGAATAAATGTATAATAGCAGTGCGAAAAACATACGATATAATTGATGTCTGGCGTATGAATCTGAGAGTCTTTACAAATGCGACAAAATGGTGAACTTTCAATCTCCCGAATCGTCATCCGTTGAATCCACCGATTACCTCGAGTAGAAATGCCTCAGTTAGTCGGGCCAAAAGCGGTTGAATCACGCGATTGGACTTGCTAGAATCTACGAGCAATTAGACAAGAATTTGAGTCAAAACTTTGACTCAAAAATCCAAAGGGAGAGAGGGAGGGGGCGGCGAAATGTAGGGAGAAGATGAAAATGAAATTCTTAGGTTTTTCATTTCATCTTTTTCCTTATATAGTCCCTCTTGGTTTCGGTCGAACAGCTTGACTCGTTTGATAAATAGTTAACTCGTTAAGCGTTAACTAACTTATTACTAAACGAGTAGTAAACTAATAATTAATAAGAGCACCACTAGTTAAAACCATGATTGAAATAACAATTTGTCGATTCGGTTTTGTCCAATTTTTTTTTTTTACATTACGATGTAAAACTCTCGATTGGGTATAGATTGATTTCAATCGACTCCCAATTTAACAATCTCGATTTAATTCCGTACATGGAATATAACTTCAGCGTCGTTGTATGTGTGTGACGCCGAGAACGATAATATTAACCCGTGTAATAATATAATTGACCGTTATGATTATTATATCGGTTATGCATAGGATGCTGCAATCTAGCATATTTCATTTTAATAATTTACTGATTACTATTTATTGAACACTTAGTTTGAGTAATCTCATTCAACTAAAATTAGTAAATGAATTGTTACAACAATTGTCGTAACGGGCAACATTATAGAAATCAAAATACTCTGATTTCCAACATCAAGTACTCAATCTTCCCTCGCCCCGCCCCGCCCGATTTTGGCCGGATCCATGGCCTTGAGTAATGATACGCCCGTGGCAATTCGGCCACAGGTAGGCCTGTCGGTGCCGGATCACATCGAGAACGCTTCGCCTCTTGGGCTCGGTGATTAGAAACAATTCTCCTCCGTCGGGATCGCCCAGCTTCCCGTACCGATGCTCTCGCTCACCGATCCATATGTACATGTAGGATCGTTTCTGACCTCACTCACAAGTCTTGAAATTTTTTCTTGGGAGTGACTATTTGAACTTGTAGCCTTGAACCTTCACTTAAAAGGTAATCACAACAATTTTCTAATCCATACTGGGTATTAAATTAAACTCAAAATGCAGCGCTCTTAGAAGGGCGTAGGAGGAATTGACTACATGCCATTTTTTTAGAGTAAATCGAGGAGTGCTCGTCCTTGTCTGCGGACCTTCCCAGCGTAGGTTACAGTGAGCTGATTCTTGAGCACCTCGAAAGATGTGTCATCCTTAAGCAGCGGGTTGAACCAATTTAGTCTTAGGGCCGGCTAGGCCCAGATAAGAAAGAAAAGGCCTATGATGCTTATTGTCGAAGTTGGTAGAATGACATATGGGGTGAAACTTCTGTGATGTGCTCACTGCAGATTATCTTTCCCGTGAACTTGGTAAATGCGGGGGAGTTTCGTTCATTGGCCTGCTTCGACTTTCGGTCGCGAAGGGGCACCCAGGCTTGACCCTCGATGCTTGAGTCCGCCGTCAGCGGCGTGTGCGCTCGCTGGCGAGGGCATTGCGTTGTGGATCCCGTAGCGTCTGCGGGAGGTTAAAGGCTGCGCTTGCGTCTTGCATTCTTGAGTGACTTTGTTGTCCCGCCCGCGAGGCTCATTTCCGCCGCACCCGGTGGAGTATGGGTATAGGTCTCCTCACGTCCTCCGGGATGGAGATGATACTTCCGCGGGGTGTTCTCCACCACGATAGGGTAGTTCAACCCCTTTGTCTTTGCTGCATTAAAATTTGATTCACGATGATCCCGTAGACCGCACAGCAGCTGTGCCCAATAAATACTCGGTGGGTGTGAATTTCGTACCTAAATTACGGTTCCTCAGGACACCGAGGTTGATTGAATTGATAATGAGTGTTGGCTAGGGCATCTACTATGATCGATTGACCCGGGGTTGTTAGTTGAGTCCATCGTTCAATTTGTAATTAAGCCAATGGTAATAATAAGAATGAGTGTAAGATTGGTGAATTTAATCTGAAGTCTCAGCGTGGTTGCCCGATGATGATTTGGTCCGGTTTTGGTGATGGGAAGGATCGTAAATCTTCAATCGGGGAACCGATATTGATTAGAATGGGAGTTCTACGCAAAACAAAGGACCGGGTTGCCAGGAAACACTCGGACGTCAAGAGTTAGTAAGGATCGAAAAGTTTAGTTGGGAAATAGAGGGTAAGGTGAGCTGCGGGCAGGCGAGGTTTACCTTTATAGTCCCCTTTGGACCGTTACTTGGATTGAGTCTTGATGGTCCCCATGTCCCCGAGCTTTGCACTATGGCCCACTCTTCCATTTGGTCAAGATTTATTCGGTAGTTTGCTCTTGTTGAGACCAGATTCTGGGAGGACCAACCGCAGGCCAAATCCCAGTTTATTTATGGGATTATCCAATAATGATGTTGAATAATTATTTATTTCAGTGTATTTGGGTGTATAATGGTGTATTCGAGTGTAGCTGAATGTATTTTGTTATATTAGTCAAAATAAGTGTATTTTAGTGTATTTGGGTGTAGTTGAATGTATTTTGTTATATGAGTCTAAGTAAGTGTATTTCAGTCTATTCTGGTGTATTTGGTTATATTTTGTTGTATTTAAACATGGTAAAGATAAATATAAACCTCATTGAATATTGTCTAGACAGGATGGTAATTAATATAAATATCAGTTCATTGCTAATATGCTCATTGCGAACAGGCTCACTGGACAAAAGAAACATTGTTTAAGTAATAGAAAGCAGGTGAAATAAATATTGTTTGAAGTAACACAAATCAGGTGAAACAAACATAATGTAACATTGTCTAAACTGGATGCTCGGTATAGGAATATGAAATAATCCGTTCCGTGTAAGTATTATTTTAATAATATATTAGTAGTTCGGTGGTGTGTCATGTGGGGATATTAAAAATTTTGAAAAAAATATTAAAATAATATTAAATTAATTGATGGAGTAATTCGAAGACAATATAAATATTTTCGAGAGTGAATTGTAGTTAAAACTAGAAATAATATGAGTAGTAACCCAAAAAATAATTTTAAGCATGTAATATTGTTAGAGTAATTTATATTTTATATTTAATTTAATTCTTCTACGTAAAGCAAGTAAATCGTCACTTGTTTTTCATGAAACTACTACCTAACTAGCTTGGGTTAATTTAACTTAACTATGGTGGATTTAGCTTAAAAAATAGTATCGTATTTTTATAAAAAGACAAAAAATAAATGCTCACTCCCCAAAAAGAACCTAAAATACTATAAGCCTCCCCCTTTTTCCTAAAAAAATTCTTCCGTTTTGTTAAATCAAGCTCTAGGATCATTTACCCAACTTTTCCAATACTTAAGGTATTCTTGAATCCTTTTTATTTTCGTTTTAAAGTTGTTTATTTTAAAGAAAAATAGGAAAATAAATAGGAAAAATATTTTAAAAATTATGAAATTCATTTTTTAGGTCATTTTAACACCTAGAATTGAATTATAAAATGATTTTTTGATTTTTAATTCGTTTTATATTTATTATAATTTTTGGAAGTTAAATGGATAGGAAAAATATAAAATATGAAATAAATATCATAATTTTGAAACAAATTAAAATATTAAATGTAGACATTTTCCATTGTAGTATGAGCAACTCTAAGAAAATTTGGAGTGATTTGAATTTTTTTGCTATTTTTGGTGATTTAATTACTAAAAGGTGGTTTTAAACAAAAGAAATAATTTTGGAGCTTATAAATTGAAAGTAGTATTTTTATAGAACTTTTACCATATATTTGAGCTAATTTCCAAAAATGAGAATTTATTAAAATGACTAGAATTATATTTAAATTGGAAAAATTGATTTTATTGAACAAATTGTTTTTGGGGTGAATATTTGAGTACTCTAATTATATTT
Organism: Lithospermum erythrorhizon; assembly: GCA_019722365.1. Taxonomy (NCBI): domain Eukaryota; kingdom Viridiplantae; phylum Streptophyta; class Magnoliopsida; order Boraginales; family Boraginaceae; genus Lithospermum; species Lithospermum erythrorhizon. The sequence continues at coordinate 1,926 of JADFUC010001081.1, read as the reverse complement.
TGAGTGGGGAAAAGTTTATGAGGATTATGGAATTATTTTAGTATTTAATTGGTATTTTATCAAGTAAAATAAATGAACTTTAAAAGGAAATGTTATTTTAAAATGGGGTTTATATTATGAAAAATCATAACCAATATAAGGGCTTCTTTTTTGAGTTAAAGATAGATGTGTGAATTGACCGGAGATACCCGTTTCAAACTTCATTAGTTAAGAAATATACTGAGTTAGAAGAAAAATATTATAATAATGCGTTGGATAGTAATGACGAGCAGCGTGGAATAATAATTGACTTTGAATTCCCACACTTTGCTTGAGGTGAGTCTGAATCTCACGTTGGTAACCTTTCATATATATATATATGTTATGTTTATATATTTAGTGCGATATTGACGATAATGGTTATATAAGAATGTATATTGAAATTCTTGAGTTGATGTTATGATATTGTTATGGGATTGTTTGTGATTATATTATGAGTGTTACCATTGTGATGCGTGTTGCTTGGCGTCGTCGTGTATTGTTGTCGTTAATTATGTGTTTTCTTTTTCTTGAGGTTGAGTGGGTGCGGAATGAGATACGATATGCATATTTGATGGGTTGCGCCCGATGTTCGGAAGGATGGTGCTTGACCGCCCAATTCGGCCATACGAGGTGAGAATCATTATAATCGAACATGAGTCTGAGCCGATGGGCGACTCGGTTTAAAAATTACTGCGTCTCGTCAAAAATTTGATTTGATTAAGATTCTCAAAATAATAACGGTTTAAAATTTTTACAATCCAGCCGGTGATATCAACCATCGACTCCGTATATATAGAACATATCCCTAATAAACGATGTCTGACGAGCTACAAAAGAAGAGTAAATGCTTATTTTCGAGGAATACAAAGTGACAATGCAGCGCTAAAGTTTGAAAATAAAAGTACAACAATCAAAAGCGATTGACAACACATCAAAATCGGTATGAGGATCCTGCATACGTCTCGCTTTAGCCACTCGGAATAAACTCTCCAGAAACTGACCTCACGGCTCAAGCCTTCCCGTCTGTCGGCTGGCACAAATGAAAATGCGCCAGCCAAGCGAAAAGGGTGTAAGCCACGAAGCTTAGTGAGCAACAACAGAAGGCGGTGAACTTACATCTGAGCAGAGGCAGACAATATTATAATAGCCTAACATGAATAAAATACGTATATATATATCGAGGACTACCTAAGAAAGTCATCTGATAAGATTAAAGAAGATTACCGAGGCGTCTGGTATCGAAGATAGAATAGAAGGTCCTCAAATAAGGCACCTGAAACATCGGAATGAAATCATAGAGACTCAACAACATAACTACAGTAAATCACGCTGCTCTACCGTATCTCCACAAATATACCGCCTCCCAATGCTTGGCGTATACTCAATCCGTCTACTGCTGAGGAATAGACCAAATCGCTAATAACCCTTCTTGTTTATATAGTATAAGGCCCATCCAACAATTCCCATAGCAAAGTGACAATAGATCTACATTGCACATATGCCGAGAAGTATAAAGGCTGGCTATTGACAACCCATTTATAGAAGTGACAATAGATGCTCAGCTGTATACCGGGAAACAAGGGCCAACATCGCTCGTCATAGCAAAGTGACAAATAGATCTCCCATTTCGCGTATACCGAGTATATAAGACCCGATCGCGTCTCGTATCATGAGGAAGGAGAGTCGCTTTAACCTAATCATCCCGACATAGGGATTGAAATCATTGCTCGAGTCTTTTCAAGTCATACATAACTCCAACTTGACTCTCGATAACCAACTACTCTACTCCCCAAGCAAAGTTAAGCCCAGCGCGGCTAAAACATCTGTGATCGCCGTCGATCCTGACCGCCCGGCCAGGCCACGGAAATACATAAGTGCCGGAGCAAGGCCCACGGCAATACAATA
>JADFUC010000897.1:0-233632 GCA_019722365.1 Lithospermum erythrorhizon | reverse complement strand
AGTTACGTATTGCTCAAATCTACCAGCCCCAGCTGGCGCCAAATCTCACTAAACTAATGCGTCATATCCCTTTATCTTCACTCCCCATGCCCACAAGTTCGGCTGGGCGTGGCTATACATAAAGCAGCAGGCAATTTTTCCGCTTTCCAACACTGCCTTCCTATTACTCCACATGCCGGCTCTGGAAATTGGCCTCAAATCAAGTCATTATATCAAGCATCTGTTTCATCAAAGAAAAGCTTTCCCTCAAGTTACCAAGCCACAAAAAAGCGTGGAACCTCCTCGTAACAAATCCTGTCCCACTGCAGCAGTAAAAATTGTAGCTATCCAAATACAGTCCGACCAAGAGTAGTCAAAGCCAGCCCTACACTACGTGACGTCATAGAAACTACTGCTCCAAAGTGTAATCGGAGACGTCCAAAACCCGAGATCAAGTCCATACAGCCTAACACGGAATACGCCGCGGCGCCCGTGCCTCGAACCATATCCAAGCCTACCCGCCTCAAAGCTCCACGGGGCATTGTGACATATCCAAATTGTTCTCTATCCAAATCCAAGTCAAATCAAATCAAATCAAGTCAAGCTCAAGTTCAAGCTCAAGTTCAAATAAAATCAAATCAAGCCAAGCCGAGCTCATACCAAGTTCCTATCAAAACCAAATCAATCTCAAGTCAAGCAAGTCAGACATCTCATAAATCGTCAGCTAAGAACAATTTCCCAGTGTGACCATGTTTTATAAATGATCCTCTCGATTCGATAAACCTATACATCAACAAGACTTCCCCTACAATGATTTTTATTTTATATCCCCATCATAAATAATAAAAATTCTTCTTTGCATTACAGTGACATTAGACAACTGTTTTTGAGTTATCTTTTGTTATGCAGTGGGAGTTAGGAGCCTTTTAAAGGATCGAATACACCACCTAATTTTGGCCGTGGGAGGTAGGTGCATGTAAAAGGAGGTTTGGAAAATTATTTTGAAGGAGCAGCAATTACAAAATTTAATATCGAGCATATTATATTAAGCTCGAGTCAGAGTTGAAATTAAACTAGTCGAGCATACAAATTAATTAATCTGATTATTTAAATTGACTATTGACAAATATAAATCTATTCAAGTTTGCCGTAAAACTAATTGAGAGTATTAATGAGAAGGGTTACTGTTTTAGGTAACCCCTCTTTTTAAAAGAATGGATAATATCTATGTAACTCAATTTCCTAAGACTTTTTCATAAAATATCAACATTAATTTAATCATCAAAATGTCATCGATCGATACCAGTAATTGAATTTTACAAAAAACAAGAACGAATGCTTCACCTAATACACATGGCCAAGTCCACCGGTTTAAAGACCACCAAAATTATTCGCACTTATTCTCATCAATCAATTTTAATATTAACTATTTTCACAATCACCTGTTTAGACGATGAGTATCTAATTTCCCTATCGATGAAACAATCACAAATAAACATTTTAAATTTACTAATCTAATCTTCCACCTAATGTTCTCTATAACCGGGCCCCTCGAAACCCACCTCATCAATCATGATCTATATAAGACATGATGGCTTCTAATTCTTGCCCACAAACACTTCTTTTATTAGTTCGTTAATAATTTTCTTGTATAATTGTTTGTAGCTCGAGTGCTGGAGTGAGCAAAATGCCTTTGTTCAACTTCTCAACTAACGTGAAATTGGATGAAGCTCAAATTGCAACCCTTTTTCCGGAGCTTGTCTCTTGTATTGCCAAAAACATCGGCAAACCGGAATACGTAATCACTTACTCCGAATTGGTTATCATTTTTATTCAAACATAATATTTTCAACCTAATCTACTACAACCTCAGTCTGAAAAAGATTTTTCTAGTTTAATTGTTCATCGGGCAAAATTTATACATTGTATGACATTAATCAACACATTTCACTTTTCTTTAAATCCAATTTATCATGTTACTAATAAAATAATATGACAATAGAACTTCTATATATTTTTACCAAATATTACATATACATATATATTTGAGTTCTACATTTGAAATATCAACCATAAAATTTAAAAGACTAGCCAAACTCTACGGAGGGAGTATTACATTGTCACTATCTCAATAGTAGGGCTGTTGGTGGACCGGGCGATCCGGGAACCGGCCCGATCGACCCGGTCGGAAAGTCCATCCGAAAATGGACCGGATCCGGTCCGGATCCAAGATTCGATCCGGTATCCGAAACCGGATCCGGATCCGGTAATTTAAAAAAAATAATAAAAAATAAAACCTATTACTCAAACTGAAGTCAAAAGCAGCGAATTGTTATTTTTTCGAATTGTTATTTTTTTGTATTTTCGAATTGTTATTTTTTTGTGTGTAAATGAGTTTAATTCATGTAAATGAGTTTGATTTTTGTGTGTATTTTCGATTTTTTTGTATTAGGGTTTAATTTTTGTATTTCGAATTATTATTTTTTGTATTTTCGGATACTATCGGATCCGAGTTTCGGATATCGGATACTATCGGAACCACATATCGGATACTATCGGATCCGGATGGGCCGAAACCGGACCGGTTTGGACCGGATCCGGTCCGGTCCGATTCCTAGACCCGAAACTGGTTTCGGTCCGGTCCGGTCCGGACCGACACCAGAACCGGGTCTTCAGTTTCGGGTCCCGGTGAAAATCCGTCCGACCGACCGGTAACAGCACTACTCAATAGAGACCGTCATTATGTTTTTTTAACAGGGCCGGAGAGAGTATTAAGATTGTCATTTATCTCAATAGAGACCGTCATTACGTTTTTTTAACAGGGCCCGCAGCCGTTAGTATGCACTCGTTAAATCTCAGAGATCCTTATTATGTTAATTTTCCAAGTGAAAGTGAAACTTCACAATTTTCTTATTTTGGTGTGACACAGGAAGTGATGATAGTACTGAAAGAATCGGTGTCTATAGTATTTAGTGGATCAACGGAACCAGCTGCTTATGGTGAATTGGTGTCTGTTGGAGCCGGATACCTTACTCCTGATGCCAACCAGAAGATTACTTCTGGTCTTGCTGAGCTTCTGGAGGCTAAGCTCAATATCCCTAAGATCCGATTCTTCCTCAAGTTCTTCGACTCTCCAGTAAGATATCTCCACTAATTCTCATTATAATGGTTACATTTAGACACTACAAATATGGGTTCGAAATGTTCGATTCGAATGAAGTTGGGTTTTTAATTGTTATAGTTTGTGTCAAAAAACTTGATAACACTTTTTTGTTAGACACTCAAATATAACTTGTCTCAAGTAATGAATTTATCGGGAGTCACAATTAGATTGACATTTTTATTCTTCCAAATCTTCATGTGGTTCTAGATTCGGACTCTCGAAATATTTATTACTTGACAAATCTATACATAGGTGTGTAAAAAAAAATGTGCTATCCTGTTTTTGGAATCTGGACTTCAATTTTGGACACTACCAGATTCGAACCGAAAGTTTTTTTTGTTGGATCAGTATATATTTATACTTTTCCTTTATTTTATTGTGAAGATTCAATTTTTTTTATCACAGTTTGAACCGTTTGATTCAAATTCAAATTTTTCCGATTTCAAACATCGAGTCGAATCGAACCTTCAAGTTTAGATGAACCTTCAAGTTGAATCGAACCTCCAAGTTTTGATTTCAAACATCGAGTTGAATCAAACCTTTGAGTTTGCTTTTTCTTTGGTCAGGCAAAGAGACTAATAGCTACTTCTTGCTTATAATTGCAGGGTTCTATGTTTGGATGGAATGGGAATGTAATGGCCTAGCCATTGACCCATTGTTCATTTTACTTTCTGTCTTGAAGGAGAGTGTCTTATAACTTTAAATAAGTCTTACCCCCATTCATGGGTGGACATTGGAATAAATTCTAGGATCTGGGAATGAATAATGTTCAAATTACCCTTGAGCTGAAAACCATGATTAGTTTACTTTTCTTCAAGAACAATTCCTGTAAGTGGGATTTAAAAACATCCAAATTTTATTTCTGCTATCTTCGTACATGAATCCTTTACTTCTCCAATTAAAAAGTGGGAAATTTGTTTAAAGCATGAAACATACAACCAAAACAACGTCGTCTTTTGCGATTGAATTGAAATGAATGCAAATATGAACGAGTGTTTACAGATCGGTTAAAACATTTTAGGGATCCATGATGAAAATAAAATATAAGCAAATAATCGGTAATATCAACAAGTAATAAGGTATCACTTATCTTACAAGATAATTAACGATAATGATCGAAGTCCAATTTTAGCCAATGATCACGATAAAAAGAAACTTGTGTAACTAAGAAAATGTAATCAAAATGTCCCTTTCTAGTTGAAGCAATCCTGATGAATTTGTTCCTATTGGAGGATTATAGACACCATAACATAATCTTCATTTTGGAATAGAACCATCGGAAGCATAAAAAATAAAAAGGAGAAATAAGGAAAGCATGCACAAAGAACTGCAACATTTTAGGAATCTTTGTGAAATCTTTATTAAGTACTCATGTAATAGTCGTAATATCCATGATGTAGATGGCCAACTGCCTCGGATCAATGTAATAGTTGAAATGTAAGCTTAATATATATATTTCATTAATATCAACAAAAATCTATGTAGTATTTTATACTTAAGTAACAATTTAATTTATACTCTCCTCCACGCCTAATTTACTATCGTAACCAAAATTTATCTTTCCTTTACTTGACTTGCATAAAATTTCAATTTAACTTTATCTTAATATTTCCACTTTTATTCCTTAATAAAGTTTATCTCAATGATCCACTAAAGTAATTTTTATTTATACATTATATTTTAATGTAAATTAATAATATTATTCAACCCTTTAATAAAGTACTTTTTATTTTTATTTTTATTAATGTAAATTTATATAATTGATTTTTTTGATATTTAACACCTCAAGCAATCCCTTATGAGCTAAAAAATGCAATAAATATCCCTCTCGTAAAATATGTACCAAGTTGCACATAGCACGCGTACTAATTTCTTTATGAACATTTTTTTATAGGAGTAGAATTATTTTCATATTATAATTAAAAGCTTAATTATGGTTAAAATTCAGATCGAAAATTAAAAATATCAAAAAGAATGAAAAAGATCGAATAATATTTTTAGTGAAATGAAAATTTAACAAGATATATTGCATTGAATTATAGTGGATTAATTCGGACTCATTTTAACCTTTGGTTTAATAAGAGGAGACGAAAAAGGAAAAAAAAAGATACCAAGCTAAAAATACGGAAAATCAACAAACAAAAAATATAAAAATATAAAAAACCAAACATTCTTTGAACAATAACTATTTAGAAACAACCTCAACACTAACAACATAAAAAAAAACTCTTCTTCCTTTTTTCATTCCTTCGATTCATTGCAATTATCTTCTCCCTCCCCATTTTATACTGTAAGTCTCTTCATATTACATTATATATTTATTTTATTAAAATCGGTACGATGTAAGGTTTCCAACGAAAACTCGTTATTATTAGTAATATCTCGTAACCATTAGTTAAGCCTAGTGGTTTGTGAGGCTCTGTAGTCTGTACATTATATATATATATTATTAAATTCGGTATTTGTCGTTGTGATGATTTGAATGATAACTCGTTATTGCTTGGAATATCCCGTCCCATTAGACTAAGGCTAGTGGTTTGTAAGGCTCTTTATATATATGTATGTATGTGATCGTTACACCCATTTGTTTTAAAATGATTCTTTCTTTATTGTGATTGGGGATTTGCATTTGTTGTTTCTTATTTGGTGATGATTTTTTGGTTGTGATAAATGGATCAAGATTGTATTTTTATTTGTTGTATTGTATGTGTATTTATGTGGGTATTGAGTGTTTTATTTTTTCTTGAATTGGTTTTGGTGGTGTGTTGACTAATGTGGTTGTTATTGTTTGATCAGGGTATTGATAGGTGTAGATTAATTAGGATAATATATTTGGGAAATTAATAGTCACGCAAAACGATTGTAATTTCCGTTTGAAATCGCTCTGTGGAATTGGAATTTGGGGGGTTGAGTTGGTAAAAATTTGAGCTTTTGATTCGTAGGATTTTGTTAAGGGAAAGAAGAAAATTTGGAATTTTAGGGTGGTTTGATAATGCCTACATCATATGCTGATTCAGCTGCAGCTGGCGGCAATGTAGCTGCTAGTGGAGGTTCAAGATCGTCTTACGTCCCACCCCATCTTAGGAATAGGCCTTCTTCAACTGTCCCACAAGTGTCGGCTTCTTATGGTGCTTCTGTCTCGGGTGATGAAAGGTTTGGGCGAGGTGCTCCGTCTGGAGATGGGGTTTATTTTGGTGGTCCTAGGAATGACTACAACCAACCTGCATATGGAGGAGGGGGTGGCCGTGGTGGTTGGAATAACAGAAGTGGTGGTTGGGACCGTGGTAGGGGACGCGAAGTCAATCCATTCAGTGACGATGCAGAACCGGTGTTTGATGAGCAAGAGAATACCGTCATAAATTTTGATGCGTATGAGGATATTCCAGTTGAGACTAGCGGTGATAATGTGCCCCCACCTGTAAATACGTTTGCAGAAATAGATTTAGGTGAAGCACTGAACCTAAACATCAGGAGGTGCAAGTATGTAAAACCAACCCCTGTTCAGAGGTATACTATCCCCATTTCAGTAAGTGGACGTGATCTTATGGCTTGTGCTCAAACCGGCTCTGGCAAAACAGCTGCTTTCTGCTTCCCAATCATTAGTGGGATCATGAGGGGCCAAGGTGTGCAGAGACCACCACGTATGCCCCGAATGGCTTTTCCACTCGCTCTCATTCTTTCTCCGACGAGGGAGCTCTCATGCCAAGTATGTGTCTGGTTTATATATTTGTTGATTCTGAGCTACTAGTTTGTGGTTGTGTTAACTTAAGGTTTGGGATATTTCCTCTAGATACATGAAGAAGCTAGAAAATTTGCTTATCAAACTGGTGTAAGGGTGGTTGTTGCTTATGGTGGGGCACCTGTAAACCAGCAGGTTTGATCTTCTTTCTTTGTACTTTTCAAATTTGTGCCATTTAACATAATATTGCCTGTGTATTTGTTTTTCCTTATCCATGGCTTATAGACCAGCGAATTTTCAGTAATATGTGTTTTCTTGTGTGTAATTTATATTTATTACACGAGAAAATAGCAAAGATGGGAAAAAGTAATACAAAACTGAAAATAATATGGTGCATGTGATTGTGTTTTAATTGTCAGATTAAGTAGATAACAAGTGTAAGCCGTGTTTGATTCCAGATTTGAGTGCCAGTCATGCCTTGTGTAAATTAGAAGCAGTACACTAGTGAAGTTGCATATTTATTGTTTCTTTCATGTTTAATCTGACAGCTCCGGGAGCTTGAAAGAGGTGTAGATATTCTTGTGGCAACCCCCGGACGTCTGGTGGATTTGTTGGAGAGGGCAAGAGTTTCACTACAGATGATTAGGTATCTGGCTCTGGATGAGGCTGATCGAATGTTAGATATGGGCTTTGAACCTCAAATAAGGAAAATTGTTCAACAGATGGACATGCCTCCTCCTGGTATTAGACAAACGATGCTGTTCAGTGCTACTTTCCCTAAAGAGATTCAGGTCTGTTCATGATTTTCTTTCATCCCCCTGCACCCCAGCTCCACAATATCATCCACACAAATAAATTGAAGAGCACACTTTTATTTTACATAAGTTGTGTCATGTATGATTATCCAACCTGTCGTCTTTGAAATTTACTTCTAGTAGTGTTGCATCTATTTTCCATATCTTGTAGAACTTACTTTTAGATTAAAAAAAAACATTTTATCGGGGCTAGACTGTCGAAGATATGAAGTAATTAAATTTAGCATATCTTATCATATCATGATCATATTTGAGCAGGTTTGCAAGTGCTGGTTGATAGTGTTATTCAAAACTCATCATTCTTTTTTTTATAATTTTTTCTTTTGATATGCAGAGACTGGCTTCAGACTTTTTGTCATGTTATATTTTCTTGGCTGTTGGAAGAGTGGGATCAAGCACTGATTTGATTGTCCAACGAGTTGAGTTTGTTCAGGAAACTGACAAGAGGAGCCACTTAATGGACCTCCTCCATGCACAAATAGCAAATGGTGTTCAAGGAAAGGTAATGGAGCCGGAAATATATTGTACCGGATTTAGTAATCTTAGTTGAGAATCGTATCATTATTTCTTGTTACGTGTTGCTTTATGATCTCATCATTTGAAAGGGAATAAGGACCACCAATTTAGAAAGTAGAAATTGGAAAACAAATGATCCCGCTGCTGTTTTGTGTTTCCATATTTGATTCAAATCAAGCTTGATAAGTCTCTTGGGTTTTATGCGGTCTTGGGGATCTCTAATTTTTTACCTCTCTAATCGAGTGTGGACATAGAATGGAGATGTAAAATGTTTATTTTTTTCAGCAAAGTGTTTTGTGACATGTGTTATCAAATAGTATAATATTATTGTTACCTGTTTTTGACACCATTACAGTTTAAAGAATGCACACCTTAGTTTGCTGTACCTAATCTTGCAGCAAGCACTTACCTTAGTTTTTGTGGAGACGAAGAAAGGAGCTGATTCATTAGAATATTGGCTCTGTATGAATGGATTTCCTGCCACAGCAATTCATGGTGATAGAACACAACAGGTATGTTGGTATAACATCCTACTGTCTTTTCTTTGTTGGAAGCATAAATCTTTTCATATCTGTGCTTGAGTCATATTGCACATGAAGTAGTACTTAATTTTGAGTATCTGGTAATCTATAGCCCTATGGAGTTGTGCTTGAATATTGTCTGCTAAATTAGTAGTAATTTATTAGTGGACCTTGTCTGTGAAAATATGCATGCAGTTGTGCTAGAATTTCTGAATAGGGTACACCCTCTGTATTGGGTTTGTTTTTGGAATTGCCCAGTCAAACTAGTTAAATAGAAGGGAGGCTGGAAGGGAAACTGTTTTAACATCTATAAGTACATACATACCTTTGTTAGTGTTAATACTTCTTGATAGTTTGCCGACATGGATCCAAGATCTCCAGTGTCTTTTGTTTTTAGTCTACTATGATAGTTGATCTCTTTTCGTTCATTGCAAGAGCTTCTTTGCAATTTTATCTTGTGAAGAGTATGATTCTAGAGACCATTAGCACATGTCACATGTGTGTTATGTAGACCCCAAATATTGTATCCAGACGTAGTTCATGCTACAAAAGATCAGCTCAGAATTGGCAGATTGAAACTCAAGTCTCTTTTGGTTGAAGTTTTCCATTTTCTATTTGTTTATCAATAGACTTACTCTTTTTATAATTTAAACAAATTTATAGTAGCACATCTACACTTCCGCCAACCACTTTATTAATCTTTGAAAAAGGTTAAGGTAGGAGTTCATCCGAATAATAACCGAGGTAAGTACTAAGGAGTATTTTTTTAAACCTAGTGTTTTTTGTAATATCTTAGTCTCTGTGATTCTGGTGCGACTTGTGACCTTGTTCGAGTATATTAAGCGCAGTTTCTATACTTCTCAATCTATAGAATGAAACAATCTCCAAAATAAGAGGACATTTATAAATAATGTTATTAATCACTTCAAAGTTTTACTTATTTCATTCTCATTCGCCTCCTTATGTCGTTTGTAAAAGTGCAGTGTCTCCATCTTGTTTTGTGGGGAGTGTCATGGAGTTAACCTTTAGATGGCAATTACCAGCTCTTGTTGATTGTGCTTAATTTCTCTGTACCATGAAAGTGTGGCCTTTTTTGCTTGAGGGGGCTATTGTGGTTCAGTATGTTTAAGAGAATTTGGGCCTAAATTTTCTCATATGTTGGACTGTTTTGCTGCTTTTAAATATGCGGTAGACCTTTATGAGCATTGACCCGTTCTACTCTACTTCAATTATCTTCTTTTGTTATACATGGCTCAGATATTTTTGGTGATTTGTGCTTATTCTTGTCACAGGAACGAGAACAGGCCTTAAGATCTTTCAAATCTGGTCATACCCCAATTTTAGTTGCTACAGATGTGGCTGCTCGTGGCCTGGATATCCCTCATGTTGCTCACGTTGTCAATTTTGACCTTCCAAATGACATAGATGATTATGTCCACCGTATAGGACGCACAGGGCGTGCTGGGAAAACAGGGTTGGCAACAGCTTTCTTCAATGAAAATAATGCGTCGATGGCAAAGGCATTGTCTGAATTGATGCAAGAATCCAATCAAGAAGTACCAGCATGGCTTTCTCGATTTTCATCTAGGCAATCTTATGGAGGAAAGAACCGACGTGGCGGATCTCGGTTTGGTAGTCGAGATTTTCGAAGAGAGTCTTTCGACAGAGGTGCAGATTTTTACGGTGCAGGCAATGCAGGTGGCGACTATGGAGGCTATGGTGCTGCCGATAGTGGGTACAGTGGTGGAGCCTATTCCGCCGGTGTGACTAGCGCATGGGACTGATCAAAAATTTATTTGCCAACGCCCAAATCCAGATATGCTTATATATTTATGTCAACAGAAGTCATTACATGTAAATGGTATAGTTTTTGGTCTTCATTACATTATTGTTCTTTCCCCCTCTATTTCTCATTTTATTTTTGTAAGCTTAAGCAAGTTTTATTCGTGGTGTTTGTACAGTATGGTATGCGATGTATAGATTGTAATAAATTAATAATAGGTAGCATACAGCTAGTATATATTGTGTATTAACTAACCGTCAAGAGGACAAACTCCTCTCTTGCTCTATATTCATAATGCTTTTCTTTAGAGTGTGTTGATATTCACCCATTTCTTGCATAAACTTAGGTGATGATTCTTGGACAAAATAAATGAGAATTTTCTGTCCGAAATGTTCTAGAGGGTTTTGGTGAGCCTTGTTAAAAACTTTCTGCTTAATTTCCTATCACCATTTTTTTCATTTTGGTCATTGAGAGGGTCTATCATGGAGGACTGTACGGCACTACGGCTTCCAGGAGGGAATTACAAAAGTGGAGGTGGTTCTTGATTCTATTTGCACCATAAGCATCATCAAGAACAAGAAAGGCCATTGGCTTAATGTCTCACTTGCTAAGCATTTGCAATTCATCAAATTCACATATGTGGAGGGAGGGTAACATTGTTCAACAAAGATGGCAAACGACTCTCATCGAATATGTTTTGTTAAAACACATGAAACATCTTTCTGGAAATGTAAATGTTTGAAATGTTTATGATTATGCATACTCCATCAGTCCATCCGACTGTTTATTTTTCTCCTTAAAATCGGTCATTGTCATTACAACGACTCGATCCCGGAACCTCCATCCAATTGTTTATACTTGTTGCCTTAATCATTGGCACGATTATTAAGAATTAATAGAGTTTTACATGTAATCCCCTAATCAATGAAAATAGGGTTAATGACACGTTCGATCACACATGTTTCAAAACGTTCACCATTCAATCACACATGTTTCAAAATGACTCATTCGATCATACATCTATCTATCTAACGATCTTTCTATCTATACATATATAAAAGTACAAGTTCATTTTTGTGTTTCTTCCTTTTTTTATCTGACTAAAATATACTTACTCAAATAATACGATTTGATAATTAATGAAGGATATAATTATATTTTGATAGATTCTAATTTAACTGAAAGATTCTAAATATTAGATAAATCCAATAATATAGATTCCACATGTATTTGTATCTCTATAGGACTCTAACCTAACACATGACATACCTAAATTTTACCCTTTTTTCCATCCTTTCTTCTTAGTTTCATACAAGCGAAAAAATATACATAACCCATTAAATTATACAAAGCATACCGTGGTTGGGTTATTACATGTATACTTGTATAGTATGTGTAATGATATGTCGACTTTCAGATCTGGTCAATCCTGGTCAATGGCAATATTTACGAACACTGTACCGCGGTATTATTCACGAACACTGTTCACCGATACTGTAGCAGTCGAATCACTGTAACGAGTGAATAGTACTGTAACGCCGCGTCACTGTTCACGCGAACCTCCCAACAAAATTCTCCGGCGACCTCCTCTGCAACTCCAGCGATTCCGGCGAATAGTACTGTCGCTAGAAGCATCTACAATGAATATAATTTATAGTGTATGCCCCTTCTTCTAAAGAAGATTATAATTCAAACAATGTAGTATTCTAGAGATGTTTTTTAAAACGTCATCTACATTAAACAATATTATATGGCATGGAAGATGACATGATACAATATTCTTGGTTTCCCCAGAGGTTTTAAGACACTCAAGATGGTGATTCTTGCCTTTGTATATGTTTCTGTTTTGGGTGTAAGCATTAGAAATGAAATGCAAATTGCATCAGATATTTAGCATAAAAGAATAACAATAAATGAACAATCAGGAAATTGTTGCATACTCTTTTAGAAACACACCAATCTCCAGTTCTTCTTTGTTTATTATGTTTTAGATTGAGTTATGTATCACCGATATGCTGATCGTGTCACACTTATCTGAATTATAAGATGATTAGTTATCTCTGTTGAGTCCTGTTGCATTTCAGAATATTTTGAATGGTAAGAAGGGCAATAACATTTTTTTGTGATTAATCAAGATATTTCAGTTTGTACCATTCTTATAGTCTGAGGTTATTAAGTTCTTGAACGCTTGATTGTATGATGATATTTGGACCTCTGGCTGGTTTTTATTTATTTATTAAATATTGGATCATCTCAATAAATTTGATTTCAATTTATCCGTCAGTTTAATTTTTCTCTATGAAAATTGCTCTTGCTATTTTGCACTCTAGATTTGTTATTAGTGTTTAATTATGTAGGTTGCACTAACATTGGCTTCTCTATCACTGCTACAGTATGCTGTTGGATGATGTAAGTTCTCTACGCATATTATTCTTATGTTCTGACAATACATATCTAGTACTTGCGAAGGATCGACTTGGCTACTCTATAAATGTTAAGCGACTGTTTAGATCTTCAAAGTTTTGTAGACAAACCTAATAATGATGAGTATTAGCTAACTTCAACCCTGAAATAATGTCCATATTAAATTTCTTGACTCCCTACATGGTTAATCTTTTTCCTTCCTGAGACATCTGTTCTTGATAAGTATCCAACTTTTACCTTTAAATTTATTGCTCAATGCTTTCCTTTCTCTGTTGTCATTTGGTCTTTAGTTGGTCCTTCACCGTTCTTCTTTTATAGCACCTTCTTACGTCCTATAACACTATCCCCACAGACGTTCATGTAAGATAATCTCATATTATTCCTACAAGTGAGATGCTGATCTACCATTAACCCTTCGACCTTCTCCATCACTGGCTCAGAATAACAAACTACTTTGATAGAATAGATAAGAGGTGGTATTTGTACAAGGTTTTAATAATAGATGTGATAACAAAGCTGTAACTAAACCTTTATTATTCTGTAACTAAACTTTTCTTGTTTTCTCCTATTTTATCACTACAACTTAGTGTGTGATTTGTGATGAGATTATGGGGACGACAAGATTGGCTGGTTGCCGTGGCTCGTGACGCTCTCGATTAATCGATTCCGACAAACCGATGTCAATGTATTCATCAATTTGGCCTAAGAGACAACCCAACCCGGTTGGCCTCCAAACTCTCAGCCGCTTACCTTACAAATGATTTTTTCTGTTTTATAACAAAAGCTAATGTTTCATCTACGTTGCTCGTGAATAGCGCCGTTGACCGTATCCAAAGTTGACATGTTGTTAATCGCTAACTTTTGTGTCAATTAAATTTGACTTTGATATTTTGGAGCTTAAAAAAAAAAAAATCCTCCTCAAGTAGATAAAGGCCGAAACTTTTTCCAGAAAGCTCGCACTCCAGAAAGAGGCTTCATCCCTTTTAAATTTCGCTTTTTATTTCTTGTCATGGAAATCCTGATTCCATGCTCCTGCTAAGGCCGTTTAGTTAAGATATTTGCTGAAGTCATTCGTTGGTTTTTGTTGTTAAATTAAGCCAAAATTCAAATTACTTTATGTGTTTTTTGGCGCCATAATATTTGCTAAATTTATATTTGTTTGGGAAATACGACTCTCAAGAATCAATACTACATGATCTATCTGACCTGAAAAGTCGATTTAAAGACGTAAAATAAAAAATCGTTGTATTTTAATTAAAGAAAAATACTTTAAAGTTATTACCAAACTTATTCTCGCTACCGTATCGTATGATAAAAAAGCTTCAAATGAAATCTAAAACGCATGCGTCAAGATTTATTTGAACTTATCCGATCATGTTATTAGAAAAGTCGAATCACGAGCGCTAAAACTCTTTCGGGGATAAACCGAATAGTCTCTATAATCGAAACCCTAGTTTGCAAAATATTTCTCTACTGGTATATTTAAGCCGTATCGATACTTCTACGATATGTAATAAAATCTTCGATGTTTTTACTTAAACTTATTTCCGATATTAAGTCATGCGCCGATAAGAACATGGGGATGATTATGCTCTCATCGTTTTAAATGCTATACCCGATTCTTTTAAATGATGTTAACTGCAGTACGGGTAGATTTGAAATTCTACCTGTATATCAGTAAACGGTATTAAGAATAAAGAATCGATAATAAGCATTCCTCGAGGTAGTTAATCTCGAGAGGTTACGCATGTAGTGATGTATCTCGTATCAGGTTTACCCAAAGAATGAAATATACTCCATACAATATTAAAAGAATACTACACAAAAAAAGGGCAGATCTAAATCTAGTCTAACGGGAGAAAGTGTTTTAATTATCAAGCGAATTTGGTCACTATTAAGGATCGCCCAAGTCTAATAAAAATCAAAGAAAGTCTAGCACGCTAATCTCTTAAATTATCCGCGAAGTTTAATTTGGGCGATGTTTTTATGACTAGTAATCTTTGTGATTGCCATCGTCAAATCAAGGCTCGATTCTTTATGCAAGTCCGATCAAGTTAGCAGACCGTTGTATTTTTCATACGACTCCTTTTAAAACCCGTTTTCAAACTATAAAAAATAACATTGCTTTCGCTACGGCAAATTCTAAAATTGCAAATGACAGAATGTGAGATGATGCCTTAGGTTCTCTCTTTGGTTCTCAGGTTTATTTTGGTTAACGTTAAGTACGCCCCCATTCCGCGTATAATTTGCTTTTCATGCGCATCCCTCGGCGACGTACGGCTCGAGTGGTAAACGCAAGCGGTTAGAAAATTCTCGGCGGGTCAGCTTCAGGTTTTTTTCATCAAAGAAAATAATTTGTATAAGCCTGGCTATGTCAACCTCGCTTATGCCTTCCTCAGAACTTTGCGGACCGAATGTAACCGCTTTTACGGCACAATGGGGACAGTCATATGAGTAATAGCGATTAGAAATTACGATAAAAGACGGGTCACTTCTGCAGCTTATAAAATGTTCCCCATCCCTTTCTCGCGAATCACGCTGCGGTTGTGAAAGCAACATGTGACGAAGTTTTCCCATTGCACTTAATCGCACTAAAGGTTTCGCATCGACGCTGGGCTGAAGTATTTCAGATGTCGACAGATGTGACCTCTGTTGTTATGACACAATTTTGAGGAAACTAAATATTTTTCCATTATCATGATTATTCTAGAAAAGTTTGATTTCCATCGTTGAAACGTAAAATCTCGATGTTTTTGATGTTTTAAAAAACCGAAAATGTTAATTGAAAACTAATCGGAAGAGAATTAAAAGCCCTTAGGACCGATAAACGGCCTCGGAATTTTGTAATAAATAAATGAATGATTTGAAAAGCTAATCGGGGTATTAAGAGACATAAATCACTCCCTATATACCCCAAATAATGGTAAAATGGTAGATTTAATAACTTTGTTGGGACAAAAGCCGGTGGCTCTTTTAGCCATAACCGTCTTTTCTAAAAAGTTCTCATGTGGACGCTATTACTACGCTATTTGATTAACAGTCCCCCAGCTGCACTTTTGTGAGGAAAGTTCCCCGAATCCGCTGCTAAACCGCTTCGATTTAAGTACTTAAGAAGTTTTGTCATATGGCTACAAGATCAAAAGGTCGAGCAAGTTGAACCTGACTCCAAGAATTTGTTTTCGGGATATCCTCATGAATGTGCCGTTATAGGCTTCAGATGCGACCGAACCGGATCGAAGTCATGATAAGTAGAGATGTTATTTTTAATGAAAATGAATTTTCCTCATACTCCTTAATGAAAGCGGATAAATTCAATTCTTGTAAATCAAGATTTAGACATTCTAACGAAAGTGGAGAATACTATTACCCAAATGAAAGTAGCATCGCTGTTTCGATGCGAATGCTTTTGTCTCGATTCTAACGCTTTTGAATGACTATCAACTCACTCAGATGTAAGCAGTTAACCATTAAAATGCCCTCGGTAGATATGTAGATAACAATTCGAACGATCAGAATTATTCTGCCAGCTTTTTAATACGTTTGAACTCCTCGAGCTGATGAGCCTAAGACTTACGCTGTTGCCTTAAGTGCCTAAATATTCCAATGAACGGATCGACGTTTATGAATAAGGAAAACGAATCCCAAGAATTAACCGTACTGGGAAACTTGTTCTTAAACCCCTGCTTGCTCCTCGGTGACCTGTAGTTTTATTGCTTGCTGTTGCTAAAGAATTAATAAATGCTAGATGGGCGCTAGGTTAAGAGTTAAGTGATTTACTCAAAATGCAGGAAATAGATTATGCCGTAAATTTTGCTCATGTGATTAAGCTTACTACCGTTAGGAATCATGCCATGAAGGTCAAGCCATTTTAATTGGGAATTAAAATAAAATGGATGTTACTACCGCTTCCCTCATACGGGTGATCTTGACAAAATATTTATATGCATCAACCCGAGGGCTTTGTGGACCCTAAATTGCCTGATAATATGTGTTTGTTAAAAAGGCCTCAGATGGTTTAAAACAACTCTAGGCAAATGGAATATTAAATTTGACAATTGTATGTAGTCTTTGAAGTTT
The DNA here is from genome assembly GCA_019722365.1 of Lithospermum erythrorhizon. Taxonomy (NCBI): domain Eukaryota; kingdom Viridiplantae; phylum Streptophyta; class Magnoliopsida; order Boraginales; family Boraginaceae; genus Lithospermum; species Lithospermum erythrorhizon. The sequence goes on along the minus strand of JADFUC010000897.1, from coordinate 216,675 downwards.
AAAAGAAGCCTTTTCCGATCATCGCCTATACTTTAAGAACATGTGACTCTATGCCCGTATTTCTTTTGCTTTACGTGACGACATGCGATTTATACGCTGACAGCACCGTGTTTGAAGCCTATATTGAAAGTACGTGCAAAAATGTCTTTTGATAATTTTGATATGAGCATTTAGTGACGCTTAAGAAAATTCCTGGAAAAGATGAACATTATTGGGGAGACGTAAAGAAGAAATCTACTCTTATTTAAATCAAAGCGCATATGTTGAAAAGATTTTGAGTAAATTTTCTATGTCCGATACAACTGAATCGCACTTCGCTTCATTTTGTGTTATAAACATCACCCCTTTAATCAAACCGAATAAATGATATGAAGAACGCTACATTCTAATGCTATAGGATCCGTTATGTATCTCATGCAGCCAAGACTAGTCCGACATCGCATACGCGTTAGTCAGCTGAGTGTATATACTGCCTAATCCCTGTGACGCCTCATCGAACGCTTTTAAAGTGGTCATAAGGTATTTCAAATCTATCATTGATGTTGCCTGAAGTTTTTCTATTATCATGACGGCGTTATTAGTTGTCTATGACTTAATTATGCTAATGATGTGCATAATAGGAAATCTACTACTTACGTATTTACTTTCATAAGGCCAGATGTTTCTAAGCCTCAACTTCAACCAATTGTTGCTTTATCTACTACCGAATTTGAGTATGTAATGCCACTGTGTTTTAAAATAGCTGCCTGGCTTAGGGATTTATTGTTTGAAATTGGTTTTCTTACAAAGATGCCAGTTATTGTTTTTGATAGTCAATCCGCTATTCAATTGTGTAAAAATCCTCGTTTTCATGATGTGATTCAAGCATATCATGTTCGACCAATTATATCTCGTGATATCATGGAGCAGGCATTTAGTTGAGAAAATTCCTCTGAATTTAACTCGCGGATATTGGGTACGAAATGCTCGGCTGAGTAGTTCTACTTTCGTGTCAAAGAACTGAACTTTGACATGTTGATTTGATGTATATATCTTGAACTCGATGACCCATGGTAGAAGTTCGGTCCCTCGGGACTCGTCAAGGTAATTTTTGCCCCTGCCTCAGTTTTTATTAACAGATACTTTGTGTATACGCTTTTCATTACTTCTGTATCGGTTTTGTGATTTTACAAATAACGGTTTCATTTAATGAAGCCCCAAGATTCTATGTTATGTCAACGCTGGCTTCTCGTCCAAAGCGAGATTGTTATAATCTATCGTCTAAATACCACCAAATTTTAATCCAACGACCGGCAAGACGCTATACCTCAGAGTATAAATACCCTCGACAATGCACACAAGAAATGATCAAAGAGACCATACCGCACGCTATACCGCAGATAAAATAAACCGCACGCTATACCGTGAGTATGTGGCCACTCGACAATGCACACATCAAAGCGATCAAAGAGAATTATACCGCACGCTTATACCGGGTAGTGATAGTGGGCCAATAGCTATATCCTGTGCGGTTTAGAGAAATACCTAATCCCCAAGAGTCCCAACCATGCGGGGTCATATCCTAATACTCAAGCTCACCTCAAAATCATACACCCATCAAACACCTCTCAATAACCAACTACTTTACTTCCAACAATAGCAAAAGATACAAATTAATACATCACACAATCAGAATCAATCCCCCTACAACCGGCCAAGGCCACACATAAATACTACACAAGTGCCGATAAAGCCATGAATACTCACAAGCGCCGATAAGGCTACATAATACCACCAAATAATGACAAGTGCCAATATTAAATACCATGTCGGGCCAAGTGCCAATACGTATCACTACGGCCGACAAAGCCACATAACACCACAAGCGCCGGCCAAGGCCACATAATACGTAAATATAAATGTGAGTTCACGCCATCACTTACCTCAAACCAAATTCTTCAACGTCATGGTATCGTAGCCACAATCATATTAGTTTGGCCACAATCTATTAAACCATTACATGTATACCTGGCCCCCGTAATCATATCATAAGGACATATATACCATTCACATAATTATATTACAAAGAGACCAGACACCCTTTACACATAATTATAATATGATTGTGTACACCATTTAAAAAGAAGTACATAAGTGTAATACACGCAGATAAGTACTCACCTCTGCTAGCGATCACAAAGTCCTCACGAAGAACGCGATCACGGAACGTGCCCCTTCCCCGCGGTCAAGGCCTAAGAACAATCTTTAAAAGATAGTACTCAGAACTAATACCAAGAATTACGCTCTAGAATAAACATTACTTCAACTCTCATCGGAACGATTTCTAAACGGCTCCAATATTTAAACTATCGAATTATAAACTCATCTGACACAACTAAATCGACGCCTGCTAAAATTCCATCTTATCATTTTATCATTACAAATTAACTTATATGTCATTCTAGTTAATCAAATAGGTCCCTAATTAACAATCTATACTCCAAAATATCAATTATACTAACTCAAAATATTACTTTTTCAACCTAATTGCCTTTTAATGAATTTTTAAATCACCGATTTAACATCATTAATAGCCTATAATAAGCCCCAATTAAACTCCCTACACATTTAAAGTCTTATGAAAATATCACCCTCAAAAAAAAGTCAACTCAAACCTAGAAAAGTCAACTCGATCTAACGCCCTCAAACGAGCTCTAAATCACGAATTCATCACATATATACGCTACGTAACCCATAACCAACTAAGATTTATCATGTAAATCTAATTATGTAAAAGTCAACCAAAAGTCAACTATCTCAAAACCAAGAAATAAAGACTTGAAATTTACCTTAACTCAAGAGAACGCATGGGAGAACAATATTCTACAACCGATCTTGAAGCTGGAAATGACAATCGGTTATATAAAATTGAAGAAAATGTTCTATGGGGGTATTAACATTGCCAACAAGGAAAGAGGGAAGTTAAGATGATGCTGCGATGATGCGAGGATAAGCTGGGATTAGATATTAAAAACTCAGTCCTGCCTCTATTTACATCTCCTCCGCTTATCGTATTTCTAAATTCCAATGCAACCCGATTTCAAAGATAAAATTTTCCATGGCAAACACTACTAAATTATAAAATGAAATTCGCTCAAAAAGCTTTTACGAATATTATCATCGAAAAAAATTATACTATTCCCGGTCCCATCGCCGACCGAAAATTTTTTTTTTTTTTCAACGGGTTATTGCTAATCTACCCACCTTTATAAAATTTGTCCTCGAAATTTACTCGTAACCCAATCTCGCTTTTATAAACTCAACGCACCTTCGACATGCCCTTATCAACTAACATCGCATATTACCTACTCAAATTTCCCCAATATAGTATCTCCGTCGTAGCTCCTATAATATCTTACGTCAATTAAGTTAAGGCGTGACTTCTCTTTTTACAATTACAACACATTCAACCGGCCAATTTTCCTTATTCAAGCTTATCATCTTATCAGCTTCCGTCATATTATCATTATCAATCTTAAGATTATAAACATCCTCAATTGCTCCAAAATACTATCACTCAAAAATTAAAATTCATATCGCCAATACCGATATCATCGGCTCCATTCATAATTTGTGTCACCATAATACTCCATATCACATAATCAAACGAGTAAACAGCAAAATTTCACCACACCACGTTCATACTACAACCACTATAAAATAACTTACAAAAATAAACCACAATAACATCATATATAACAATTCATCCTTTTCCCGGCAGGCTCACCCTTCGAACACCCCACATCATCTCAATATCCTCAAATCAAACAATTCACAAATCACACATATAATATCAATCATACACACAACAATCTCAACGTAGCATCCATAATACACACGATACAACAATTTCATATAGGAACTATTCTCGCAAAAATATATCTGGCTGCATATCGCCCATAACACAAATATAATGAAGTTGAACACACACCCAATCAGCATACAAATTCAAACATGAATACCACAAAAAATAAATAGAAGCCCGTAATACCTCAAACACAAATCCACCGCTCAAGTCAACATTTCATAATTTTACTATTAAGCCAATACGTATAAGTTTATTACGCAGATACACGGGGCCACAATCAATTACTATATACTTCACTCAACATGATAGCGTGAACAACCGAAATGATAAATCCCCAATTACTCCAAGTATCCAAGAGAAACTTTAATTATTTTAAAGATCAACATCTTACACCACGATCAAGTGCTAATCCCATGACTACATGTCACTGAATCCTCCTCAACTAACCTTTAATACCCTTAAATTCATACAATTGCACCAACTTATCAACAACTTCAAATTCAACACTAGTGAATTCCTTTCAATAACTTCCTTAATCCTCAAACGTATTCATCTGTATTCCATCTCCAAAGGTTTCAACCTAGAGTTTACATCCTCAAGAATAATCATTACTATCACAAAAGATACACTCTACTCAACCACCGAACTCTTACTTAAACATTATTAACAGATAACTCAAAATTCTTTTCTTATTCGGCCTCGATTTGTATTCACCCTAACTTAATTACCATTTCTGATCAAACCACATTTCACACTTCCTTATAATCAATTCTTATCCTTAATTAATTTCCGCCATAAAATCTCATTAGCACCGTGACTACCACATCAACTATTAAGACATTTCCAAAATATATGCTGGGATTACCCAAAGACCTCTATAATATTCGATACTAAAGATCATATTCTAACCCATTACATGCATCGCTCCAATATAATCCTCATAAATATCTACTCATCGTAATTCCGATCTCCATATGCCCAGCCTACCCATCTCAACAAATACATAACTCGACGCATCATATTACCCCAATCTGGCTTCACATATCTCCTAATATAACACATCTTAATCAAATAACACCACAAAAACACGTAATGCAAGTGAGTCTCTCGTAAAGACCCTCGTGACGAAGTCAACTCAAATTGCGCCCTCAATACCAACGGATTCGAAAAGAAATGAACTCAAACCGTAAAACGACTACAATAATAACAACACACTTATAACCCGAACCTAGGCACATAACCACAAGACACCAAGAAAACATAAACCTGTAAAGTTCGATACTCAAAATCAGAACGATTCTCAGTCCCAAGTGTCCCCCGAGGTCAATCGCCACCACCTGATATCGAAATACCAACGATGGATACAATAAAAATGACTTCTTTTACATCATAAATAAACCAATACAACTCGTCCATCAAGTGAACTAACCAATAGTACAACAACATCGAAAAATCATAATATAAATACACATCAAAACAATTTGCTATACAACTCCCGAGTCAATAATAATTATATACAACGTAAAACTTCAAGCAAGATAAAAAGCATTTAATCGCTGGCGCCCCTCAAGCCACCATCGCCATCTTCGCTGGCACGCATCTGCTTCCCGCCAACGATCTCTGGCCATTCCCGAACAACTCAGACGAAACGCCCGCCCATAGAAAATAGAAGTCACGGTGCCGAGTTGAAAATAAATATCACGTAAGCTTAACCTACCCGTCCGTATCACGAATAATAATAATAGCTTACCTCACCTATTTTTGCATCATTATATACCCAAGCAGTATTATTTTATAGTTACTCGCCACAAAATAAAACTTTCCTATTTGGGCTTAACTAACACCGATAACCCACACACTACGCCAACAACTTACTCACAAAGACACCTTAATTACAAGAGGTATTTCTACCTACATCTTTCAAAGGTAAATAATTCCCAATATAATATACATACCTCAAACACACAATAACTTAAACATATATCTTAACTCTCTCTTAAGCACCCTACGCATATCCAACTCAATCACTCTATCTTTTAGTTCACTTTAAAGTACTACTCCCCATTTTACAATCATACTCCTCCTATACAACTAATGTTCCTCGTAAGACCTTCCAAATATATGCGCGCATTTCTTAATACGACCGAAGAATATATCTTCAATCCAAGATAACCAAGCACAAATTTATCTTCCAGATTTTCCATTTAGTATACGGAACTTATTTACCTCCACGGTATCGGTCGCCAAGTTAGGATCGGGCATTTATATTCTGAAGACATCAACTATTTTTTCCACCATATATATATATAAAACATCATCAACATCATCACAGACAGCAACTCTCAAATGAGACTTCTCAAGCCTCCTAATGTTCTCATTCCAAAGCAAACTTCATCCATTAGCCACTTAAGATATATATAACATTATTCAACAAAGACAAGAATTTGTGAAGGCTAAATCGAAAATAAATACCGTATCCCGAATAAAAATAGTTGCCGACAAGGCTTAACGCTTAAAATGAAAGGCGAGCAACTATCAAAGCACTGCTGTAAGCAAGACAACAACAAGATCAGGAATAGTCATCGAAGTCAAATATGAATAAAAATATACGATACAGACATTCGGATAAAGTCATACAACATAATTCCACATGAAGTCCTCGCATAACACATGAATATGCTAATGTAGGTCTTCATAAGCACAATCACCCAAAACGAAATCATTGCATTCAACAACCACTCAAAAAACTCTACCACCAAACCCACTTCTCGATATCCCCACCCAAAGATACCATCCTTAACGCAAGATATACTCAATCCGTCTACCCGCAGTGAATGACAATCAACACCACCTCGCACTTATACCGCAAAGATAAGGCCAAACCGCACTTATACACAAAGTATAAGTGCACACCGCGACTTATACAAAGTATAGCGCAGACAATCCCAAGACTTATGGGCTATCAAAGTATAAGGCACAATCAAGACTTATACACAAAGTATAAGGCACACCGCACGCTATAATCGTAGCATGTGGCCACATCAACAACGCACACAAAGAAAGTAATCAAAGAGAGTCATACCGACGCTATACCGTAGTATGTAATAAACCGCAATGCTTATACCGTATAGCCACCTCGAATAATGCACACAAAGAAAGCCGATCAAAAGTTAGACCATACCGCACGCTATACCGTAGTATGTGGCCACCTCGACAATGCATTACGCAAAGCGATCAAAAGAGAATCATACCGCACGCTATACCGTAGTATAGGCCAAACCGCACGCTATACCGTAGTATGTGGCCACTCGAAGGGTCGTGCACACAAAGAAAGCCGACAAAGAGAATTATACGCACGCTATACCGCAGTGATAGGCCAAGAAGGGCCACATATCCTCGCAAGGAAGCCGAGTCACCTAATCCCTAAGAGGTCCAACTATAGGTCATATCCTAATACTCAAGTCACCTCAAAATCATACATAACTCCATCAAACACTCTCACAACTTCAACTACTTTACTTCCAACAATAGCAAAGATACCATTACATCGCCACAATCAGAATCAATCACAACCGCCAAGTGCCACATAAATACCACAAGTGCCGATAGCCACATAAATAGCTCACAAAGGCCGACAAGGCCACATAAATACCACCAAAGGCGACAAGCGCCACATAATGGCCAAGCGCCACACAATACCACAAAGGCCGACAAAATTCACATGTAAATATCATGCTGCCGCCAAGTGCCACATAATACGTAAATATAAGCCGGGGGAGCCTCGTGCCATCACTTACTCCTCAAACCAAATTAAATGCCGTTGCACGTAGTCAGCATAATCATATTAGGCTCACACATAATCGCACAACCATTGGCATGTATACTATCTCCCCGTAATCATATCATATGACATATACACCATTCACAAGAATATATTACAAAAAGACTGCATACCCTTTACACATAATTATAATACAAGTGACAGTACACATTTGCTATACATAAGTGCAATACACTGGTGATAAGTACTCACCTCTACTACTATCACAAAAAAGTCCTCACGAAGAACGCCGACACTTTAACGTGCCCTTCCCGCGGTCGGGGAAGGCCTAAGAACACCCAGAAGTATACCGTGAACTAATACCAAGCACTACGCTCTGTAATGCAAACATTACCAACTCTCATCGAACGATTTAAACGGTCTAACATGATCAGGCAAACTATCGAATTGAAAACTCATCTTATTTACACCAAATCGACGCCCGCTAAAATTCCATCTTATCATTTTATCATTACAAATTAACTTATATAGTCATTCTAGTTAATCACAGGTCCCTAATTTATCAAATCTATACTCCAAATATCAATTATATCTCAAACTTGAAAATATTACTTTTTCAACCTAATTGCCTTTTAAGAATTTTAAATCACCCCATTTAACATCACAATAAACATAATAGTGTCCCAATTAAACTCCCTACACACATTTAAAGTCTTATGAAATATCACCTCAAAAAAAAGCTAACCTAAAACCTAGAAAGTCAACTCGACCTTAACGGCCCTCAAACGAGCTCTAAATCATTTAATTCATCATGTATATATATCAGCTACGTAACCTACAACCAACTATGATTTATCATAAAATTCAATTATAAAAAGTCAAATCAAAGTCAACTATTCAAAAACCCAAGAAATATCTCGAAAGACTAAATTTCTTACCTTAACTCAAGAGAATAACGATGGGAGAAACAAATATTCTACAACCGATCTTCGAAGCTCGAAATGACAATCGGGCTAAAACCAATAAAAATCGCTCATGGTATTTCTGAACATTTCGCCACCAAGTGGAAAGTTATGTGGGTTAAGATGATGCCACATTTACGCGAGGATAGCTGATTTCAGAGAGACAAAAAAACTTCGAGTCCCGCTCGGTTTCTAGCACTCCTCCGCTATCGCATTTCTAAATCTCCACGAACCCGATTTCAAAGATAAAATTCTTCCATGGCAAACACTACTAAATTATAAAACGAATCTTGGCTTCTCAAAAGTTTTACTTAAATAATATTATCATCGAAAAAAAATATACTATTCCCGGTCCCACCACGACCGAATTTTTTTTTTTTTTTTCAGAACTTGTTATTACATATTTAATACCTAAGGTATTTGCATTAATCATATAAAGCATATTGGACATGTAATTAATAATTTCTTATGAGATTTGTAAAATAAGTTAAAGTTAATCAAAATAAATATGTTTATAACAAATAATAAGTTTAGAATATATTACAATACTTAAATTAATTTAATCAAATAAAATTCACAAAGAAAATGAATAGATATATGTTTTCATACATGTATTATATATTTAATTTCAATGTTAGTGAGTCATTTAAGTGCAAAAAGTAACATCGGCAAATGGATTTGAAAGTGTAGTTTTTTACATAAGATAAGATCATTCAAATTTTATTTATCCAAAATGTTAATGAGTAAATTCATTGTTTCCAAGATTTACTAGATTAATTATAGTATATAACTATTTAGTGCTTACAATTAATTTAGTAGATGTCTAAGTTAGTTAATGATACTAACTAAATTAGTGTATTGTTAAAGTTTTGGGATTTTATTAATGGTTTTTTTCGTTTTGATATATTTTAATTTTTTGTTAAATATATTAATTACACAGTCCTGCTTACATATAATATAGCAATGATGTGATTAAATTTATATTGTAGAAAAATATTTGTTCAAAGTGGCTCAAAAAAACTTAGTTCAACTATTTTGAAGGAATACATAATTATGACACCGTGATTTGGATCCATCAATGTAGGAAGTGAATGAAGTTAAGTAAAAATAATGACAATAACAAAACATGCAACTTTTGATGATTATTATACTCTTAAAATTTAAAATTCATAGTTCTAGAAAAATACTCTTTAAAATTTTATAAAAGTTTATTTATCAGAATAATTTTGTTTCACTATTATAATTTTTTGTTACTTTTTATAACTATAACAAAGCCATTTTAAAGCTTTATCCCCTTTTACGCGATTAACATTAAAATACCATTCCTCAAATAATTGAATTTAACAATTAATGAATGGTATAGTTGTATTTTACAAATTAGATATAAACGACTTCTATTATAATTAAACTACTTTATGATAGGAAGAAATATTTGAATAAACAACTAACAACACCTATTATGATCCCGAGTTCCGGCAACAATATTACCTCTTAATTAATGTTATGAGACTTCCGAGTACATTACTCCTGTTTATTATTTTGTTTCTTGAGTTATTATGGAAATAATATTAATGTCATGAAAAGAAAAAAATATTAATGTCATGAAACTTCCAACTGAATGATTCCACTATGCTTCATAGTTACAAAATTAATGTTAATTTGTTACAAAAATTAAAGTTATTCGACATACGCATTGCTGATAAATTTGAACTTTACCTAATAAATAAAACGAAAAAATAGAATCTCAATAGTCACCATATTAACTAGACAAGATAAACTTTTAGATCACATGATAAACCTTTAGGCTAAAATTGAAGCTATTTGCCAAATTTCCTACACATTATACTATTTATATTTGACTGTTGAAAAGGGAAAATTAAAATATTTGTAATGTTATTTACAAATAACATTTTAATTCTGATTTACTACTACAAAGTTTGTTAATATAATCATTAAAATTCAATCTAGAATATCTTTGGATTGGATTTTGAGCACTTAAATTACGCTCAAAATGACTTAATAATTTTAATGAGTTATTATTGAATTTGATTCCTCAAATAAATTATAAAATTTGTATCTTATTTTGTAAAAAGATATCAGACATCGAAAATTTATCAAAATAATAATTCTAATTCGATTAAGACGAATTAATCAAATTAACTGTTTGAGCCACTAAGCATGTCACTTTGGCCGATTGTGCAGTTTCGATTAAACCTTAAATTCAAATCAAAACCCTCGACGCATGATTTAAGGAATTAAGCCCTCGAATTAATCGGAAATAAAAATAAGGGTTTTTTACATTAATTAACCCTAAGATTAACTCGAAATGGTTCCCAAGAAAACAAAGCCTCGTGATTAATGTCACCTGAAATTGTGGCTCGAAACCCTCATTTTATTATTGATTAAATCGCTATAAGTGAACAATCCTAAGCCACGCACAAATCAAGAATCTATAAATCACTTGCTCAAATTAAGACTCCAAGAAGCTCAAGTTAAAATCAAAAGATCCAAAAAGTTCGTGTGACCTCAAAAAGAGGGGCTCCGAGTATAAGGCTCTCTTGCAGCCAAGTTGTGTTTTTATTAACGCTCTAGATCTCGCTCAAAAAAATCAACTAAGCAAGATCATAATCCACCTGAAAATGAACCAACCAATCAAGCAAGCATTCAATCCCGGTTTCATATAAACCCCCCTATTTGTTCGAAAATTCCATCCATAACACATCCCATTCACATCCAAAAACACTCTCGAGTAAAAAAATACGCAGTAAAAAACCTTTGAGATTTTCTAAGCAAATTATTGAAACCCCTCAAAGAAACACCACGCAGGCCGAAAACACTTCCTGTGTGGCCAAACAGCGCATTAATCAAGATTGCCAGACATACGCATTAATTCTTCAAGTTTGAAGTAAAAATCTGATGAGAATCGAATAAAGTTTCAAGAACGCTCGAATATTCAGAATGTTTAACAGGCCCCCGATTATTCATAAATCTTGCATGTACACTGAAAAATCTCGTGCTCATCTATCATGTTCCGATATAGAATACATCAACGCTCAGCCCCAGCGTCGCATTTCGAAAAGTTAGAATCGCCCCAAATCTCTGACACCGCAGAAATCAGCTTGACGACTAATTTTTAAAAGCAGACTGCCTCAAACAACTCAACAAAAATAATATACAATCGACAACAACACTTTTTAAGAAAAGAATCCATCGTGGTATTCTTAACCACATAACAACAACCAATATACAACATAATTCCACAGGACCAATACAACCACCTACAACAACAAGTATCTCAAAAATAACAACGGCATGCATTAACAACCACACAATCCAACAAAAATAAAGAGACTTTGAGGATCAACCGCCACCCGCCGCCTTCACCTAAGCTCTACAAAGACAAACATCCAAGAAAACCTGCTTGTTAGAACAACGCCAATTGGCCAACCTAGCAATAAAATTGCCGCCCATAGCGCATTGGGGGGTGTGCTCGGGCGGCTTAGTAAATATATATCTCAAGAATTCAAATCAACTTCCAATCACGCAATAGTGTGTATCAAAGCGAATTAATATTGCATATGATAGATGTTAGGGGAAGATATGATATTATTCAATCCTAGATCTTAATATAAAGTCACTAGTGGGGCTTCATTATCATTTCATATAGTCATAAATTATTACTAGCAGGATTATACAAAATGATGACAATCAACAACAACACACGCAATTATCAAGAAAACTGTAACAACACGCACAAACAATCGAATTCTACTTCATCCAATCGACAACGATTTTACACCACAACCTCAACGACTAAACAACCCAGCAACTCAGCCAACTCAACAATATTATCAACTCATACAACTCAACACAAGATCAACTCAACAATAAAGATCAACTCAACAACTCAACAACAATAGTATCACCAACCTTATCAACTCAACAACTCACAACTCAATAATTCTATAACTCAATATAAGTCCCGTTTCTACAACTAATGCGCATATAATCAACCTCAACTCCAGAGGGGAGAAACTTATGCCCGCCGACATGTTTATCACCTTAATCGTAACAAGGCACGGCAATCACCGAATCGTCACTAAGTACGAGGCAACTCACCATATCGTACTAGGAACGAAGCAAGATACCGGACAAACAACTCAACCAACAATATCAACTCATATACAACTCTTCCTAATACAACTCAACACTCCTCAGAAACACCTGCACGACTCATATGACCACAAACACAACTCAACGACTCAACCCACAACGCATAATCAACATATAATTCAACACAAATTACATATACACACACAATATATTTAATCAAATACTAATCAATACCCGTGAGATAGATACTCACCTCGCTGCCTAAATGAAAACTCCGCTAAATCACAACAATGGTCCTTTCCTCGCGATCAACGCCTAAACACATTCAAATTATAATTACTACTTATAACAACACAACTAGTAATATAACATTCTACCTATATATATAATCTCATACCGATAATTTGAAAATAACCTTAACAAAAGTTCTCCCCTATCACCTTATTCCAACTCGAGTCTTCGAACCTTCAGACACATCGAGTTCCAATTACTAGTTCAAAGGTCCTAACTGCTCCGATATTAACAACTAATCATCACACTTAACCATCTTTAATTTCAAATCAATTCACTATTCAACTACAAACTCATAATATCCTCAACATCTCTAATCACCTAAAGAATCACAACTTAAACCTCAAACAATCCTAAATAAAGTCCACGAGTACACTTCTATCATTTAAAACTATTTAAAAAAAAGTCAACAAAAGTCAACTATAATCCTCAACATTTTTCAACCCCACAATTCGACAATTATCAATTGTTATACGATAATTTAAGCTTAAATGACAATTCTATAATATAATAAACATCAAATCTCAAAGTCAACTCAAACTCCAAAAAAGTCAACATCCTCAAACTCAAGAAATACTCCAAAAGATTCGAATCCTCTTTACCTCAACACGCAGAATGGCCTCGTGGAAACCTCTTCCTGTAGAAATTTGACCAAGCTTCCAAACGGCGTAAGAAATTCAAGCAAATTTTTTGGGAAAATAAGAGGGAAATTTCGCCACGACTCAAGAAAGTAAGAGGCCATGATTTTTACGCATGACAGACGGACAGATAAAGAAAGTATCAAGGTCCCCTGACAAAAAATATCTCGCAGTTGCTTCACTTTCTCGCTCGGGTTTTCTGGCTATTGTTCTCTAAGTAACAACACAACTCTAACATAAATTTTAAATTTCTAACCCCAAATAATATTACAATAATACTCATACGGAACGGGTTATTACACCAAGCTCCTATCAAGCCGGGCCTGGCCAAGAAGCCGCATATCTCACAAATCGTCAAGAACGCTAGAGTGACTTATGGGCTTTGCATACCGATCATCTTCGATTTGATGCAAACTCAGACACCGAGGAATTTTCCCTACAACGGGTTTTATTTTTGTACCCCTATCATAAATAATAAAAATTCTTCTTTGCATTACGTATATATCAATTGCTAAAGTTATTTAAAACGAAAACAATCTTGTAGAATATGGATATGGTATTCATAAATTTTAAATTTTTGTGTTTGAGTTTTAAATAATTTTGAACATCAAAAAACAAAATCGAATAATCTTGAGATACGACATTTGGTATTATGAAGTAATCGTAATTTATGAAATTTGTTAGTTGGATTATAAATAATTTTGAATACTAAAAACTGTCTTAATGGACCTTTTTAGTAAAGCATGAGGCATTTTAAATTACGTATGGACGAAGCGCTCAGAGTTGATTTTTAAAATTTTGGACAATCTAGACAATCTTTCTTAGCTACGAAGATAACAAGTATATATATATATAGTATATATATATATATATATATATATATATATATATATATATATATATATATATATATATTATTCATAAGTTTTGAATTTTGATGTTCGAAGTTTTAAATAATTTTGACCATAAAAAAAAATCTGAGCAATTCTTTATATATGTAGACGGAGATAGTACGTAGTAATAATACCTTTAAATTTTGCAAAATTTGAGTTTTAAATACTCTTTGATTATTAAAATCAATCAAAAAAACTATCTTTCGTCTGATGGAGATATATAAATTACATACAAATGACTTAATAATTTTGAAGAGTTGAATTTAAATTTTGAACTAAATTTGTTTTATAGAATTTTTTATCTTATTTTTTGAAAGATATATCAACATATAGTATTCTCAACCAACTTTACTTTTAACATAATAATTTTGATTAATCAAAGTTGTATATGTCAATAAACAATACAAAATTGTTTAATTTTGACTATTGTAAAGAGGAATTGAACAAGTTCTTAAGTACGGCGCATCAAAGCGTAGTATTTACATGTTCTGAATTTTGATGGTCAAGTTTTAAATAATATTGATTATTGAAAAAGAAAATGAAACAATCTTTTAGAGATGGAGATGGAGGTAGGATATGGTATTCATAAATTTAAAATTTTTGTGTTTGAGTTTTAAATAATTTTGAACATCAAAAAACATAGTCGAATAATCTTGAGAGACGACATTGGTATGTAGTAATCGTAATTTATGAATTTTGTTAGTTGGGTTTTAAATAATTTTGAATACTAACAAGAAAATTATTGAAAGACATTTAGGATGGCGTTGTACGTAGATTCATAAATTCCTGAATTTTGCTACCAGCTTTTAAATAATTTTGACTATTGAAAATAAAATCAAACAACCTTTACTTATGGAGGTAATATATTATGCTAATAAGAGAACATGTACAATCCTACTTAAACTCTAATTCTTAGATAATATATAAACTACATACAACCATGTATTTACTTAGATAATATATAAACTACATACAACCATACTCTACTCTTCCTATTAGTTCATTTCTCTTATCATTATTTTAAATCTCAGATCGTTTCTCCTTTAAACTTATAACTACTCTAACTTTCACGCAATAAATAATCAATGTGCATTTTATAAAAAATTTAGTTTATACTATGAAAGTGTTAAAATGATTCCTAAGCAAGATGTAGAATATGTTTACTAACTTTATATTTGAGAAATAACTTTGAAAAAGAAACCACAATGTGGAATATATTTTTTCTAATTGAATTTTCTTATAACGAAATTTAAAATAAGTAGAGGAAGTTTTTGTGATTTAATAGTTTTATAAAATCAATATTCATTAAAATTCAATTTTTTGTTATTTTTTTATAATTATAACAATTAAGAAATTAGTTAAACTCTACTTTAACAAACAACCACGCAACGCATGTCCCTTTCTATTACAGTTAAAATTAAGCCGGTTATCTCCGCCTCAACGGATTTTGCTTTGACTTTCGGGAACAACCGATGAAGGAAGTTCTGTCAACACTATTTGTGTGTTAATTCAATTTAAATACCTGCACAAAACATCGTGATCCAATAATTTTATTTAAATTAATAATCTCATCCAAATATTTGCCCCACAATTTTAATAGAATTGAAAATTATCTAAATGAAGGTTTGGATAATTTTTACCTCATTAATTCCGTCTCCAAAGCCAAACTTAACTTCCATTTCACGAATTTAATTGTTTTATTAATTTTTGAAACACGCATGATCGAACGTACTATTTTAAACACGCGCGACTATCACAACATTGAAACATGATGATCGACGTTAAGCCATTAACCCATTTAAAATACGTCAACACTAAATGATTGTTCAATATTAACATTCAATCATTATTAATAGGTTTTAAATAGGAATATATATCCAAAAAATACATTAGAAACAAAAAATGTCAATTACTTTGAAACAAAATTTTAATCTATATAACAAATACTATCTCCATCCCTTAATATTAAATACTTGTTTTATGAAATTTTTTAAACTAAAGGTCAGTTGTGAAACAAAAAAATTAAAAATTAAAATATGATACAAATAGAAGGATTTATATAATATTCATTTCGTTCTTTTTTACTTGTCTTTCTAATTTTAAATTTTTGTTTTAAAATACTTGACTTTTGAATATTGAAAATTATATTTCTACATCTCTAATTCAATTTTTTAGTATTTTTTTCTTCTTCTTAATTTATGTACAAATAAGTAGAAACATAAATAAAAATGAATTGAAGGAGTATAATGTGACATGCTTTAATGAGAAATAAATATAAAATCACTTCACATAACATAATGACTACAAGTCCAAAGATACACATGGCGAGTCCCCATTAGTTGAAAATCAAATTTTCATATGAGGATACTATAAACACAAGAACATGGGAAGAAGATGAATTAATTTGAGAGCTCACTCTGTTCCAATTCCTCTGTCTATTTGTGAGGCAACCCACGTTTGTTCGTAGTTCGTACCAGACCTACACTTCTCATATAAACCAAGTAAGCTTTTCACCATATTTATGGACAAATTCTTCACTTTAATTAACCACATATTTTTCATTCATTCCTACTAAAGTCGAACCATATTTTTGTTATCTTAATTATTTGGTGTGTTTTAAACCAACCCAACTCTCTATTTTTTCTACCTTATTATCTTTATATCAAATTTATGTAATTTAAAAAATTGTTGTTGAAGGTGTTTCATAGCTTGCTGGAAATGGACATGGAAACTAAGATTAAGCTTGAAGAAATTGATGGTGCTGAAGGTGTTGCTCCAATGGGATTGTCCAATAATTCAAACCGTAACAGCTTAAGCAAACCTTCTTGGCTTCTGCTAACAATTGCTGGTATCAACTTATCACCCCCTTTCCATTATGTCTTCATAAGTGCACTCCCTCTATTCTCTAAAGCGGCTTGAGACCGTCGTCCTCCTAATTTAAAAAATAATTTTTTTTATTACAAAATAAAATTTTTATATTTATTTATTCAAAAATTAAATTTTAATTCCTTGTAAATATTTTTTTTTCATTTGTTTAATATTAGTTATAAAATTTATCGTTCACACTCCATGACTGTTCATTAGCATTAGGATTAGGATTATTCTCTAATTAAGAAAGATAAGGTCGAACTAGTAAATTCACACATTTGTAGTACTATAACATTTTGAGAGTAATGAGTAATGACATCCAACATCATTTTCGAGTGGGCAAACATTAATTTAAATGACACATTGTAATATCATATCAAATCCTGATTCCTGAGAAGTGAGATTGTGAGAATATCATTATTTTTCATAAAATGTTTATGATAATAAAATAATTTGTGTTGGGCTTATTTTTTTTTATACTTAATGTATTTATATTATTTCAAATATAAAAAGATAAAACTTGGCGATAAAAGATACAAATCCGGTAATTTTCATAACTATTACAGTTACAGAACAATGCTAACTATAGTTAAAGAACAATAATTTGTGTTAGTTATTAAATACAACGTATTAGATATTTAGATGTAATCCCCAAGATCTGAACGAGCAGAACTGCATGTGTTCGTTTTAATTTTCTCATTATTCCCCTATTAACATGGTTACAACTTACAAGTGCTACTCGTCTTGTTAATTATACCTCTGTCGTATGCTACAACTATCTTTGATGAAAACAATAGCAAACTAATTTTTGTTAGGTGATAATTATAACTTGATTCTTGTGAGTGTCCGAGTGTCTACTTTTTTCCCTTTTTTTTGCTTCCAAGAGTTCATTCAAACCTTTTTTTTTAGTTATATAATAGAAACTTTTTAAATTAAAACTCGATAAATTAATAAACTCGAAAATAAATTCGACTTAAGTCAATTGAAAAAATTATAAAAATCGATAAAATAATAAAATTAATTGATTCTCCAATGCAAAACATTACTCCATTTCGGATGGGGCTTAGTAGTTAGTTAAAACGATTGAGTGTTTTAACTTGGGTGGACGGGTGTCATTAGAGGCTCATCAATCATCATCATTGATATTGTCTGTAGTTATGGAGCCTAGTATAATAATCACCGACACATTGCGTTGGAATTAACATTTTGATACCCCCATTATTTTTATTATTGTTCATCCGAATTATTCCTACCTAATTATTTTCTTGGATAGTTTTTTTCAAAGTTTAAAATTTCAAAATTGATTATACTTGTCACTGAAAAATTAGTGATAATAAATACTTAGATATGAACGAAAAAACAAGGTTAATACTTCCTTCGGTTTTTTAATTGTCGTTTTAGTCATTTGCACATAGATTAATAAAAAGAAAAAATAGTAAAAAAATATATTGAAAATGTAGAATTATAATCAATTGAAATAATATCATTAATTAGTTGTTTATTTAAAGAGAAAAGGTAATGAAAAAGTATTGAAAATTTAAAAATATTATTTATTATGTTAAAATAACAACTATAAAAACGATAATATTTTTTTGTTAAAATGATAACTATAAAAAAACTGAGTAATATTTTCATTTTATTTTTCAAATCAAATTGACCCTTCATCTATTCATTACTACTCCATGAATCTAACGTTTGGTTTGAAATAAGGTGTCACTTTCAACAGTTTTGCATTTTAGTTATCTATTTAAATCTGAATGACGAAAATCAAATCTTGAGACAATTTCAAATGTATACTCACTTTATTATCCATCTTTCTAAAGAATATTATTCATTTTTGAAACACTGATAACAAGTTCTTATTTTAACAAAATATCAAAAGTATTTGTGTGAGTTAATGGATTATTGAACCTCGACAAAAAAAATTAGCAACATTCATCGAGGCATATCTCGATTTTACAAGTTTCTATACTCTATCTATTAACCATATTTCCCAAATGGGTTGATAATGTTTTAAGATAAATTATTACTCATTCTTACATCCCATGTGAGACCAAGGTTGAATTGTTTTGTGGGTCCAGTGTGCCTTGACTAGACATGCAATTTATGTAGTTCTATGCCTATGACTAAAACGTCTGAAAGGTCATCCATCTTCTTCTAGGTCAGATGGAGTTGTCAATTTCTTGTAGTAGTATCTCTAAAATTTGATTTGCTGTCATCAGATTTAATTAAGGTACAACTTTTTTGATTTTCAAAATTTGAACCCAATTTCTCAAATAGGTGAAAGAGTTATTTCACCTTGGTGAAAAGGATAGAGATCTTTGTTCAAGATCATGTGCTTTATTCTGTATACTTTCTTTGGATTCTAATTCAAGATTGGTGATTGATGCCAATTTTTGCACATAAAACCAAAAATTGTTACTTTAGTTGTAAGAGATGTTTCTATTACTATAGCCAGAAGAGTGCCCACCCAATATCCCCTTTATCAATTATTTGAGGCTCGTTTAGTCGTTTATGACTTACTCCGTTTAAGTTTTTATTTTGATCAATTTTTTAGATGAAAAATTAGGGAAAATGTATATGAGAGAAGATTTTAAATGATTGTTAAATTTATGCAAAACTAAAAATCTTAAATATTAAGGGATAAGGCAGTAGAGCTATAAACGAGCCGACCCGAGCTTGAGCTTAAGAACTTTGTGCTCGGCTCTATAACTAGACGAGTTGAGCCGAGCTGAACTCTGACTAGATCACTTATTTCAAACTCCAAATTCAATTGGATTAGCATCAAAATTAATTAATATTTAACTTTTAAAATAAAATCAATCATTTTTAATAGAAGTTAACTTTAATCAAAAAGATATTCATAATAAAATAATAATAATAAAGCATTGAAAGCATAACAAAAATTATCATAAGTAAAACAATGAATATGACAATGAGGTAATGAGCTTGGAAGCCAACTCATGGCTTGGCTTAATTTAGAGTTTTGAGTCTCGACTCATCCGACCCGAGTTAATTGAACTGTTCGATTTAACTCGATTCATGGACATCTTTAAAGGCAGTATATCAAACAGTGTATATTGTATGGGAAAGACTAATAATTCCATTAACCTATCTTAAGGAATTATTGTTTTTAAGGCCAATGTAATGATCAGACTTAAATTATTTTATCAAAATTAAAAAAATGATTATTCTAAAGTACAATGTGAAGAAATTAAAAAGTTGCATCAGTATTGACTGCGAAATGTTATAAGTATAAGTATTTGTTACCCTAGTACTCGGGTATTTTTATTTTGGGTGCTGTTATATATGGTCGTAAAAAATTTCTACACACAGTCGAAGTTGTGATAAAGACATAATTATGAAGATAATGAATAATATTTTATTATTTATAGTTTATTGAAATAAACAAAAGATAGTTTCTAAAAAATGTGATTAAAAGTTTGAGGGGTGTAAAAAATATAAAAAGGTGATTGCAGTATAGAAATTTTATATAACTACAGTTTGCGTATAGCATCTACGTTTTATTTTTTTCTCTTGATAAAATAATCTCGAAATTATTGGTAATATTTGAAATGAAGCACTCTTTTATGAAGATTTCAAATTACTCGTCGAATAATTAAACATTTCAAATTGTCCTTGAAACAATATAATCATCCCCAATTATCCCTTAACAATGTAAATATTTTAAATTGCTTATGATATCAACTTGATAAAAGTGCATCCTCAAAATACCATCAACAGTTAGATTTATGGAACAAATTTTAGATTTCCAGATGTGGGGACATATTTTAAATTTTGAAGGATTCCTGGCCACATAAAGCCAATTTAAAATGACTCTGTTCAATTTGCAGTGATAACTTTTCATGGGGACCCATTAATGATATGGACATCCTTCACTTCTATTTCTTGTTTCATAACAAATTTACATTTTCCTATCTAAGATTGTATTTTTGTACCATCATTTTTTGAATTTCAAAGAATTCCTGATTCCATTAAAGCCTTTTATGCTGACCTTGTACAATCTACAAATTAACATTTCATAGGGTCCATTCATGACATGGACTACATCCTTTATTCCAGTTTCTTTAAGCACGTTTTTTAAGTCGAATTTTATATTTTTTGGCTCTTAAATATAATGAAATAAATCTAAATGGTTCATGACACTACCTATCTTTTGTTAATAAATAGATAGCTGTTTGCACTTCACTTGTGGGTCAATTCATAAACAGTCTCCCGATTATATTAGGGTAAGGATCAAGGATGTGTATTATCCAACCCCCTTTAACCCGGTAGTCTCTTCAGAGACACTGAACATGTGAATGTTAATATTGTTTTGTAAAAAGGTCATATGTTTATTTAATTTTTTTAATTAATTACTGGAGTTTGTTGGCAGAATTGGATGAAAGGATTAAGAGGCTAACTATCAACATTCCTGAGAATGAAAGCGTTGCTCATTGTTTTGGTGAAAGAGCAGAGGATTACTATAGACAACGCCCTCAGCTTTTAAGTTTACTACAAGATTTGTACAATGGCTACATTTCTTTAGCTGATCGTTATTGCCAATCCCTTTCCAAGATCAACAAAGTCCATCGTCGTCGATTTTCTTCTCCAATTTCCCCCCTCTTCTTCACTGAGCTTGATCAGCTAGACGGTGAAGAAAATGGCTATGTTAATGATTCTGATGCTGAGAGTTCATTGTCTTACCAACCCCCTTTTCATTCCCTGGCTGCAACAAAAATAGACCCCGAAATGTTCATTGCAGACGTTGTTATGAAGAATGTGGACTATGACATTGTTGTGCATGAGCTCAACATTGTGGAAACCCGGGGGGACGAGTCGTCTAGGAAGATTGAATTGCAGAAGAGTTTACTGGAAGTGTTGGAATCTGAGAGGTTGATCTTGCTTACTGAAAACGCCACAATGCGTTACAGGTTTAACGCATTGGTGGAAGAGAATAAGGAAATGGCGTCGGAATCTTTGTACATGAAAAGAAAGGCTGCTGATCTTGCTAGGTGTGTGTTGAAGATGCGAGAAGATCATAGGGTTCGTTTGCTAAGCAGGAAGATTGAGGATCTTCAAGGGCAGATTTATGCATTGGAGAAGCGGAACAAGGAGTACTGTGATCAGCTTGTTAAGAAGGATGAAAATATGATCAATCAGAAGGCCAAGAAAGGTAAATGCAGGGAAAGCAAAAGTGGAAAAGGTGATAATTCTGGTACTGGACTATTTGATGTCTTGAAAGGCAATGGAGATAAGGGAAGTGGGAAAAAAGGCATAAAGTTTTGGGACAAAGTGAAGAATCTTGACATCTTTCTTTGCGGACCAAATATAAACTCTGGTTATTGCTAAACAAAATGTAGCTAAGATTGCATGAAGGATTAAGCACAAACTAAGTAGTAGTGTTTGGTACGTATTTATTTGTGGCCTCGGAAGTGAGTGGGAACCTTTAAATATGATATCTATATCTCTATAGATTATGAAACTTGATATCATTCTGCTCTAGAGGGTGCACACAAATGATTTTTTGGATATCAGTTAGATATGAAAAGAATCCATGTTTTGTCTGCCTATTTTAGACATATATTCAAAGGCTTCGGGAATGATCATGACATGGGTATAAACTCAAATTTCTATCCACAATGCATATCATTCAGGCTTATGTGCATGTTACATGTTACTCTGGCGTAGAATACATATTTCTCGATATAAATTACTTAATGTTAATGCAATTGTTACTCATATTTATGTGCTGGAAATGAGCCCATTTTTATCGGACTATCCGACTTGACAACTGACTGACCCACAAGATAATGAAGCTTCAAGAGATAATGAAATTTCATTAAGAATGGAAATTAATCCTTTAAGATCCGACTGATTTGTTAAGATAATTCATTCTTTTAGCTTAACTGGAATGATTTAAAATTGTCATAAGCTAATCAAATATTGCTCTTCAAAATCTTGCTAGAATTTTCAAATTAAACCTTCAATCTTTGTAAAATTTTCTTAAATTAAGTTAATTAATTAAATAAATTAAACTAAAATAAGCTAAAACAAAAGCCACACCTCTTACGTAGAAATTAAAATGTAATTATTTATAAACTATAATAATTTTTTGAATAATGTTATTGTTTTTATTTATGATTACAGATTTAACATATTTTATAATATTTTCAACTCTGCAAGATAAGTATTTAAAAAAATTATTGGTTGAGGTGAGTGATCAACAAATATACCAAACCTCCACCTCCTGTAGCATGTAGGATGAGTATTTCATACTTCTTCTGTAGGTTAAGCACTATGAAATTTTATCAAGATTTGCTTTGCAAGAGAAGACAAAGCAATCAATTTGAGTCACATCCAACCAAAGATGTTTGATAATGCAACAATCAGAGATTAGACGAAAACCTGTATTATTTGCTTCGGTCCCCAATGTTATATTATAATTTTATATATTTATAATTCGTAATTGTTATAGTTGGAAAAAATCCGAACTTTTCCTAATCTAGTCCATGTGGTCACTTTGTCGATGTAGTATAAGACCGGTTGCAATTGACATTTGACACTAACCATATCAACTAGTGAATCATTAGGATTTGAGGTAATCAAATTGAATCATAAGTCTTTTTAAGACTTTTTAGACATACAAAAAAGGACTCAAAACCCAATTTTTTCTTGATCTAGTCTATGTGGTTACCAAAGAATTCATTGTTCTAAAATCAAATCATCATAATGATCAAATGGAAAATAATGAATATGTGGGACAGAGGAAAAAAAGACACTATTGGTCCCGTCTATAATCTCAGCATTCTACCACCTTCTCAAACTTAACACCTTTGGTTTATTCTAGAGAAAGATCTTTCCATTTGCTTCCTCTGGCCTTTATTTCTAGCGATAGTATATATTATACTCAACGCAACATCTAGCCTCATCCATCTCTTTTTTTAATCACCATATTCATCTTATTATTCATTACTTTCTAAAACCTCAATCATACATAACAAAAATAAATAGATATGGATAATGAGCAAGGTAATGATCAATCAAACTACTCCAACTCTACATACTATGATTATTATTACCTCCCTTATTCACCTCAACAAATCTACCTCCTCTTCTTGTTGGGAGCAATATTATTCCTCTTACTCTTGAAATGGTACATTAATTATGAGATATTATTTGAAGACTTGATGGACAAGTTGAAGTTGTGTCTCATAATAGTCCCTGTGTTGTTGCTCCTTGTGGTGCACTGGTTGTCAACCGAGGACAAAGAGAGAGTACCATTGTATATTTCATTGCCGAAAGAGCAAGATGCATTTCATAAAGTTGGTGGCTCTCCACTTGGAATTGGACTTCTCCTTTTATTTCTTATCTTCTTGGTTCCTAACCATGCTTCTATGCAAGAACGCTTGTTTCCTTTGTTTAGTAGAAGATAGACTTACAATAATAATAGGCTTATATATAGGATTATATTCCTTGCATAATCTTGAAATTTATGCAAGATATATAAACTCTTGCGAGTAATATTTGCATTCAGCGTGATCGTGACTCGTGTGTAATGCTATATAGGATGTACAATATTTAATTTGTACTCCATATTAGTTATGAATAATGATAAATAAGTAGTCTGTCTGTATATATATATGCATTATTCGATAGTATAAATAGAGATGATCATGTTCACGATTGTTGAGTAGTACTCCGTAGTAATTAAGTAATTATATGGTGTGCATAAATATTTGGTCTCCGATGTATACTGTTTAGTACAGTAGTAATTAAGTAACATACAAACTAGTAAACTAATGTACTCCGTAATTATATGGTGTGCATAAATATTTGAGTCTCTTGCAAGCAATGGAAACCACAATAATATATATAGGGTTTTGATTTTTACACTTCAAACATTAATAACTATATTTTAAATCTTATTTTTATATTTCATTATGCTCTATGAAAAATTAGTTTAACATTAAAAGTGGAGTGTGGTTATCCATTGATGGAGTGTAAAAATCAAAACCCTATTATATAATGTATTTCAGGATGATTCGGAATGTTCGATAAATATAATATATTTCTTTTGAGTTATTGAAATATATAACATTATTGATAAGAGTCATGAAAGTCCATACTAAAATCAATTCGTACTCCAATAATTATTCTTGGCTGATGATAGCCGTTTGTGGTAAAAGAAGTGAACATAGAGTTTCAATTCTTTTGAAGAGTATGATATGGAAAAATCTAGATTTCAATAAAATAAGTGGTTGCAAATGCCAAAACAATGCGACCCGTGGTCTAGCATGCAAATGGGTCACCTTTGTTATTGGTAAGAAAAAAAAAAGAACATTAGAAATGACATATTGGTAAGAAACAAAACATGAATTTTAAGGGATCACATAATGAAAAATTATTGTGGGAACATAAGAAAATTCTAAAATAAATAAATAAGTTGAAATAAGAAAAAAAAAAATCATATTTTAGGAGGTCATACAAGAAAAAATATTATTTTGTACCTCTTTCCCAATATAATTGAATAATCCTTATTTTAATATGTTATGTAGTATATAATATTTTATGAAAAGTGTATCAAAATTAGTATTCTCATCTCATCCTACGTAACTATTAGTATTATAATTTTGAATCACATGACCGAATTAGGCCATCAAGGTTTATTAATTTTTGCCAAATTAAAAAAAAAGGATATTTTAGAGATGGAGGACTAAAGCCGCTTAACAAATCGAAGCTCAGAGGGTATCGCAACCCGCATTAAGCAAACTATCGAATCGGGTAATTAACCGATTGTTTCGGGTATCAAGGACGCTGACAGATTTCAGACTCTAACATTACCTTCGTGAGGTTTCTAGTCGAGTATTTTAGGTAGAGTACATAGCAGGTATCAGATTACTCCTTCGTCACAACATTAGTGATAAATTACCCCCAAACAAAAAAATATCTTATTTTTTTCAAAATATACATTATATATTTTAAAAAATAATTTTGGTACTTAGTCGAGCTGGAAATTCGGATATTACTGACCAAGATCAAGTACAAAGTATTATCGTGTCCAACTAGCTAAGCTGGATAGATCGTCGATTCTAAGATGTCGTAACTCCGGTATCGAATGAGTATCAAGTTACTCGTTCCATTCACAACACTAGTGAATACAATACTACAAAGTATAATTTTTTGAAAAATGAAGGCCCAATTGAGTTATCATATGCCCAACTATTTGTTGGAGTTTCTATCGTATAAATAATATTCAAAAATAATACTACGGTCATTTAATATCATGATCATTACTAGTTGTATAAATAATAATTAAAAGAGACAAAAAATATATGCATCGCTCTTCGAGACACAATCAAAACAAATTAATACGACAAGATTAAAATACACTACTCTCAGAAACCTTCGATCATATGCCCAACTATTTGTCGGAGTTTCTCTCTCTCTCCCCTCATTTTACTGCCTTCTTTATGTAAGACGCTTGACAAGGTTAAATACACTACTCTTCAGAAAAGGAAATCCTACCACGTTGTGCCTAAGCACTCCATTTAACCAGGTTATGCGAGAATTCTTCTTATTGTGACGTGATATGTTATTTTCTAAGTTTCTCACTACCGCTATGTCTACCCTACACTCAAATCGGCTTCCGACATGTATTGAATTGCGGTGATTGATTAGAGTACACTCCTTTCTCGATCCAAGAATGCGGTGATCTAGGCAATCAATCACACACTAGTCGCTTGGTGTTCGATTCCACCGTTGAACACCTAACTGTGATCTAGCAATCTCATTGTTCTCTAGGCTCGATGCAGGATTTCTTATCTCGTATCACGATCCGAAGTTATCTCTCTAGAACTTTTAGATTCCCTACTGAATCAAAGATTATCAAGTCAGGGACAACGAGTATATATGTATGTGCATGAGTATAAATATATACAAATATATAAACAAGATAAATATATTTATTGAATTTAGAAGCTAAAAATTCATACATTGTCTTGACAATTGAAACATTATAAAGAAAACTGGCTCCTACTAAACCTAACACCACTCACATATATTTTCTCAATCCAAAGATTGCGCATGCGGCTTATCGGTTTGATTTGAGTTGGGAGTTTGGTTAAGGAGTCCGCTTAAATTGTCGCTCTCTCGCTCTACTTTACATATGTTTACGCTCTCTTTAGCTATGTCCCGAATGATGTTATTTCCTCGAAAGCATATTGCCGGATCGGGTGGATGCGCTTCTTGTTCCTTAGTTTCGAGCAATTACACCGCACGCCGCATAATAGTTGCACTGATTCTCAACTCTAGGCATCACTCCAAGTTCACTTATGAACTCCCGATCCAAAGAAGCTTCCTTTGCAACTTCCGACGCCAAGAATGCATTTCCGCCTTCGGGTTGCCGAAGTCGGCCACAAATATTGCTTACTATTACACCAAGACACCGCCTCCACCGCTCAAAGTGTAATACATAACCGCATCAATATCTAGAATCATCTTTTGTCGCTTTTGAAAAACTAGTGTCGGTGTAGCCTTCTTACTAACAACCTATTCTCCCCTCAAGACACGACATATATCCTTATTCTTGTGCCAGTACTTAAGGATAGCTTTTACCGCTGCCCAAATAAGCACTGGATACGATTGTAACGAAGTCGTTACACTCAAAGCGTAGCAACATCTCGTCGTGTGCCATAACATGGCATATAATATATCCCGGCGGATTTAGGCATGTGAATCTTACTCATGCATTTTATCTCATCTCCTAAAGCTGGGCTGTCAAACGATCAGAGATATTCCATGTCTCACGGGAAAGACATCTTCGAGTCATAAGGGAATCTATGTAGAAACTTATCAATATAAATGTTCTAGCTCAATCCAATGTGAGCTTCTTTTGAACTATTCCTTTATATATCTTCATCTCCAAGAACGTATCGGGCCTCCTAGGTCCTCTCATCGGTAAACATTCGCGATACCACGCCTGACCACCTCAAGTATTGCATGTCGCTTTTCAATTATCAAGATGTCATCTACATACAGACCACAAAATGCAATGCGGTTCTTAATTAACCTTCTGTATTCACAAGAATCTTCGCTTTCTAGCAAAACCAAAATCCCTTTGATTGCTTCGCTGAAATGAAGATTCCAATTCCTAGATGCTCGCTTTCAAATTCATGTATGGATCTCAGAAGCCAGATACCTTCCTTTGGTCATGTCTGACAAGTAAACTCGAAGCTGTGTCATGTACACGCCCTCTTCTAGATTTCCATTCAGAATGCCGCTTTTACATCCATCCGCTATACTGTGAATCGTAATACGCAGCTAGAATGGCCAAGAGAATCCGAATGATTTTAAACTTACAAATCGCGGTATGTTTCATCATAATCAAATTCCTTGAATTGCTTGAAAACCTTGGCCAAACATGGACGCTTCCATCTTTATCCGGGGCTTTGGCGCTTAAATACTCATTTATACTGGGCGGTCTACATCTCGGTGTTAATCAATGTCCACATCAAGCATGGCGCATCGAAGCCGATTGCATTTCATGGCTAAAAGCCATTGGTCGGCCCTTTCATTGCTTTCATATGTACAAGGCTCGCCACTTTCACTAGGAAACCTCCCCATACCATCTATCGGGTTCTTGACGAGTTCCCATCGAATCTTCTCGTGGTCATTAATCTCGTGAGGTTCATCCACGGTTTCCTCATGGGGGCTCTGGTCGGAACTTCTTCTATGTAAGAAGTATCCACCACCTGAGGAGATTTGGGTGCGTTAGCAACCTCCTCTCATTTTTGAACAAGTTCAATATTATTATCCCTGAGTCTTTTATCCATATTCCCTTCATGAAGACACCACATTTAGCAACAAATTTTTTTTTCTCGCTTTTATGATAGAAGTAATACCCTGTAGCTTCCTTAGTGGTATCCAATCTAAGTAGTACTTTTTGGACTTCGGTCCTAGCTTATATATATATTAACTTCTTAACATAGACTCTAATCGTCCCAAATTCTCATATATGCTATTTTATAAGGTTTCTAAACCATAACTCACATGAGTTAAAGTGTACTGATTTAGTTGAACTTTATTTAGTGTGCATCGCAATTTCTAACGCATATCCCCATAGATTCGCGGCAGCCATTGGTATCATCATTGATCGAACCAGTGTCTAAAAAGGGTTCAATTCCTCCTTTCAAATACACCGTTATGTTGAGGTGTCTCCTCGGCAGATGGTACGTGATATTATACCACCTGCCTCTTAGACGCTGCCGAAGTCACGGCTCGCTATTCTCCGAAACTATCGATCGAGGGAATCCTTGATTGTTTTGTTGAGTCGTTCTCAACTTCCTTCTAAAACTCTTTGAATGCTTCAAAGGCTTCATGTTTATGCTTCAATAGATATATGTAACCATATCCGTCAGAGTCATCATTTAAGCGTTATAGTATGAGTAACCTCCCTCTCACCATGTTCATCAACAGTCCACATATGTCGTACGTATAATTCAACAAATCATGGCAATTTCACCGGTTCCAAATAAGGCTTACTTTGGTCATCTTGACCATTAGGTACGACCGCATTTAGTCGAATGATTTAAATTCATCCAACCCGCAAAAATGTCATTTGGCGCTAAGTCTTTAATGCGACCAAGTCTCGCACGCCACAAGTATAAGTCGGATTCAACTCTTTCTGCTTCCTCCTTTTAATATTAACGTTAAAGGTTTCTACTTGCCTAACACGTAGATAGACCATTTTCAAGCGTAGCATCACCATGAATTTTTCCATCTCGAGAGATAAAGCAAATATCAGGCATTTATTGAAACAGTAAAACCATCCAAAGTCAAACGAGAAATTGAAATAATATTCCTACTTAATGCAGGTACAAAGTAAACATTATTCAAAACAAGATTTAATCCCATGGATAATGCTAATCTAGTAGACCCAAATAAGTAGTCGATCAACTTTTAATCCGTTGTCAACCCTAAGTCCACTTCGCTTTCTCCACTGCCTCAGATTCTCGCAGCGCCCATTTCTGGCCAAATACGAGTATTAATTCCATTGTCTAACACCCAAGTGTCAGAGTGCCCTATAACACCACAACGTATTTATTATTTATCATTCCTTTTTGCATCCTTCTTGACGACTTTGGGGTTACAGTGGTCGGCTTACTAGATTTCCATTGTCGCTTTCCTTTTGAACTTATTCTGTTCTACACCACGAATGAGTCGCCAGCCTTTAGTCCTTCTTAAGGTTCTCGTATAACCACTTATGAAACTCGACGCATGTTAAAGTTTATCACGGTCATTAACGAGTCGTGCAACGACTGAGGCGATGTCTACCGCCACCTCCCTGAGACTGTGAGAGCTCTAATGACTTAGTCTTTCGACTTCTCACCCCTATCATGTTAATGACACGGGGACTCACAGTTGTCCATTGCCCATCTTTGATAACCGTCAAGTGGCCCAAACAAGCCGGGTGACTTTCATTGCGTGCCGCTTTTTGGAATAAATTTTTCCAGCTTATGCTTACGCTTTTGTGTTGTTGACATGTTCGAATTGAGTCTAAAGATTCAATTCCATGTTTGCCAACATTAAAGTATCGGATGTCGCAGAAGGCCATCATTACGTTATCGATAGAAAGCTGCCTTCCTCACCGCTTCTTCGTGTTCCTCGAGGAAGCTTCTTGGTTAGTTAAGCACGTATTTGGTCCACTTAGACTCGAGCAATTCTCAAGTTCCTAACCCAATCTAGGAAATTAATTCCATTCATTGCATTTTTTCAATGTGGATCGGAGAGTTTTCTAGAGTTTCGAGGACATTTTAACTACAATGTAAGATATGTAAAACAAACAACAATTCAGCTTTCATTTATAGCACGTTCTAATACATAATAGTAGAAATGAAAAATACTTCAAGGCTTCACAATCCCAATCGAAAAACACTAAGTATACCAAGTCCTCTATACGAAGTCTTAACCATACGAGTAGGCGATCATACACCAATTATGATTAACATATCATTCAAGGGCTACTAAAAGTTCTACACGATCAGAGCTATTGGACCTCTTTTGTCCACGGTCCAATGTCTAACATCATGTTCGATGGACAACTCTATGGATATATGAATATAAATACAAATCCATATATCCGCGATCTTAAAGCCGCTTTTACTACATTATTTAAAAATACACATAATACAATATATAAATAACAGAAAATTTACAACGCAATGAGTAAATTCCACCAATAGATCGAGACGCCTTCAAATTCACAACGTGAATTTGATCTCTTCAGCCTCATGTAATATCAATCGTATGATATCTCTACTGGGTCCACAATTCAGAGAAGTCAATCAGAACGGATTTATGCTAGTAAACAAAGTTGAACAAAACCAAAAACCCTAAGAATGTGTAATGGCTTTGGTGGTTTTTTATGAAATTATTATTATTATTATTATATTTTATGAAAAACCTAAAGCACACTTATATGTGCCAGTTAAAAAACCCGATAGTTGAATCGGTTAAGATAGTTTGACTCGCTAACTCTATTAGTTCGTTAAGACACTATCGTAGCTTAACTATTTAATTAGCTTAATTAAATAAGAATGAGCCAATATCAATAATCTTTCGCTATCGTAAATACTAAATTATTCTAACCAATTAAATAACTATTTAATTGATTCTATTTTTTCAATCGATATTCTACATAAAAATGTAACTCCTTGTAATCGAGAAATACATTTCTCAATTATACGCTCTCTTTTAATTTCATACATGAAATATAACGCAACGCCATCAGACAAGGCCGACCTTCTGTGCTCGTATTAGTAAGTCAGAGCACAATAATAATTGACTAATTACTATTATAACGACAATGAGTAAAGCATCTAGCAATCGCCATAATCCCTTAAATTATCACGAACCCACACTAGTAATATATAACATTAAGTTGAACACTAAGTTTTGATAATCACATTTAACCCAACTCGTAAAACGACCGATACACAATCACGCAAGATAATAAATTAATCAATTCTCATCGATTTCCAACAATGTCACCCGCTAAGAACTAAAAACTAACATAACTATCTCGTAATGGATAAGCTCGAAGCCAAGTCTTACTTCGAATCGCTCGATCCATCCCATCGGTAGAGCATCCTGCATTTAAACGCTTGTCATACTAATACGCTGCTATAATATTACTTAAGTTAATGGTAATGACATTATATTTAGTAATACTTATGATTACGCTAAGATATATATTTTATCAAGTCAAATTTATATCACATCAATCATAAGCATCTCAAATATAACATTTCGAGATACGCGATACAAGTTACTTAAGGAAAATACTTAAATTGCATTTTAGTTCTTAACTACATTAATTTTATAACTATTTTCCGTTAGGCCTCGAATCTCTAAATGTCTCCATCTTTTAATTATATTTACAACTAAATAATAATTAATTCACAGGTCATTCATTTTAGGCAAAATAATACAAGGCGTATTTCATAAATACAAATAAGTCATATCATAAAATCTCATGACATCCATCAATATATCTAGACATATATTATACATGAATAAATTAATTATCTTAATTATATTTATACACGTATAACATGGATGAAAACGTTGAACAAGTACACTTCCATCAATACTATTGTCTAATTATCAAATAATATAAATAATTTTAATTGCTTATTCAAATCAAATTGAATTTAAAATTCAACTTCGAATTTTATGTCACTATATATGTATTAATTATCAAATAATTTTATACTCATATCTATTAAATATTTCGAATTTTAATTACTTCTAATTTAATTAGAAATTAATTGTAATAAATTAATTTTCAAACTGAAATTAATTATCAAATCAAATTAATTCCCGAAATAATTACTAAATCAATTTAATTAATGTCCAACATTTTAAAAGAGTTAAAAGTTCAACCGAACTATAAATGGGCCGAGCCAAATAGGGTCAAGCTCGACAGGCTCGAACTCTCAGTGGCTCGAAACCCTGGGGAGGCCGAGCTCACTATTTCCGCTTGTATGGAGGTCGGTGTCACACACGCCTACCTCCTGCGGTAGCTGTGAATTTTGAACTTATTTTCGCTCGATCAATAATTTCGATTTAACATTTAATTAGATAAATTATTCTAGTATTACGATATTTTTTGTTTCTCGAACCGATTAAACTATTATCATATTTAGTTGATATTCATGCATAAACGGTTTAAAGATTAATGCGAAACAAAATATAATATATAATCAAATTACGTAAATTCATGTATCATTAATTACATAAATAAGCAATCTAAGAACCGGATCTCGAGGCCACTGGTTGAGTTTATATCGTATAAATAATATTCAAAAATAATACTACGATACGAATCTCTACGATCAATATTACTAAATAGATAAACAATAATTAAAGAGACAAAAATAAACGCACTGCTCTTTCGAATAATCAAAGTTACAAATAATATTTATTAACGACGGAGATCCGTCTAGCATCCAGCCGACGCCGAAGAAATGGGTTCACATCAACGAAATAATAAGCCCCTGGAGTTTTCACTTTAACTCCTTAAACATATTTAACTGCATTTATCAAGAGAAAACCGAAGAGGTTTTTCTACCATCTTACTCGACTAAAACGGAGGGAGATGTAGTTTTTACATTTCACAAAGTTGAATACTAAAAACGAACGAGCAAAGACCATTCAAATGAAGTTGCATTATATGTAATGTCAAAACATTCCTAACGCCTATCCCTGGGCTTAGAGTTAACCGAAAAAAACGTTAACGATAAACCCCACAAAATGCATGAAGGTTCTAGAACTTCCCTCTCCCTTCTCGACTAAGGCACCTGTGGAGGCGAGAAAGGTTCTTTTCCTCTTCTCGGTTTGCACGCCTTTCTATTGTGATTCCACCCCTCGGAATCTTGCCTCATTATTTCCATAGCTACATTTTAACCCGAAAGTTTTTATAACGCATTATAACTAGATTTCAAGTATATGTGAATGACCTCTTATACCGACCGACAAATGTCATATATTAATAAACGTTAATCGAATATTATAACTTAATAAATTGATTATGAGCCGTGATCCTAAAGCTCATCATATAACCCCTGTTGTCACATCGAAGATCCTAATACGATCATCATATAATCTAACATATATAGTTAACTTAACTTAAAATTAATAAATCTACATAATAACGAATTATTCAACATGCATCATTTCAAATATCTCATATTTCTAACACAATTTTCACGACAATTTACGGGAGCGAATGCATGTATGATTTTTGTGTTTAAAAAAAGAAAAACGAACACACACGACCTGTGCAAATAGGTTCTGCCGCCAACTCGCATTTGGGTTTTAATTCCCCAGCATACAGAGGGGCCAGGGGTGAGAATTTCTCACTGACCAAAGCAAAGGATCATACAAATCAATGAACAACAACATTGCCAAGATTGATATGGAATTTACACCTATTAACAACAACAAAAAAAAATCAGTATCGTGCCTCTTCTGTGACCACAGCTCAAGATGACACAAAGCCTCTCCTCCAAGACCCAGTTCAGTATTCTTCTCTCTTTTCTCCTCTTTCATTTATTCAAGAATTTAGTTGGCTTCATCTTATTTTTCACTTCCATTTGCTAATTAGACTAGAAATTATATTATGGATCATCTCGATTATTTTTTTAATTTATTGTTTGTTAAATAGATACTGAGGTCAGACCCAATAGAGACTGAAGAAGCTATGTTGCGCTTGCCATCTTCCCCTTTCAGCAAATCAATCTCCCCTGTTACTCAATGACTTCAATCGGAGTTGTATGATAGTCTTCGTACTATCCGAACCCCCTTACCCGCTTAGACATTTAATCAGTAGTCGTGCTAGAGACATAAACAGTCCTGAATAATTATTAAATTAGATCCTTCCAAATGGACTATAGACGGGATTATTTGTTTTAAGTAGCTATGTTATGTGTACTCAATTCTTGGAAAAATCTGAGGCTTGATTTCTGTGATAACTTTGTTTTCTAATTGTTTGTGTGTGCCTTATTATTTGGTTGTTAGAATTTGTCTATTGTTGTCTACACAAACATTATTTGTGCTAAATAATTTTGTACCTTGTCGTATCTTAAGAATTTTAGCGAACGAGAATGAACAAAGTAGGTTAAGAATTTTACTAAGATATTGGAGTTGTTTTGAATATTATTTGCTAACTGATACCAGATTCGATTAGGTATATCGAACCCTTCAAACTATTCCGAGTCTTTTCAAGTTGCCTTATACCCGATGTCCCGATCCACTACCAAGGGTCAGAAACCAGTCTAGAAACCTTATTAATAGTTTATTTGAAGCCAATCTTCAGTTGGTACTTGTTGGCTTGTTGCAATAGTTTACGTTTAAGGATCGCCTATATTAGCCCCAAGTTCTTGTTTGATAGATTTTGAAAGTTGAAGGTAAGCTGGTTAGTATATTAGATGTGTTACTAGATCACGTAATCCTCCCAATTTTCTTATAGTTCTCTCAATTTTGTTGGGAGTTTTAATACATTTGAGCCTCCTCAACACTGAACAGTTCCAATTGTTTTTATAGTTGGCATGAAAAGCTTAGTCAAACACCTTGGAATCCCCTTGTGAAAACAAAATCGTACATTTAACTTGTGTGGTCTAAGTGGGTGGTTTAGTATTTCTGCTGAAGAAAAATTCAAGTTCATCCTCCCAACTCCCCCAAGTCACTTGCTCTCCAACAACTTGTGTCTTGTGGCATACCCAAAACTATGCTAGTTCTAAAAGCCTTTTAAGTCTTGAACCATATGGATTGCTGTCCCAGTTCACCTTAGTTTAACTTTAATTCAATCCTCACCATCTTGCAGAAATATAACCACGTGCCATCTAATAATGAAGGACACCACATATGCTAATAATATTAAGATAGGGATCAATACCACAAAGCGACGATTAAATCGCATGAAGGACAGCCTCAGAACTACAAAGATCACGAATCTCGATTCGCTCTACCAACACCCTCTTAATTCCAGCCCCTCACATACCTGAATTGCTTGATGCGTTACCCCGCTCCTGCTGTAGCCAAGGCGGCCATCGCATCACCGAGATTTACCCAAGATACACCCGACGAAAGAATAACCGCAAGTCTCCCGTTACAAAAGATAGGGATCAACATGAATTAAATTGAATGAGGCTAACAATGAAACCGTCCCATAGCCTAATCTTTGTGTTTGCATAACCAAACAAATTACAGCTCTAGTATTCAGCAAAGTCACCAAGAAGCTAAAAGGGCAACTTTTATCACAAAGAAGATGAGTGGTGACTCCAAGAAACACCCCATTCAGAAATCTGCATCAACAGATGAGGAAGGCCAAGGGGAGTTGTATTCTCCAAACCATGCAGTGAAAATCCACTCCAACAACCATCAAGGACATGAAGACACTGAAAGCGGCGTGTCGGGAAAGGGAAGGGGAAAAAGAAAGGAGACGACGGGTTCAACAGATGAGGCAGGGCAAGGAGAGTTGTATTCTCCAGACTATGCAGTTAAAGTCAACTCTAAGCAAGAAAAGAAAAATCATCAAACCAAATCACCCTCTAAGTTATGAAGTGATAAAATAGGAGAAAACAAGAAAAGTTTAGTTACAGAATAATAAAGGTTTAGTTACAGCTTTGTTATGACATCTATTATTAAAACCTTGTACAAATACCACCTCTTATCTATTCTATCAAACTATCCCTCGTCTATTCATAGTTAACAAAATGAATTTCACTTCTACCAACATTGTAAAATGTAGCAAAAAGACTTATCTTGTATTGTTGCTGCATATTTAGTGCTTGGAGTTAACATAAAAGTTACAGATATTATCTTATTTAGTTGTATACATGATCTTCTGTTAGTATGTACATTTTACTAAAGATAAGGATTATATGTATAATATTTATGTAACTTCAATGACTAAACATGTATCAACACAAAACTAAGTTTCGATTCTTGACAAACTTCATAGACTGTTTGTGCAATTAGTAGAACATATACTAGAATTTATGAAAACATGAATGTGCCGAGATTTTATAAAAATATGTTATTGTGAAAAACAAATTACCAATCTTTGTCCAATATTTGATAATATACGGAGTACAATGGTTTAACCAAGAGAGAAGGAATGAAAGCAAAACATGCAAAATGATACAGATTTGTTGGCGCCAGGGATAACTAGCTAAATGCAGTTATCCATCATCAAGCACCATTTTACCCCAATTAACAGTGAAGGCTCCCAAAAGATACCATATATTTTCATGAAATTATTCTTCTATACCATATATTTTCATGAAATTATTCTTCATTCAGAACTGGGACGATTAGAGGATTCAACTGTGCTAGATACACAATAGCCCACCTAATAAAATAAAGATGCAAACATAGGATCAGGAAAGAATTAATATTAACATTCTCAACATCAAAATCCAAGGAAAAAAGGATTAAACAGGTAGGTTTGTTGTACTAGAACTACGTTAAGGTCTGATTTTCCCTAGTTTGAATAGAGGAGATACGTAGGCATCACATAAAGTCACCTTGGCAACAACCAAAAAAAAGTAAAGAAGCATTTTCCTCGATTTCACGCTTATTATAGAAGGTACAAAAGTTTAGCTATGTAAGTATTCATTTTGATTCAAGAGCAATCGATATAATACTGTTTACAAAGTAGTTTGTTATTCTGAGCCAGTGATGGAGAAGGTCGAAGGGTTAATGGTAGATCAGCATCTCACTTGTAGGAATAATATGAGATTATCTTACATGAACGTCTGTGGGGATAGTGTTATAGGACGTAAGAAGGTGCTGTAAAAGAAGAACGGTGAAGGACCAACTAAAGACCAAATGACAACAGAGAAAGGAAAGCATTGAGCAATAAATTTAAAGGTAAAAGTTGGATACTTATCAAGAACAGATGTCTCCAGAAGGAAAAGATTAACCATGTAGGGAGTCTAGAAATTTAATATGGACATTATTTCAGGGTTGAAGTTAGCTAATACTCATCATTATTAGGTTTGTCTACAAAACTTTGAAGATCTAAACAGTCGCTTAACATTTATAGAGTAGCCAAGTCGATCCTTCGCAACTACTAGATATGTATTGTCTAGAACATAAGAATAATATACGTAGAGAACTTACATCATCCAACAGCATACTGTAGCAGTGATGACCAATGTTAGGTGCAACCTACATAATTAAACGCAATAACAAATCTAAGAGAGTGCAAAATAACAGAAACAATTTTCATGAGAAAAATTAAACTGACGGATAAATTGAAATCAAATTTATTGAGATGATCCAATATTTAATAAATAAATAAAAACCAGCCAGAGGTCCAAATATCATCATACAATCAAGCGTTCAAGAACTTAATAACCTCAGACTATAAGAATGGTACAAACTGAAATATCTTGATTAATCACAAAAAAATGTTATTGCCCTTCTTACCATTCAAAATATTCTGAAATGCAACAGGACTCAACAGAGATAACTAATCATCTTATAATTAAGATAAGTGTGACACGATCAGCATATCGGTGATACATAACTCAATCTAAAACATAATAAACAAAGAAGAACTGGAGATTGGTGTGTTTCTAAAAGAGTATGCAACAATTTCCTGATTGTTCATTTATTGTTATTCTTTTATGCTAAATATCTGATGCAATTTGCATTTCATTTCTAATGCTTACACCCAAAACAGAAACATATACAAAGGCAAGAATCACCACTTGGAGTGTTCAAAACCTCTTGGGAAAACCAAGAATATTGTATCATGTCATCTTCCATGCCATATAATATTGTTTAATGTAGATGACGTTTTAAAAAACATCTCTAGAATACTACATTGTTTGAATTATAATCTTCTTTAGAAGAAGGGCATCCACTATAGAGGTATATTCATTGTAGATGCTTCTAGCGACAATCATTTATCATCTCACACAATGATCTCAAGAAAAAAACGGATGCCTCAAGGCTTCATCACCCGTCAATATTTTTAAAGGAGCATACTCTAGAATCCCCTTGCAATATATAAATAAGGTCCCCTGCCAAGTGGTCCACATTCTTGCATGTCTATCATCTCTTTAACTACCACCATCAACTCAGTGCCCCTACCCTTTCTTAAGTTACATTGCCACACCCTTCGACATCTTTCTTACTATCCATCTTCCGCTATTACCACCAACACTCTAAATTTCTTAAAGCTCCACCTAATAAATATAACGAAAGTGGTTAATCTAATTACACTAAGCTATTCTTCATTACACATCTCTGAATGTGTGTGCCTCATACCCACATTTATCATAATCTCATCATTATCACACTTATATTGTTAGCACAAAAATCATTAAAAAAATCCTTTCAATGTATTTTCGTCCTCAATACATTGTGCACATTACTCTAAATACTTTAAAGACGGAGTCATGAAAGGAGGCACGGAAAGGAGGTAGAGTATCATTTTCGTAAATAAAATAGAGTAAAAATGAATATTTACATAAGAATAAAATAAAAAACATACAGATTAGCAGAAGGGCCTCTATTGCAGCAGATTCGGGTACACAAGCACGCAATTACTCCCATCACCAAAAAGATTAGCGTTGTCACCAAGAACCCCATTTCGATTTTAATTTGGATCTTAGATAATTATACTTTTTTAATTTTCTGCAACATTATCATTTCAATAAATATTTAGTCCATTCATGTAATTATAATTAAATATTGGTATATATGAAAGATAAAGAGAAGCACCTGGATCAAGATGAAGGAATTGATTCGGACAACTCAAACTTTTATCGGCTCCTCACTTGCTTTGATTTGCGCGATCCAATTTTAGCTGAGGTGTTATGCTATTGATCACTTCCATTCTGGGCTTTCGATTGATTCAAATTGAAATTTACTATATTTCTTCAATTCTCTAAAACATTAAGCCTAAATTGATTCAATTAAGAAAATTGTGGTTATTTTTTTGTTTCTGGCCTAAGCTCTGGACGGCTTTGATTTCAACACACCTTATAAGTATATACACCCAAATAATGTTTTTTAAAAGTACATTACTATTTCAGCTCTCCCTCCCCTCATTTTTATGTATTGCATGAGTGAAGTTTCAATCAAGGATAAAATAATCATTTCATCTATTTTATTTTATAGTTTTTGGGTGCAAATAGTTGAGCATGAATTCTAAGGTAAGACTATATAAATTAAAAATAAAAAATAAAAATTACTTCCTAATTGATCAAGGGAGTTAAAGCCACACCAAAACAGAAATACTTAAATGAATATTTCGCTTTCTATTTATGTCATAAGATTTGCAGTTTCACATATAAAGCTCAAAATACCATTTTAATATTTTTAACATTATTTCGGTGTGAATATAAACAGACTCCTAATTAATTATCAAATGTTAGAAATGCAAATACAAAAACATCAATTAAAATAAATTTGACAAAAGGGCCATAGTTTTGTTGTTTTTGTATGTCCAAGTTCTTTTATCTGTCTCCATCACAAAGAAGTTGTTGGAGTGCAGCCCCACTAGAGCTCGTAGGGGTCTGAAAATGGATGAGGCTGACGTGGCACCCAGCGGAGGAGGGTCTTCTCATGGAAACCTCTATGAGCAAATTGCTCAACTCATGGACTGCAAACCCTTATCTGAACAAGAGGTTCTATTTCATTTTATTCTATAAATTATTATTTTCCGCTTAAGTGAGGTCGGTTATATGAATACAACGTGCTATGTTGAGTCATCCATTCCGTTAATTTGTTTAAATCTTTTGTTGGCTTTATTATTGGTTATGTTGTGAGAGTTTTGTGAGAAACTCAAGTGCAAGAATTTGGGTGATCTGGAGATTGTTGGCTACATCTGTGAATACTATATTATAAACATACTTGAAATTAGTCATTTTAGTATATAACATTAACGGTTACATGTCACAATGCCTCTTCAGACGAGGCTTCCCATAAGTGGGGTCTCAGATAGTATGCAGCTTATTGCTCTGATAATAGGGGGTTGTTTCCGAATTGACACAAGAGTGAAGTGAGTCATTTTAGTATATGTGATGGCAAATTAGTACTCCCTCCATCCCTAAAAGATTGTCCAGCTTGTGTTTTCATGGTCAAAGATTTGAAAACTTCACGGTTTGATTGGCATCAAAACTTTGATTCGAATTTAAAATATCAAGTTAATAGTAAAAAGTCGAAAATATTACATTTTGATATATTTTTCATATAAAAAATATATACTGTAACACACTAAGAACCATTTGAGTTCAAAATTTGAAAATTCAACTCATTAAAAATTCAAAATGTGATAATATTTTAGTTATAGAGGGAGTATTTATTAAAAGAAAATGTCTTTTGAGTTCTTGTGTTTTGCATGCAGGTGAGAGGATTATGTGAGAAGGCCAAAGAAATTCTAATGGATGAAAGTAATGTGCAGGTTCGTGTTAATCATTGCATTTCTTGGCTGTTTACCCATTTAATTATCCAGATTTATGCAGTTATACTGACGGAACAGCCAGTACATGGGACAACGTTATTTCTAATTCCCTTCCTATATTAGTTGACTCATGATATTGGTAACTTAAAATTTAAGTTTGTATAGCATCTAAATGAAAATGTGATCGACTATTTGAACATTTGTGCAGCCTGTTAATAGCCCTGTCACCATATGTGGTGATATACATGGTCAATTTCATGATCTGGCCGAGCTATTTCGAATTGGTGGAAAGGTACTTGTTCCTGCCGTGTCATAGAGTTAACTGCCTTTACACTTCATGTTAGCACTTGTGATTTCCTTTCGTTGTCTTAAGTTAATTTTCTGTGAATGTTTATATAATTTGGGGGTTCTCATTTTTCCATCGGACTTCTACGATGGTATTTGCTCTCAACTGATAACAGTATATCCTTCCCTTTGTAATTTTTTAGACATTTAGGAAACTACAGATTAGCTATCGCACCCGTTTCGGGAACTTCCGTCTCGAAATGGAGTACGAACTCGGGACAGCTATGGGCGCTTTCGCGACTGGGTTCAAATTTTTAGTACTTTACATATATAATTGATATTTTCCAGTAAGGTTACAGCAAGCTTCTAATATGGGAAATTAAATATAATTAATATTACAATGTTTAATATAAGATGGTTGAAAATTGGAAAGTTCATTGATAATTTTTAGTGAAAAATGATATAAATATTAATAAAAGTATAAATAAATATAAAAATATTAATATTACAATAAATAAAATAAAATTAATAATAATTAAAGAAATAATAAGTATACTTCTTCGCATCGATTCACATAAATATGCGATTCTCGTGATCCGACCATACCGTATCTCGAATCGCACTCGCTTTAGGTAACTACATTTGGTCTTCTCAAAATATGGCCTACTTCTTGATGTACTTGTTTGTAGTTATCATTACAATGTTGTTTTTCTACAGAAGTTATTGGTTCTAAGACTTCTACAATTGTATATATTTCTCTTGTCGGAAGTGCTTTGGGAATTACTTCATAAAAATGATTATTTTTTTTGTGTGCAAAGAAAATGAGTCTCTGTGGGTGTTCTGTTTTTCTGTAGCTTCTAAGCTACCATGTGTAGAAAAAGCTTGGACTCCGTATTTTTTAATTATACAAGCTTCTGAAAAAAATTCTTTAAAAAACTCACCAAACACCCTCTATATCTACTTTTGTAGTCATCGTTGGTAATTTATATTGGTCCCTATCTTTGGTGACCTAATTTTTCATTAATGTATTTCTTTTTCATTCCATTAAAATGTTTATAAAATCCTAGTAATGGGTTCCTCATTGTTTGCAGTGCCCAGATACAAACTACCTGTTTATGGGAGATTATGTTGATCGTGGGTACTATTCAGTTGAAACTGTCACGGTGGGTTTCCTTAAGATGTATGCATGTATGTGCTTGTGTGCGTGCCTGCTCCTGTGTTCCCGTGCCTATGAAATGCTCTGATTTAACGTAATCTATGATGTTCATTCACTACCTGATCTGGAGGGGTCTGATTGTACCCATCCATACCCATATGATAACAAAGGTTGTTTCGACCGACTCCAACATAAAAGGCAAACTAATCGGCCTACTACTACAATAGATATTTATTACATTATATTCAAGGGCTAGAGATGCAAACAACACACACATATATTCCTTTGATTGTGTCTTGTGTTATTTAATTTTCCTGTCGGAAGTGGTGGATAAATGTTACTTTTTGTTTTTCCCTCTTTTGCATGTAAGGAAGATTTGAATTCTTCAAGTGAATGGTTTGAATATCTGGCGATGTACGTGTAGCATTTAGTTCCCTATAAACATGGCTTTTTGCTTCCAATGGTTTCCACTTTTCATGTTTCAACCAATTGTAGGCGGTAGCCATAAAATCACAAAACATTTACGATATAAAATAATGAGACATGAACCAAGAGTTATTTGCCGAATCTTTGTCCAACCTTATTCTAACTTTGTTATTTGTTTTCTTCCAGCTATTGGTGGCCTTAAAAGTGCGTTATTCTCAACGAATTACTATTCTTAGAGGAAATCATGAAAGCCGTCAGGTATAACTATATGCTTGTATTGTGTTCTTGGTACCATCATATTTTGACTTTGTGTGATCTGTGTCCTCGGAGAGTTGACGAGTACTTAAGTTTATGATTAGTGGGGGTTCCTGTACATCTTCAGAATCATGACTACTTGTACAGCTAAAAGTAAAATCGTTGGCCGGAGTAAGTATTACTATTTTCTTAAGAAGTTAACCAATTTTAAAGCAAAATACTTGGATTTATTGAAGCTTAGGCTGCTTAGCACGAAATAAAATGACTAGGTTCCAATGGAGATATTATTATTCGAATTTATCATGTTACTTAGATATGCTGTCTTTGCATCTGAAATGTGTGCTAGGCTGGTAGCTATAGCTTACTATATCATTTACATTTGTAATTTGAATTTTTATCTTCCGTGACATGGACAATTGGATAATAACTTATTTGATTGCCTGCAGATTACTCAAGTTTATGGATTCTATGATGAATGCTTGAGGAAGTGAGTATGCCCCAGAATGATTAGATTTTGTTGCTTCCACGAGTTGTCAGTTATATATTGTTACTTTATTTTCACATCTCT
Organism: Lithospermum erythrorhizon; assembly: GCA_019722365.1. NCBI lineage: Eukaryota > Viridiplantae > Streptophyta > Magnoliopsida > Boraginales > Boraginaceae > Lithospermum > Lithospermum erythrorhizon. The sequence continues at coordinate 172,108 of JADFUC010000897.1, read as the reverse complement.
ATATATGGTTAAAAAAGGCCGTTTAATACATCATCCCTCTCACCTAATGGAAGCTTGTCTGCCATGACTTCATTTATTTTGTTTAATATTTTTCATCATCTCTATAACGGTCATCATGTTACTTATAACTACACTAATTAAGTGAAATTATAAATTAACAAAAAATATCAAGGTTTGATTTTTTTAAAAGTTTCTTGATTAAGATTTTTTATGCATCTGCACCTTTAAGATTTGAAGCCTCGATTAAAAGTCAGAGCCTCAGAGGGGAATCATTTTGATTCCCCACATGGCATGTATACTAATATACTATCTGATATATAGATTTTCCTTGCTGAAGGTATGGTAATGCCAATGTGTGGAAGACCTTTACCGATCTGTTCGACTACTTTCCCCTCACAGCACTGGTTAGTATATTTTTCATTTCTCTAACTTCACAAGGATTTTTGTATTGCGATATGCTATTATTTTCCCCCAATTGAGTTGAATAGCTTATTAAGTGTTTATCACTGAGTTTTCTTTTTTGCTTACTTTCAGGGATGAATGACCATAGTTGTTTTATAGTTGACACAAGTTTCTTCTTTTCTCCTTCCATTCTATCAAACTTTCCCGTTTAGGTGCTTAAATCATTTGGTATTCAAAATTTCAAGAACTGCTAAAACTATGCTCAAGTCTTTTATTGCAATTCCTTCTACAGAAACATTTCTGTTATATGTTAACTTTCTCAATTGTTTAAAAAATATCTAATATATTCTAGAATTATTGTAGGTCGAGTCAGAGATCTTTTGTCTCCATGGTGGGCTGTCTCCTTCTGTTGAGAATCTTGATAGTATTCGGAATTTCGACCGTGTACAAGAAGTTCCTCATGATGGACCAATGTGTGACCTCTTATGGTCTGACCCGGACGATCGCTGTGGTTGGGGTATCTCTCCACGTGGTGCTGGTTATACGTTTGGCCAAGTAACTTGTTTTTCTTATTCAGCTGTTGGTGCAAAATTAATAATGTTGGAGTAGTAGGAGAAGGATTATCTTTGTTAGTTTATCCATTATCATTGTTGGAGTTCGTAGTGACATCTTCCATACGTGCAGGACATATCCGAGCAATTCAACCACACCAATAATTTGAATCTTATTGCGAGAGCACACCAGCTGGTTATGGAGGGCTATAATTGGGCTCATGTAATAATCTCTTCTAGTTTATTCAGGATAACCTTTTTTTCTTCTTTAATCCCGTGACTTATTTTTTTCTTGACTTTCCTTTTTATATTTGCAGGATCAAAAGGTAGTTACCATATTTAGTGCACCAAATTATTGTTATCGTTGTGGCAACATGGCATCCATCCTAGAGGTTGATGATTGCAGAGGCCACACGTTTATTCAGGTTTATGTTCCTTCCTTGAATGCTTCTTGCTGCTTTCTCCACAACCTTTCTTCATCCTTTCTATTCTTTACCCGTAGTTCTGTGTACCGATAAGAATTGGATTGATACTGTTCGAATATTTTCTTGAATTGTGGTGTCTACTTGATTTTCAAGTTGTATAGACAAAACATGAGTTGCGCTCTGGAAGTTACTAAGTTTAGTCTCTTTTGGTGCAGTTCGAGCCAGCTCCTAGAAGGGGTGAACCAGATGTAACACGGAGAACGCCAGACTATTTCCTTTGAAGCAGCCACATATGGCTGATTTCTGAACCTAGTGCGACAGGTCATTGTTAATTAACGTGTTGAAGACTTCCCAAAGATTCACTGTTTCTGTATCAAATGGGGCTAACCGTTAGCGTATTTAGAGGCAATTTGGCCTTTGGTTAGTTTAAACAAACTGGATCTATAAAATATGTACATGGAGGCTGAAGAATTGTAGTGAAGCTTGTGGTGGAGTTGCTATTTCAGTGATCCTTCTTTCTTTTGGCCTGCTTAATTTCTCTCACACACTAAGTCAATCTTATTGAACAAGACTGAAGATTTATCTGTAGTTTCTTTTTCATGGTCCTCTTTTTCTTTCTTATTGTGTAGGAGGGACAGTAATATTCTTTTTCATGAAGTTTTTTTTTTTTGTTTCTTCTACTCGCCTGGTTGAACATCAGAAATGTATTGAAAAATTGCAGATTATGAAGGTTGACTTAGTTTCAAATTTTGATGGTTAAATTTGAATTTGTAACCTCAACTATTTTTAAGTGAAATGATAAATAAATAAACTTCGAAATTGACAAGTTACACATTTGCTCTTTACATTAATATTGAGTAATGTTTTTTTTTTTGATAGATAACCTTCCGTAGGATTAAGCACATTCATAAAGGTTTGTCCTTGGCTTACATCGTCATTATGGCGATTGATTGGAAAATAAAGACAACAAGAACCCATAAAGTTCATACAGAAATTTGGATCATGATATAATAAAAGATTATCAAACAAACTAATATACTGACACTATCAAAAAATTAATATTTCTTCCTTTCCATTGCTTTTCTAGTCTGATCCAATATCAATGAGCCTTTACGAAAGAAAAGAGCCTACATCGAACTAGTATGAAAATCCAACAAGAATAAATAACACCGACTATTATTCTCAACACAATTCAAATAAAGTCTTGTAAAGAGAGCTTCAACAAAAGCCTTCAGAGCAAAAGAAAGTGAGTCATCCAAGGTGATGTGCATTTTTTGTTGTTGATTTGATTGATCTGAAGTGGAACGCCTATGACAATCCAAGGAAACCTAAACTTGTTATGCAAATTCTATTATTTTTAACCGAAATGCTCCAATTTGTTTCAGACCTTTCATTTTGAGTTGTGATGCCAATATTAAAGAAGTTAGGGTAGTTGAAGTAGGGCGAACTGCAAGGCTCGCTTCAGAGAAGATAACAACAATTGAATAATGGAATATTGATTTCCATGATTCGACTATTGTTATTTTGCTTACTATCATTGTTTGATGTAGGAATATTATTGTTTCTATTAGCAGCAATAGTCCATTCCCTGATAAAAACTTTCACATAAGTCAAGATTTTAATTGAATCAAGAACACCCTGATTAAAAATGATATCATTCCTTTGAAGTTAAATGCTCCATAACAAACAACCAATTTTAATAATGTTCGACTTAAACTCATTTTAAGTATCCATGTGACAAGAAGATCATGTAAATTTCCATGGTGGTATACAATGGTGTGGTCAAGAATAGATAACCAAATATTTTTAGTATGAGAGCAATTAAAAAGGAGTTGTGAAGAATATTTATTATGTGTGTTATAGAAAATACATTTTATGTCAAAAAAATTTGTGGTTTTTTTGGCTAAGTTTTCTTTTGAAGGGGGTTTATTAGACGATTCTCCAAATAAATATTTTAATTTTTTGGGGTAAAGGGAGCTTCCAAAGTTTGCTTCAAACCTAAAAGGTGTATTAATATATGTTGATGGTTTTTTAATGGTGATTTTGTGAGATTGATTTATTTTGGTATATATGTCCTTTGTGAGAATATGTGGCTTAGACCAAATTTTTTTATCCTCTGAATCAAATAATCTAATTTTCAAAATTTTTCTAACAATTCCTGGCGGAAAGATGTCTGAAATAAGATTATGGTTCCAAGAGGTGTTACTAATGGTAAGATTCGAAACCAAGATTGGGAAGGGAGGTGACATATTAGATTTATAATAGATATCAAGTTTTTCAGTGTTTGGTAGCTAGTTATCCTTCCAAATATTAATAAGCTTTCCTGAATTAATTTTCCAATCTAAATTATCATTTAAACTAGAGAGGCCCGCATGGAGACTCTTCCAAATTCAAGAAGCATTGTTTTTAAGGGGGATAAGTTAGGATAGTATTTTGGTTTAAGAATTTTGTTTGTAGTAGATTGGGCAAAAGTGAAATAGACGACAACCATTTTGGGCAAAAGTTAAGGACGAGATTAGTAACGGAGATGTTTGAAACTCATACCCTTTCTTGAAGCGACATAATTGAAGGAACTACCGCTAATCCAATAGTACGTATAATCGTCCTAAGTAATCAGATACTCATGGTTTAAAAGCTTTCATTTTCGGATATAGTTTCGCATCGTTAAAAATAAAGTTAAATATTTTTAAACATTATAGATACACTAAAAAGGCTCGGATTTTATCACTTAATTCAAAATCTTACACGCCACACGGCTCGTAATTCTCGATATCGGCCACACGCCAAGCATGCGACACAATCCTAAAAAATAATATTTTTGAATAAAATGACTTCAAAAAAAAGTGCTTAGATATTTAAATCTTTCACAAAAAAAAGTCTCAAGAAAGAAAAAAAATATAATAGCTAGAATATAATATCTAGCAAAGAGATGACTTCACTTTCAATAATATGAATTATTCAACTTACATAAGATATCTTGAATAAGAGATTTTGCAAAGAAATGAGATTACATTAGCTTTGTTTTCAAATCCAAGCAGAGCTTCCTTCCTCCGCCACCTCTGTTTTCAAATACAACCTAAGATCCAAAAAATTACCAAAACTGATAATTAAAGTAAATAATAATAGACAAAAAATTAGTTTTTACAAAAATACTTTTAAAAGTAGAGTATAAAATCTATCTAGAAATTAAAATCATCGAAAAAAAAATTAAGGATTTCACTTCGAATAATTTAAGTTTACTAAGATTCTGGCTTAACAAAAAATGTGAGATAAACTTACAACATTTAATATCTTAAACCCTTTATTAGCACTATAAAGCGAAGACTAATGGTAGTAACCACCCAAATTAAATTCTTCTAACTGATTAACATAAACTCCACAATATAAATTGAAAATATCAAACTCAAACTACAACAAATCGTCGCTAAATGCTAAGTCAAAAGATAATTGTAAATTGAGTGATATGCCTAATACCAAGATTATCTTCTTACTATATATAAAATAAAGAGTAAGACAATAAAGAAAAGCATTTTCAAAATGCTAACAATGTATATGAAACGATAAACTCTATTGCTTTGAGAAGTGATCTCGAGAAATTGCACTACGCAAAACACTATTCACTCATAGTGTCTAACTTATACATATACTATTTTACTATCATTATACTAAGTAAGACTTCAACCACGATTGATATTTTAACTATGCTTTTAGTTATTCATTCAAATTTATAAGTTACAACGCCCCTTTGAAAATATCAAATGTGTAAATGCACAATTAAATGTTCATTTGCATAGATGGTGATTCGATCTCTACATTGAAATTCTCTCCCGAAATTAAGCACGCACAAAGAAATTGTAACATTAATTGTTTCACCAATGCCCATACCGGTTTCACCGCCCTGTCAGAATAACATCAAAATTTAGGTTTCAATCTCAACCATCCATTTATAACTTACTCCCATTAATGTTTAATCAATGCTCACAACTAACAAGACAAGTAAAGACTTTTTGGTCCAAGCGATAGAGGAATGTAATAAATACCCTTCCAAATCGACAATATTACAATATTAGCACTCATTTTTGGAAGTTCCAAATAAATGACGGCCTCATTTTACCCATTGGACAATCCATTAACCCATGAAAGTACAAAAACCGAAGCACGAGGTACAACAATTCAAGTCTAATGCGACAAAGACTCCCATTAGGAAGACGCCTTTTCGTTCTTTATAGTATTGATAATTTAAGAAGGCTTAATTTCTTGTTGCCCCCTGTACTATCGCGTAAGTTTCAAATTACTCCCTAATATTATTATCATTATACTAAGCTTATTTTCATATAACCCTTGGAACTATTACCAATAGTTCAAATTGCCCTCTAAACTTTTTTACCTTTCAAATTGTGCCCTAAACTAACTATCATTTCAAATTGGCTCCTGAACTAACATTATCATTTCAGATTTCCCCTTAACCTCAAATTTTGATAATTAAAAACAGGCAATACAAGGGTAATTTGAAATAACATTAATAATTAGATATTTGGGCAAATTTTGAATAACTAAAGTTACAGATCAATATTAATGTTGGAATTGTAAACTACCCAGAAGTTTGTAAATAAGTATCAAGGATGACAGTAAGTGGGGGTCGGGGCCTTCACGAAAGAATTTTCATTTTAAAAAAATAATTTTTGATACTTTAAGTTTTGTTAAAATAGAATCTGCAACTTTAATTATTTAAAATTTCACATTATCTAATTATTAACGCGGCTTACAAATTTGCCCCTCGAGTTGCATGTTTTAATTGTCAAAACCTGAGGTCCTGAGATAATTTGAAATGCATTACCATTAGTCTCAGTGGGGGTAACTGAAACGATACTCAGCCCAGATGCAATTTGAAATATTGATAAATAGCATGCGGGCTATACAGAAAATAATCCTTTCAAATTACTCCCTAATACTATTATCATTTCAAATTATCCCCTAAACTACACTAAGTTTCATATTGCCCCCTTAACTATCAAATTGCCCCCTCAACTATTTAAATTGGCCCCTGATGTGATGAATTTTTATTTTTAGCAAAAGGACAAATTTGAGATCACACTTATAGCAAACTTTGGGACACTTTTTCAACATAACTAAACAAGTGTACTTATTTTAATAATAATCAAAATATTACTCCCTGCATCACAATTTGTTTGTCCATTTTTCCTTTTTTGACAATTTCAAAATAGCTTCTTTTAATTCAAATTCTTGAGGAAAAATTAATAATGTCATATGAATTTAAATGAAATTAATAATGAAAGAGTGGCAGTAGGCGGCGAGGTCAGATGGATGAAATATTTATTTAATGTTTTGCTTATTATTAATTAAGCATATTTGTTTAAATATATATTCCAAAAGTGCCCCAAAATCTACTATATGTATAATTCGAATTTATCCATTTGCTAAAAAAACATTCATCACATCAGAGCAATTTGAATGAGGGCAATTTGATAGTGTAGGGGGTAATCTGAAAGTTAATGTAGTTGTGGGGCAATTCAAACGATAATAAGATTGTGAGGTAATTTGAAAATTACGCTGGCGGGGCATAAGGCGACAACAAAGAAATTAAGCTTTATTTAAAGGAAACATTGTAAAATATTTAAACTCAAGATAAGCTTATATATAATAACCCGCTCCAGATGAAGTATTATTGCCATATTATTTCAAGGTTAGAAATTTAAATTTTTGTTAGAGTTGTGTTGTTAAACCGGCATTTGGTAAACCAAACCAAAACCGAACGGCAGTGCCGGTGCTAAAGCCTCAGATATTTTGTGCGGACCCCACGAGACTTTCTTTATACCTATATCGTAAAAATGCCTTGGCCATCATTATCATCATCCAAATCTTCTTCTTTCATTGAATCGGCCTAAGGGAAATTCCCCTTGAAAATTTTCTTCCATTTTTTCCTCATTCTACGAAATTTTGGCCCTAAAATTTTCCGAGAGATTCCCGAGTCATTCTCTCACTTGAAAAGAAAGCCTCAAAATCTGGAGTATTTCTTGAGTTCGGCGTGATGTTGACTTTTTTTAACTCAGCCGACTTCGAAGCCAATGCTTATTATGTTATAGAATTCAACATTTTAAGCTAGATTATCGTGATAAGAGTTGATAATTATCGAGCCATGGGTTGAAATTGTCGAGGATTATAGTTGACTTTTTGTTGACTTTTGTTGACTTTTTTCTAAATAGTTTTTAAATGATGTATGTACTGTGGACTTTATTTAGGATTGTTTTCAGGTGTAAATTGTGATTTTTAGGTGATTAGAGAATGTTCGATATTAAGAGTTTGTAAGTTGAATAGCTTAATTTGATTTGTGATTAAAGATGGTTAAAGTGTGATGTGATTACCATATCTAACGTTGTGACCTTGGAAATTAAGAATTGAACTCGATCATTAATAGGAAAGTGCTGGGAACCCAAGTTGAAATGGCGCGATGCAGTGGAGAACTTTTTACCGTTATTTCTTTCATAAAGATTTACACAGACATATATATGCAGAACGCTAAGGCTACTGGCTGCGAGTAAGTAGTAATTATAATTTCAATGTTTTAGGCGCTGATCGGGCGTGAAAGCGTCCATTGCTGCTGATTTCATTGAGTTTTCATTTAGCTAACCGAGGCGTAGTGATTCATCTCAATGGAAGCGCCGATTAACTATTTGATTACGAATATGTGTATGCGATAAGGCGTAATTTTGTGCTGAATTATATGCCGACATGCTGTCATGGGGTCAGTCGCTGTATCAGGTTTCAGGCCCCTACGAGTCGCATGGTGTGTTTTTGGAGAGCTTGCTGAAGTCAGACAGAAGAGCGTCAGGAGCATGAAGCCGACGTTTGTCGGCCGAGCGATTTCGTCCGCATTTCTCTGCCTTAAAGCCTACGATTGTGAGTCGCCTCGCACCTAGTAACGATTCGTGATCAAGCTCGTGACCTTCTACACATTCGCGATAGTTTGTCAATCTACAAGTTTCTCCCCGCAGTCGAGGTTGATTATACGCGCATTGGGCTTGCAGAAACCCTAATTTTATATCGAGTCGTAGACGTAGTCAAAGGAAGTCAAGCTGAGCTGACAGAGTTGCTGAGTCGATACTATTGCTGAAGCCAAGCCGGTGCCGATAGCTATTATTGAGTTGCCAGCCGGACATACTATTGCTGGTGTCGTGCCGAATTGAAGGCTATTGTTTCAGCTTGGTTGGTTGGCCAGCTTGTCTAGTCGCTGAGGTCATGTGTCGCCAGCAATGATGTAGTAGGTCGTATCAAGCTGCGCGGTTGCTATAGTTTTCTTGAGATATACGTATGTTATTGCTGATTACATCATTTTGGATAATTCTCGCTAGTGAACAATTTGGCTTTACCATGTTTAAACGATAATCTAAACCCAAATGACTTTATATTAAGACATCCTAAGTTGAATATCATATACTACTTCTATCTATCGATGCAATATTAATTCCTTTGATACACTATCGCTATGATTGGAAGCTGATTTCATTCTTGAGATATATATTCACTAAGCTTCTCGCAGCCTTTCAGCCCTATTCAAGCATGGGCGGCAATTTTATTGCTAGGGTCGACAGCGGCGTTGTTCTTTCACGGGTTTCTTCGGTGTTTCAAGCCAGAAATTAGGCGAATGCATGCCGGCATTGATCCTCACAAATTTTGTATTTTTGTTGATTGTGGTCAGTTGGGTTCTGTATAGTTGTTATTTCGAGATACTTGTTATCAGAGGTGTCGTTGTATTGGTCCTTTCGAGTTATGTTTATATCGTCATTGCCAAGTATATTGGCTGTATCACCAATGATGATTCTTTTCTTAAAAACGCTCGTCAGCTTGTATATCAGATTGTCAGGGAAATAAGCTTTCAAAGACAAAGTTTTCAAAATCGAGTCATCCATCGACGGTGACTCCTCGTGTCCGTGGATTCGGGGATGATTCTAACTCAGGCGCATTTAATTCATGGTCAGTTACAATATACACTAAAAAATATTTGTATTAACATAGATATTAAAAAAAATATAAATATTCAATCTCACCAATTAAATTAAAAAATAAAAAGAAAAATATTTTGAAATCAATGTTACATAATTTAAAATACTTGAAATACACCCTCACCAATAACAATAGACATCCCCTTTTGTCATCGAATTATTCAAGTGATTTGCTGAGGAGCAGACGCCATCATCGTGAAACGAACCTCGAAAGCCGATTCGATTCGAGTACTCCGACTGGGGGCCAGTTCGAGTCGAGGCCTCGGAGGATCAAACATAAACAGTCAAACGCTTGAACGGGGATTCGGCGAACCGCGTAACGGTTCGAAATTATTTGGCTCATTTGGTTTATACTCCTCCTTTCATAATGGCAATCGTTGTATTTAAAAAGTTGCTTTATTAAGCCGAATCAAAAGTTACATCGCTGATCAGAAAAAGCTACATTAAAACTCGTAGAAAAACGCCACATTGAAATTATAAAAAACTACATCAAATTATAAATAAACAACTATTATTAAAAATATAAGACTTTTGGCCCAATATTAACCCCATTATCCTAACTCTCCAAGCCCAACAACTCAAGTCCATTTGAATATGCCCGCAAGGCTAAGCGCCCCCATCCTAAATAAATAAATAAAATGATTCTACCTAGGCATTATAAATAGAATTCACAAGCCCTCCCCCTATTCCTATCTTCCACTACTCTCCAAGTCTCCATTCTCCAAAATCAGTTTCCTGCAAAATCTCTCTCTCTCTCTCTCTACAAATCAATACAAACATGGTAGCAAGGGTTCATAGCTAAATTCAAGACCAAACTAGGCTGAAGTTTTCCCATGGCAGTGACGTCGGAGCCTCGGAGGTCGCATAACCACGTCGCCGCCACCAGACTATTTCGAAGATGCATGTAGAGTTCAATTGGGTTTGAAATTTTAGATTAGATTTAGGCTTTCAATTTCATGTTTTGATTTTGGGATTTGAGAGAGTATCTCAATTAGATTTTAATTTTGGGTTTCTAATTAGGATTTCAATTTGATGTTTTTTGGTTTTAATTGTCTCAATTTGCTATATTTTGGTTTGATTGTCTTTATTTTGTGTTATTATTTCAATTTTTATTTCAAATTTGATGCTTGTTTAGTTCTTATTGTCGAACCAAACAGTTCGAAAATGGTCGAACCCGAGCTCAAACCTCACCAACTAAGGTTCGACCATATTTCGAACTCCAGCCGAACGCAAGATCTCGACATACTACGATATTCGGTAGGGTTCGGCTCGTTTACATTCCTATGCCAAGATTTGTATTTGCATTTTGAACGACTAAGATCATATTTTGGTTGATCAACATGCATCATGGACGAATAAGAAAGATTATTGAAGGATGTTACGACAATTAACGCTAACGAGCACCAACCGCAGAGATCACTAAGATTATCGTTGTCAATCATTTAAGCGGTTACGGGTAGATATTTAACCAATCCGAATCGAATATTGAATTTGAATTTTTACAACAAAAAGAGTTCTAATTCATATTTGTATTCAAATCTAATACTTTAGAATTAAGTTCGACCGATTCGAGACCATTCTATCAATATTCGAATTCTATCTCGAGTTCGCTTATATTTTATATTTGAGTCTTAAATCGAATTTAAATATCTATACAAATATTTGAATTCGAATCGAATATTCGGTTTCTAAATGAGCATATTTGAAAATTTTCGAATCTAATTATAAGACATTCGTGATTGCCACTATCTCGAATGGAAAAAATCGGATTTTGAGTTCTAGATCGTATTTGACAATATTCGAATTCGAATATTCAATAGTCAAATTCGAACTCGAATATTCAAAAAAATATTCGCTTCGTACCCACCCTTAGGCGAAGTCATCCTTATGCCTATAATCCTTCTCATACACTATAAGATGCACTCTATTTATTTTATTATTGATGCCACTACTTAGGTTCTGCCCATAGTATTTTCATAAAGATCAGAGAAACAAACGAATAATCGATGTAATACCTCAAGCCATACGAGATATTCCTAAGCTCAATCCACAGAGGCCTTTATAAAACATTCTCCCTCCTCGGGGAAAAAAATACGCTTGTTTTGTTAATTTGCTTCGACGTATCAATTACTTTTTTAATTTCTGATTGTAATTTTATCAATTATAGCTCGTATAGAGCTAGAACTAATGTAATGGATGATTTTAATTGATTAATGCATTAACTATCAAAAAATATTTGAAATAAAGTTTTAATAAAATTTGGACTTTTAAATAAAATATTTTCATAATGAGTATTATTTGAAAAAATATCTAAAAGCAACTTTAAAAAAAAAAAAAAAAAAAAAAAAAAAAAAAAAAAAAAAAAAAAAAAAAAAAAAAAAAAAAAAAAAAAAAAAAAAAAAAAAAAAAAAAAAAAAAAAAAAAAAAAAAAAAAAAAAAAAAAAAAAAAAAAAAAAAAAAAAAAAAAAAAAAAAAAAAAAAAAAAAAAAAAAAAAAAAAAAAAAAAAAAAAAAAAAAAAAAAAAAAAAAAAAAAAAAAAAAAAAAAAAAAAAAAAAAAAAAAAAAAAAAAAAAAAAAAAAAAAAAAAAAAAAAAAAAAAAAAAAAAAAAAAAAAAAAAAAAAAAAAAAAAAAAAAAAAAAAAAAAAAAAAAAAAAAAAAAAAAAAAAAAAAAAAAAAAAAAAAAAAAAAAAAAAAAAAAAAAAAAAAAAAAAAAAAAAAAAAAAAAAAAAAAAAAAAAAAAAAAAAAAAAAAAAAAAAAAAAAAAAAAAAAAAAAAAAAAAAAAAAAAAAAAAAAAAAAAAAAAAAAAAAAAAAAAAAAAAAAAAAAAAAAAAAAAAAAAAAAAAAAAAAAAAAAAAAAAAAAAAAAAAAAAAAAAAAAAAAAAAAAAAAAAAAAAAAAAAAAAAAAAAAAAAAAAAAAAAAAAAAAAAAAAAAAAAAAAAAAAAAAAAAAAAAAAAAAAAAAAAAAAAAAAAAAAAAAAAAAAAAAAAAAAAAAAAAAAAAAAAAAAAAAAAAAAAAAAAAAAAAAAAAAAAAAAAAAAAAAAAAAAAAAAAAAAAAAAAAAAAAAAAAAAAAAAAAAAAAAAAAAAAAAAAAAAAAAAAAAAAAAAAAAAAAAAAAAAAAAAAAAAAAAAAAAAAAAAAAAAAAAAAAAAAAAAAAAAAAAAAAAAAAAAAAAAAAAAAAAAAAAAAAAAAAAAAAAAAAAAAAAAAAAAAAAAAAAAAAAAAAAAAAAAAAAAAAAAAAAAAAAAAAAAAAAAAAAAAAAAAAAAAAAAAAAAATATAGCACAAAATAAAATTTTTCCCTTGCACTTTTCCTCATCAAATCAGCCACCTTGTTAGTGGGCCGTGCTTCAAAGATCAGGCAGGTTATCAAGACTTGTCCTTTAATAATCTAAAATAATTCAAATCTTGTGCATTTTGTTAAATCAATGCCCATTTCAAATATATTTCCCTTAATACTATAATGTTCACCAACGACTTTCGAATGTTGTGATTTCCCTCTAGGATTATCACGCAATGCAATTCTGAGGCATTCTTTAAGCAATGAAACATGAACCGAGATTTCATAGCCAATTGTAAAACTGATATGCATTCCAATGACTTCTCCTTGAGCATTAAACAACGGAGCACCCGAAGCACTCGACCCGCTACCTAACCCTTTGCTTTGTATGACGGGTACTAAGGGATGAATGTCCACATCTTTAAACATAATAGGCAAAGGTGTGTCTTTTTTTCTAGACTTTTCAATTTTAGATAATGCCCTATCACACGATACGTCGGGTATTTTTGTCAACGCGCGCGAGCCATATTGTGAAACATATATCATCCGGCCGATCGTAAACACATTTAACGCACAACGCCAACTAAAAAAACAATCCTACAAGTCCAAGAGACGCATTTCACCACAAGTGTCCCTTCATACACCGGGCCCACTTCCAAACTTGAAGATACTCAATCCCACCCAATCTAACACGGTGATATCCCAATTAAGCCTCTCAGAATACTATTTTAGAACTATAAAAAGTAACTCCGTCCCCTAATCTCTCCTAACTTTAAATACCAAATCAGGCAAACGATCTTGATTTATCTTATGCGCACAATACATTATAAGGCCATCACTTTTCACGCCAAATCCAGTAAAGTCTCCAAATAACTCATTATCTTTGTAAGCCATAAGAACCCAAACACATGGTTTCAACTCTTTGCTTAATTTAATCAAATCTGAAGGAGAAATAGATTCCATTTGCCCGACTCCTACTGACCTATTACTGTCCTCGCGATCGCCGTCTCCTCCGTCATTCCTCGAAGTAGTATTTCACAAAAAAAAAAGGAAGTGTACGAGTTGATATGACATCAAAGGAGTACCAATTTAGAGTTGTCAATTCTCAACCCGAACCGTTGAACCCGTTGGGTTGGCTCGATCGTTTAAAACCCATTGTACTTCCTCCGCGGTCCATACCTTAATGTTTGCCAATTGCATTTTTTGGGCCAAAATTCTAATATACTTAATTTTCAAATGATGTACAACAATATCTATAATATTTCTCTTCTAATTTCGGAATCACATTGATGTTTCGCTTCTATTAATTCAGAATTAAAAACATTTAGGATGTTTCGTAACAAACATTCAGAAATTTTAATTCATGTATATATTAATGTTGAGTTATATGCAAGTTGCATAATGATTTGGGTTTAGGTATGGAGTGAATCTATTTTACATTATCTAGACAATCTATGAGTTATACATTATTGCTCGAAGAAATGTTTGAGGCAGTTTTAGAAGCTTTCTGATCCTTCCAACATCAGCTCTTTTTGTAAAGTTATTATAATCGTTTTCCTCAATTCCATCAAGACTCATGCTATACATCCTCAAAGTCGTAATAATCTGCATAAATATCGAAATCAAAATGTCAAAATATCAAAAGATAATATTTTACTGTTACATTAGGTCAACAAACAACACACTTTGGAAGCAAATACTAGTACATGCATCATACTAATCATAGGGCGAATGGCAAATAATCAAATTTCAATTTCTTTAATTTTATTTCGATCATTCTAATTTTAAATATTCTAATTAGCAATAAAAATGACCAAATAAAATTGATAATCAAAATTTGAGATGAAGGTAATAATCGTGAGACGAGTGGTCTTATCAAAACAAGAAGAATCTTCTTCTGCTAATTGATAATAAAATCTTGCCCTTTTTATTTGTTCCTTCATGAAATTTATCCATCTATCGGTAACTTTCATGGACAAAACATCTTCGTCACTTAACCCAAATCGTGCAAGTTCATCTTGTGGAAGATATATTCTTCCCCTTGAAGCACTGAAATATTTAATTTCTGAATAATAATAAAGATCTAAAGCTAAAATGGACAATCAATTTGAATAAAGAAAACATACTCTTCTCCAACATCTCTAAGAATATTAGATATTTGAGTAGCTAAGGAAGCATGAACTATGACATTGTAGAGCTTCTCAGTTTGGAGTGGTGTCTCTTCATTTGAACCAATTCCAAAAAGGGGAAGCAACATTAGGCACCCTGCTCCATTTACGTAATAGCTATAGAGACATAGCTCCTCAAAATTTTTGTATCTTTTTTTGTTTATGTCCATCCTCATTCCCTCTATTACGTCCTTGAATGGCTTCAAAGTCAAAAATAAAATTAAAAACAGATCACTAGTACAAGTCAAAAATAAAAATAAAAATTTGTGCTTACTGTTGGGTGGAACTAAAATAATGCTCCATCTATGGCTATTACATTTTTGATGGTTCAATTTTTAAATTTTGAAATTAAATACTCACTCAGTCTCTAAAATATTATCATATTTTGACTTTTTTTACTTTTTAATAGTTGAACTTTGATCGTATATATATTTTTTTGTGTTTTATAATATTTTATGAAAAATATATAATTAAAGTTCATCTATTTTTCATCAAATATTATACAACGCAAACAAAAATATTTATAGTTAAAGTTTATCTATTAAAAAGTCAAAAAGTTAAAATTTGGCAATCTTTTAATGATGGAAGGAGTATGTTTGTGTATGCTGAGTTATATTTTGTAAAATTTATATCAAATGATTGTATTTTTAACATGTTTACTATTATTATGATAATGTTAATTTGAATGAAAGTTATGTGTGTGAATTAAGGACATGAAATTTGTTGATTTTAATTTTTGAAGAACAATGCAAATTGGATGACCTTAGAGATGAATGTAGTATTAGGGAGGTCAGGTAGAAGATATTTAATTATAAAACAAATTATTAAGTTATAAACAAACTCGGAAAACTAAACCGCATAAATTTTAAATTTTATCAAAAAAGGGTTAAACGAACAATTTTAAAAAAGAAATTCAGGGGAGGGGATAGATACAATCTCAATTATGTGAAAACATAAACACTTTAAGCGCTGTGTAAAATAAAATAGAAAATTGGATTTTATGTAAAAGTACGTTAATACAAAACCGCTAAAATTTTCAATGGCTAAGTTAGAACTAAGAATTCCATCATCATCGATGGGTTGTTGATAGGTTACCTGGATGTCTAAGTGGAATTTGGAAACAGTATCTGTAAGAACAATATCGATAATATCATGTGATTTTCCGTTGAAGATATCTTCTAATCTATCTTCCCATTGATCAAGAACATCAACACTCACCCCCTCAGCCATTGGGCCATCAACCAGGTCATCTATCCTTCTTCCCCAACCTGCCAAATATTTGTGATTTTTCTTAAGTCAATCTAACTATGCACAAACTTATTAATACTCACCATAGATAGCCCATACTGCCCTTTGTTGCTCCTTTCTCATCATCAGGGTACCTATTACATATATTGATTTAGTTAGGTGTATATTCAAGAGTCTAATTTTTTAGAAGTAATCAAAAGTCAATTTATAAGAGTACGTTCCCATAGAGCTAATGGCTTCAATGCTCCTAATAAAATTATCAAACTTACAATTCAAACCTTAATAGTTATTTTTCTAGTTTAGTTCATTCATTTGAAATTGGCTTCAATTCTTTTCTAGCTACCATAAACTATTAGCAAATGATTCCCTAAACTTTTAACTTCAGTCAAATTGGGGATTAAACTATCGTTAATGGTCAATCTATGGATTTTGTCTAGTTTTAATGTTAAAATTGATGGAGTCTCATATTTAATGAAGATAAAACTTGAATTATACATACATTAAATTTTTATGGTTACATTATTATCTTACATTTTCGAATATCAATAAAATAAAAATTTATGTGATAAAGAACTAAAAGAAACTTATGTCATTATCGTGGACTACAGAACTGCAACATGATAGATATATTGAGATCAATTTGAATTAAATGTTCAACAGTACTTAAAATCAACTCAAAGAACTTAGTGGTTACAAAAAAGGCTCATTATGATATTTGTTACCTAAATAGAATGTCTTTGAATATTCTGCACATATCTTCCTGCATCTCTCATATCCTTCTTCAGCAACATGTTGATCAATTTGAAGTGTTTTGTAATCATCATCCATTGCCAACTTTGATTGCCTTTGGAAGATTTCATGTACACGCCCTCTAATTTGAGGCAAATCTTGAAGAGACAATATGGGAAGATCAATAATTTCACTTCTCTTCTTATTATTGTTCTTGAGAACAGTAGCTTCAATAGAAATTGTAGTATTCTTCAAATGAAAAAATCTAGCAGGAGTAGATGATGATGATATTGATGACATTGGACATCTAGTTGCATGGAAAGATCCTGCTGCAGCAAATACCATCCTTTTTGTTTTGGAACAACTTTTTATTTATTAACAATTTTTTGTGACAAGTTCTTTAATGGAGTATGATATATTATTATTGCTTATAACTAATAGGAAATAGATTTTGAATGTAAAAAATTGACCAAATATTATGCCGAGTGTCATAAAATTTTAGACTTGCTACAGTTGCATGGAAAAATCTTGCTATATAGACATGGTATTTAACTGAAAAATAGTGGAATAAAAAACAATTTGAGAAAACTTCAATTACTATCATTTATCACGTTAGTTACTTAGATCATTTAACATAATCATGATTCTGGAAGGCTAATTAGCCGGTTTTCCTTGAACTATCGAACTATCGACACTTTCGCCAGGCTTAATCGCCAGCTAACTACGCGCATTTCTTTTTTCATACGACATTCTTTTGTACTATCGTTTTCTGTAAGCGATCCTCGAACTAATAAACGACTATAATTTTCCCTATTTCAAGCAGTAATGATTCATAAAGCTTCAAATGAAGGACAAAACGCTCATTTCTACCCCTCTAAATTCACTATTCTCATGTTGTGATATTATTTCCACTTTACCCTAACATTAACCAAAGAGGCGCATACATTTAAATATTTACATATCAAAATAAAAACTCTAATTCACTTTTCTCTTTCGACATATCCCATCCTACCCTTTACCCCTACCCCTACCCCTACTCCCTACCCATCCTCCTAAACTTTCCGCCTCAACTTTCACCAACCATCACCCCAACTTCCACTTCCGCAAACCACCCCCGCCCCCACCTCACAACCCTCCACTCTCGGCCCCACTGCACACACACCATCCCCCACCTCCTACATCACCTCCAATTCGCAATTTTGATTTAAGCAAAAAAAAATTATTTTATTTAGTAATTTGATAGTGTTAGATAATTCATGATTTTTTTTGAGGTTTTTGGGTTAGTAATTTGAGAGAAGATGATAAACTCATCAGGGAGTAATGGGGTGATTTTATCTTCATCAGCAAACAATAATTCACAATCTCCTGGTTTAAAGACTTATTTCAATCCCCAGAAAGGAAATATAAGCTTCACTATGAGAAGGCTCATCCAACTACTTTTCTTCATTATGCTCATGGCAAAATTGTTACTGTTACACAGGTAAAATTAGTTTTCTACTATTTTTAGCTTTTTATTGTTGATTTTGATATGTTTGTTTGTTTATTGTTTTGTTAATTTAGTTGATTCTTGAAGCTTTATATAATTGATTTAAGATTGGATATTGGGGTTGACTCCAGGCAAAGATTGATTTTGAAAGCCAATATGCAAGGCTACTTATTTGGTTGATTTGAGGTTTGTGATGTCTGGATGTTTGGAGTTAAGTTTGTGAAGTTGGTTACTAATTTGGTTGATTTTAGCTATTAATATCTAGAATTTAGCTGATAACTTGGGTATTATTCGGTCCATTGCCCCTGTGGGGGGTGGTATAACTTGGCTGGGGGGTGGGTGGCAGTGGAGCGGGTGGGGGTGGGGCAGTGGGGGAGTGATGTTGGTGAAAATTTAGGAGAAGAGTGGCAGCCACAAAGCAATAAAATTATTGAGCTTTTATTTTAATCAGTAAAACGTTTTAAACGCGCTCATACTTTGGGCTTAGCCAAGGCTGGTGAAAAGAAGCCATTACGCGCCCGCGAACTACGCGTAAAAAAACAATATTATGCTAACCACGTAAAAGAACGCATAGCCATGACCTAATCAAAATTAATCAATACCATTTATAAGAACGTGGCTGAATTAGCCTTATTTAAAAGAGATGAAATAATTGATATCAAATAAATAATAAATATATAAGTATAGAAAAAGTGGACGGTATACTTTTAAAATGAATAATAATTTTTTTGTAATTACAAAATTTTACTTTTCAAAAATTAAGAGGACAATCCACCTTCTTCCACCATTGATTATATATTACAAAGACGGAGTATCAAATATCCACAATTACCGCTAAAACTGGCCACACACTACGAATTTGCGCCCGGCCTTTATTCTACTTATGAGCGAATCGTAACGCTAGCTCAACCTGGCTGCAGTGACGGTAGCTTCCTTTAAATCACTTCAATACGAGACTGCCACTGCGACTGAACCCACACCGCATTTAAGTGCCAGATGCTAAAGATTTAAAGACTCTCGCTTCCTTTACTACTGAAATACGCCCGAGCTAAATATCCACAATTGCTACTTAGCTATCGAATGATAGTAAAGTCGCCACCTTTTTCATTAATACATTAAATTAAACTTCATATAAATACAATATAACATATCTTACGATAATAACTCTAGAAGAAAAAAAAAAAAAAAAAAAAAAAAAAAAAAAAAAAAAAAAAAAAAAAAAAAAAAAAAAAAAAAAAAAAAAAAATATATGACAAGGTTACTAGAATGAAATAATTAAATTTATCTAAATGAATAAGGTGGGAAGTTAAAAATACATAGTGATTATTTTTTAATTTGAACAAAAGTTACATATGAATTGCTTATTAAAAGATTATGAGACTTCAAAAATAACTTCTAATTTTTTCCTTCTCCAATTTTACACCCATGCCAACAGTAAGATATATTTAAGAAAATAATATATTTTTTATATTTCCAAATAAACCGAGTGATCACTATCTCGAAATTATCTGTTAGTGTGAGATTTGAGAATATCCTCGAAGTTAGACCAAAACTCTGAGACTGTTTGATTCGTGCACGTCATGAAACAATAGCTACTTGTATCATTTTGTGGTTTCTAAGTGAACACCTAATCAACAATTCCAATATTCATCTTGTCTAGATGCTCAACTTCTCATTTGACTTGTTCTTCATAAATTGATCAAAGTGACTTGCTTTTTGGATGAGATTATGAGAAAACACTTCCAGCTATCATACAGTAACGCCCACCAAATTTGAATAGACTTTAAACCTGTGATAATATCATGATGTGATTCGGTTTTGAATGTAGTATATGTGTGTACTTTGATCTTTTGCCTCTATCTCAACAAAATTGGAGTCATTTATTTTGATAGTTAATTTTTCAAATTTTAAACTTAAATAATTTAACATATTGTTTGTATGGTATTTGACGAAAAATATATAAAACATAAACTTTTAGCATACTTTTTTATTAATATAATAATTTGATTCGAAACAAAGTTACATATGTCATTTAACACTACAATGTTTAACTAACAAAAAAAATTAACATTGCAATGTTTGTTAGTTTTAATAGTTTGTCTTTTTTTGGTTGGAGCCTTGGAGGGAGGTCAAAATAGAAATGCCATTTAATTTGCATATTATCCTGAGAAAAAATATAATAGGCAACGTCGAAAGATCAAAACAACAGCCAAGAAAGATTCCGAAGATGACAAATTACTAAGAATTTATATGATAGTCATATGTACAAGGTCTTATGTTTCAATTTTGATAGTTATTTAGAAGTAACATGACCTATATCCAGAAACCATATATATCTAACAAGTAAGATCCACTTGTTTGATTTTACTTTCACATTACTCATTTTCTCTTAGATTCAATGGCATTGGTTTGAATGCAGCCAATACAACTGCAACTTTACACATGAGAAATCCTGTCATCCCAGACATGAGTTCTTGAGGAGACAATACTGTACCGCCATCGACCCCTGAAGCATATTTTGCAGCAACAATGGCCAGTCCAAATGCTACGACCAACACTGAAATCGGACCTTTCAACTTCCCGAACCATTTTTCAGGATTCCCTATAATTTTCTTTGAAATCAACTCAGAAGCTGGTAATTCATCGACAGATTTTTGCAATAATAGTAAATAAAAAAAGCCACCGAGTCCACCAACTAAGAATGCATCCGCAGTACTTTCCCCAGCTAAGAAGGCAGCAATGGATGTCCCACCTAGGACCAACATTGCATCGTAAAGTAACAATGATAGTTTCAAGTCCGTGTACTCTTTCATACTTTCTTCTATTGAGATATAGGTAGCCAATGAAGATGACTGCAGTGGATTTTCGTTGTCAAAGATTACTGTCTCATCAGATAATTGTGTAACAAGAGATGGTCTAAGCTCCACCATGGAGACATCAGTTCCTTCGCCAAGCAACATATCCTCCACCTCGAAGTTGTATCTATACCCAATGCATTGTGCAGGTTTCTTGTCATCTTCAGCCAATGGATACACGTTCTGTCGTATGGTAGTTAGCACTACCCCTCCTATTCTCCATTGACCTGTAATTAGCAACATAATAACATCATCTCAAACTTAAACTACTTCCACTCGCCACTGGCAGTTTCCTTGTTCCTTATCTTTACTTGAGAATGAACTATATTAATATATTTTCTCACTAATGACCTATACTAGTTGCAGTTGTTATTACTGATAAATGCAGGGGCAACCAAATGAAAAGATGTATTAAGAGAAGCAAAACAAATGCACTTAATCTAAACAGTACGATCCCATGGTCTTTTCCATTTCGTCCATTTTTCGTCATCAGACTGAAACAGATACATGTCGAATTCTTCACATACTATTGCATACTTAGCTGCTATGTTATCTTGATGCATCCGAGAAACATGATGAAGAATAAACAATTAAAGTCTAACATATAATTCAACTGGAAAAGCAAGCAATCATAGCTTACGCGCTCGTATACTTAAAGAACAACAGTACAGATTATGACAAAAAAGAATTACCACCATACAAGCTGTCAGTCATTAAATAGTTTCAAACTTTCATGCAGACTTCAACATGATCTGGCACACTAACAATACCTTCAAAAATATTTAATTAATGGGGGACATAACATTAGCGAGAAGAAACGCATATTAGATCGATTTGGTAAGCAACCAGATATTTTTAGGAGACTAACCTGACTCCACACCTACCCAAAGAGCTGCAACTTTACCAAGCATTGGGCCCTCAAAGATGAAGTCATCAGTACAACCTCTCTGGAAAGAAGAAACATTAGAAGCATTTGTATCCTCTGGGTGGAAACTGGGGTTTTTTGTCGAAGATGATGGTATCCTTTGTAATATCGAGTCACCATTTTCATCGATCAAACAAAGTAGCACTGCTGAGTTCAAATCTGTCAGACCAGATCCATAGATTTTACTTGTTTGTATGTTCACTTTGTACAGTGCTTTAGAACTGCCTTTTTCAAGAGCTGATATAATCTTCTCCGGAGAAAGTTCTCGACAAACTTCAATCTGTGAGGCTGGTAAAAGGCGGGATGGTTTGGCATAGTCTTGGAAATCTGATACAGAAATATGTATTAGTATAGAAATGCTACTAAAACTCAAAGAACTCTCACCTATCTCACTATATCAAGAAAAGAAAAGTGAATCATCAGATGAAGTTTGTGGCAAGCATATTACAACTTTAACTTACAAAGGCAACAAAAGAGACAAACTGATATAGAATGTTATAGTTAATAACTATTGGATTGCTAACCAGAAAATATAATAGAATGAACAAGATAAAAGGATATATTATGTACGAACAAAATAGAGTATACTGAATTACCAATAATTCTGAGTGAATCACAGTGCTAGTAGAATGATAGAATTCCTGAGAGAAGAACCCTTATGTACTAGAGACCACGAAAATAAAAGACAAGATGAGGTTATGCGTTTAGATTTCCGAATTGAATTAGATGAAGGATCACTCAAATACACTAATATCCACTTTTAACATCTGTAGCTAGCAGAAGCAAATAAAAGAATGTCCAAGTGGCGTGGTCACTATGAGAGGAGGTTTTGAGAACTCTAGCGCAAGTTCACGAAAACCAATTGGCTTAAAAAAGGCTTTACCTATATGCTGTAGTCAGATTAGGTTCACATACAAGATACAGCGAGCTGGAGAATAAACCTCAAGATCAGTATGCGAGTAACGTGTATCTAAAAATAATATTGACAGGTGTGACATGCGAACCACACGATCAAATAAAGCGAACTAAGGAAATCTTTAATTGTTCCGAATAGTTAATTCCAAATTCCAGAAAGAAAAAAAAAAAAGACCAGACTCACCAGAGCATGTTTTCAATATAAACATACATATAGTCAGCTTATACTATAAGGATCATACACTCATTCAACAAGAAATTCACCAGACTTGCATAAAATGGAATATGGATTTCGATGACAACAATCATCACACAACTTGCCTCCATTCACCATTTTATCACACATCTTTCAGTCTTCGAAGTTTGGCTAATTTAATTTTCAATGCTCAAAATTAACAAATTCTAAACTTAGTTGGCAAGCGTAACTTTGATTTGAATAAAAATTGTCACGTAAATTTTTTATTTTTTTATATACTTTTCACCAAATATCATACAACATAAACAACAAAATTATTTAAAACTAGAAAATCTTTTTGATAATGAGGGAGTAAAATTGAATTATGGGAATCAAGTTGGTAACTATTGAGTTATGATTGAATATAGACTTATGGAGTAATGGTGCAACTAAGGCTGTCAGCGGACCAGGTAATCTTGGTAGCGGGTCCATAGTCAACCGAAAACCCCGATTTGGTTACCATTCGATTTGATTATCGAGTCCGATCGGATAGAAAATATTGTTCGATATCGAAAACAATCGGGTAAATGCTCGACTCCATAAAGTGTCTATCGATAGAGTTAGTTGTTACCCGCTTGAACGACTCGATAACACAGTGCCAGTACTAGGGCAAGGCGGGGTAGTGCAGGCTCCCACATTTTAAAGACCCCAAAATATACTTTTGATATAATAAAATTTATTTTGCAAAGTATCTTTCTAATATTTTCAAATGTAATTTTTCATTTAATATTGAAAATTTGTTGTTCAAAAATTGAAAATATCAATTAAAAATTATGAGAGACTTATACTATTAGGGACCTTTTTCAATTTCTCACTAAGCTTTTAAAATCTTTGACCGGCCTTGCGATAACAAACTAATGGTTCCTTTTGGGTTGGGGTGAACCTAGGCCGGTTGGGATTCCATCTTTTGTGTTTAACTAAGTTAATCGAGGTTAATCTAGATTTAACCGTTTTTATTAACCCAAATTGGGATATAATACTCCCTTCGCCCCTAAGATTGTCAAGTTTGTATTTCATAGTAAAAAATTAACAAACTTTACAATCTTGATTGACATCCAAAACTTTGATTTAAATTAAAGCTATCAAGTTAATAGTAAAATATATTGAAAATATTACATATTGATATATTTTCTCAAACAAATATATAACATATAAAAGTTATATAAGTTCAAAATTGAAAAAATTCAATTATTAAAATTCAAAATGTGACAATATTTTAGCAAGTTTACAGGTTACATACCTTGGAAATCCCATTAGTTTCCCAAAAAATAAAATAATATTCAAACAATAATATAAAATATTTATCTAGATTAACCTCAATTAGCCTAGACTCACCCGAAAGAATGAATTTACAGGTAACATACCTTGGAAATCCCATCTTTTAGAACGAAGAAGAAAATGGAAGTTGTTAGAAAATGGTGTTGAAGGAATTGGGTATGCTGAATATTGATTTGGTAAGGCTGATAACATATGCTTCACTGAAACTGACTTCATCCCTGCAACGTGCTACACTTTTTCAGATAACTAACCAGACTTGACAAATATCACAACTTTGGTTTATTGGTCGCCACAATAAACTGTCATTATTGACATTTGGTGTTTTTTTATTGGGGGGACAATTTTTGTTAAATATCATGGTATATACTCCCTTTTATCTTTAAAAAATCTCGTTTGATTATGTAATAATCAAAATTAATAATGTTTTGATCTATTAACCGGACATACTTTACTTTAATTAATCGAAATTATAATATTTTAATAAATTTGAGCCGAAATATTATATTTTCAAATATTTTCTCACATAATATTATATTGTACAACATTTTAAAAATATTTGAGGTGAAAGTTTAAGAAGTAGCTAATAAAAATTTGAAAGTAGGTGATCTCTTAGAGACGGAGGGAATATTATTATTCTAGGTGAATGGTTTTGGCTGGCTACTCAAGCTCACAGTGCTCAAGATCTACTTTAATTTTATTTTATAAATAGCGAAGAAAATTTTATACAATTAAATGTTACGCATTTTGAATACTTTTTAACAATATCTAAATGATTTTTTTCTTCTTAAAATTATGAGATATTAATATCGCTTATTAAAATACGAAAAAAAATCAAGCGATGACACCCAACTTTACGTATGCTCTGTTTGAAAATAAATTACTTCCGATCACTTTCGCTAGTTAACATCCTACCCGATCACTAATGTTCTCCCAAACGACTCCAAATATTTCCATCATTTTCAACAATACATTTTGTCACCTCAAAGCCTCAAACAAAAAACTCTGAACACTGTGGATAAGTTGAAGAGTGATGTGGCAGGAGGCAGTTAAGAGTAGCTAGCTCAGCCTGAGTTTCCCGTCAATTAACTTCTGAATCTCCAACAAACTTGGAAGAACTAAACGCAGGGCATAGGTCCCACGCCTACCTATGCCCTCAATCCACACCTCCTACAGACAAATCGCGACGCGCCTCAATTTAATGGCACTCTGAGCTTCCCTTAAACCACTTCAATACGAGATTCTGCCACTTGCGCCGACTCGACAAACGCATTTAAGAGACAGTGCATCGATACTTAACACCCAAGCTCTTTACTGGGGCCGAAGTATGCCTGCTTCGTTAGGGAAACTAGTATATATATGTGAAGGATCACAATGATCACTTCACTTGTATAATTCATCTCTAAAAATCACCTAGGACAAACTTTTTCCCAATTCGACAGGCCAGATTATATGAACCCTAGATTCAATTTCTCTTAATTAGCTCTTCAATTCATCATGATTTCATCAATTAACATGGTATCGACTAATAATCGCCTCGATTAATTTTGCTTCTAAGTCAATTTCTGCTAATTCTTTTAGTTTTGGCCTGAAACAACAAATCTCTGCAATTTTCTTCATTTCGCTTTTTGTTTTTTGAAAAATCATGGCTAATGCCAAGGACAGTGTGTTAATGGGTCCTGCTCGGGTCCGATATTAAGAGGCCGATATCCATCCGAATTTGATATTGATATATCCGACCGAACCGGGGCACGCATTTCGGGCGAATCGATCCGGGATCGACCGATATTACCGTGCTCTGATACCCGGACCGAACCGATAAACAATGTCGGATCATAATAACTTAAAAAATGTATCCAAAAACCGAATCTAAAGTATCCATTAATCTGATAAAGTCATAAGCAATCGAATAACAATATAATAATACAAATAATAATCCGTGCCCTCTAAACAATTCATCATTGGAAAAAATTCAAAACACTACATCAAGTAGAACCGAAGTCGAATCCGAACCGCATGTAATAACAAAAATACCAACAATCCAAGTATCCAACATATAACATATTAGTTATTACATTTCAAACGGCTTCAAAGCAATCTCATCACAGTTTAGGTCAAGTTAAAGTGCGCAGATTGGGAATGTTCCTCAAGTAGCTTCTTGACCAAAATGATATTTCAAGCAAAGTGGTCGTCTTTGCGGGTTGTTCGAGCTACTTAATAATAATAATACAAGATGAAAATTAGAAAAGGTAAAAACATAAATGAGTAAAATATAAATGAACTAAGTAATTGAGATTTTGAATATTTACAACACTTCGAGTGCACTCTTAAGACCACATAAGACATCTCCTTAATCCAATCGCCTCTACAAAGAAGCATTTCGACGCTTTTGTTTCTCATAGAGCCGCTTTTGGATCAATAATCCCTTGCCCTCGCACTAAACGTTGATTCCTCAAGAACCGCTGTAATCGAATGTATAGAATATCTTTGGCTAGTTTAAGGGGTTAATAGGATATTTGGCTTCATTAAATATCCACCAGCAAGGACATCAAATTTAATCCCCCCCGGCACACTTTAATGGACCCCTCATCAGCATATAACACTCAAGATCCGACCTTGTACTATTAATGCCCTCAACAGTTTCAAGGAACATTTCAAAACTTCTTTTTCCCAATCCAGAAGTTGTCCCTTCTTCATTTGCATTAGATCTTTGAGCATCATTAGTTTTGAAGGATTGTTCATAAAGTTTAAACAAGGACCACAACTTGTTTGACAAATCCTCTTCACATGTTTTAGCTTCATTACCATTCGGATACAAGAAAGGATAAACCCATTTTATAAAAACCATACTTCCACGTAACAACAACGACATGAACCGCATCGTAATCTGTATCAGACAAGAAGCGAACAACATCAAATTATTATCAATTCATCATTTGCAAGTTCATTATCATTGGCATTTGAATAGGCAACAATCCAGAATAGGCAACAATCCAGAATATTAGGCAACATTAGGCAACATTATGCAACATTTCACACACACAAAAGTAAACAATCCGCATTAGGTAACAATAGGCAACAATCCGTAATATTAGGGGCCACATTAGGCAACATTATGCAACATTTCACAATAGGCAACAATCCATATTATAAAGAACAATCCGTAATCGAATGAGAATAAAGCAAATAATAAAAGTAAAAAATTCATAATCGAATTAGGCAACAATAGAGAATCAAAATAGGCAAATACAGGGGTGCATTAGGCAATACTGTGCAAAATGATATAATTATACCTCGGATCAAGCACAACACCAATTGAAATCAAAACATTACTTTGGGTCCAATATTTGTCATATTTCACCATTTTGATTTTGCAGGTGTTTGCAAATAAGGCTTTATCTGACTTTTAATCGTTGGCTGATCCAATAACACCTTCACTCTATATAACTCACTTAAAAAATAAATTCACTGTTTGATAGCACGTGACTAATTAACGATTTCTGGGAATATCATTAAACATCTAAATGTGCATATATCATACACAATCTCCCCAATCATCACAAGAAAAGAGAGGACAAATGCAATATTCTCTCTCTCTCGCAAATTCCAGCCAGACATCTTGTAAAGAATGCAGCTGACAAATATCAACCAGGTAGAATTCCATCTAGTTTTAACATCCAAAACTAGCAGCCTACCCTCTAGTTGTAACTCATCAACAATCTTTTGAAAGCTTTACACCTCGGCTTCGCACTTAGCAAAATACCTCACACCATTCCTAATTTTAATAGTGTGCTCTGATTATATCAAGTCCATCCCAACTAACAAATTTTAACGGCGCACAACACCCACATTTAAACAGCTTGCTCCATCAAGAGGGTGCTCTTCCATTAGTAAAGTCACCAACCTCAAAATACAATTATCATTGCTCACATCGTCACCGCAATAGAAACTACTTTTATCCCTAATTTTCCAATCATCCACACTCTTCAACAATTCCCTAGCCGTAACCTCTCTGCACGAGGGCGGAGGAACATTAAAAAAAAGGCTAAAACTCTTTTGGCGTATGCCATTCGTAGTCTATGAAATGTGCGCTATAAATATATAACCTATTCTTTGTTCACCAGATCACCATAAATCAGTAGTTAAACTAATCCTATTCACTAAAGACATTGCTTTCTTCATCTTAACCTTCTCATCATGATAACAAGTCTCACAATCATTTTTAACTGTGTGTCTAGTTATCCTCTGGTACCAAGGATAAATTTCTTTCAAGAACTTATTAAAAATAACACCTTCCATTATAAGAAAAGGAAATTCATGACCTAAAATCATATGAGCAAAGCAGTTCTCTTAACCTTAGTACGATTGTACTTCCATGATGCAAGACAGAACACTAGCATCACCAACACCTAAACTTAGCTTGTAACGCTCTTTGTCACCGTCTCTCTTAAATGCAAATCTCCTTTAAACAATTCTCCAAATGCTTTTGGGCATTCAAGTACTTTTATATTTTTGATCAATGCACAAAGAGCACCACACACCATTTGCACTTATATTTTTAGCGCCATCGACGTGGGTAATTAAATCATCCTCAGACGCATTAACGGACTTCTTAGCTCTTGCCCTCCCATATTTGGCATCAGCGGCCTCCAAAGCTCCGCAGTAACTCGACATCGCAGAAATGTCGAACCATCATGATTCCTCCTCGCTATCCGCCAAATTCAGATTCCCGGACCTCAATTCCATCAATAGTCTCAAGATTTTTACATCATCATCAAATTCATCCATGCTCGAGCTATCAAGAATCTCAGATGTATACCAAATAAATATACGTAGTCAAAACTCAAATTGAATAATACACAATATTATTTAACAAGAAATGGTATTTAAAACGAATCCCACCCAAATCATTAATTGAAAAACCCAATTCAAACCCCACTTCTCAAAAACCCTAATTCAAAACCCTAATTCAAAAACCTAATTTAAAAACCCCTAATTCGAAAATCCCTAATTCAAAACCCCTAATTCAAAGACCCTTAATTCAAAATCTCTAATTCAAAACCCTAATTCAAAAACCCCTAATTCAAAATCCTAATTCAAATCTTTAATTAAAAAATCCCTAATTCAAAACCCCTAATTGAAAACATTAATTCAGAAATCTCTAATTCAAAACCCTAATTCAAAAATCCCTAATTCAAAAACCCCTAATTAAAAAACCCCTAATTCAAAAACCCTAACTAAAAACACGTAATCAAGTAAAAAAAATTTAATTCAATACCCCTAATTTAAAAAATTCGTAACAAAATTATATTATGCCCTCGATTCACAATCAAAATTTCTTAACCTCTAATTGATTTTTTTTCTAATTCAAACTCCATAAGTTCAAACTTTATATACTACTCGTCTAATACTATATAAAGATTCAAGAATCAAATTAATATAAACAATCTATCAAATAATCACAAAGCTTCAGAGACACATGCATGTGTTTAAAAATTAAAAAATATTAAAACTCAAAATTTTTGTGTATATTAAAAAACCATTAAACAAACAAAACACAACGACTGAGACACATCTACGTTTTATGCAATTATGCAGATGAAAACCACAAAAAATGAGGATTTTCTAAACGGGGGCGTGTGTGGGGGAGAACAGGCGTAAGCTGTGAGTGGTGTTCCATCCGTAAACCCTAAGTGCTCTTTATATACCCAACCCTACTCTGCCACGGGATCTATTCGTGCTTTCGGATCCTACCTGGCCCGGTCCAAACTGCTCGCTGGCAAGATTTTACCCGAACTCGATCCGTTATAAGTCAACTGCTGGATATTCGGTCCGGCCAACCGATCGGTTCTCGGGTCGCCAAGGGTAACCGACCGCCAACATGACGGTGGCCGGTGAGATCCGATTGATAAGTAGAACATGTTTCGTATCACCTAATCAAAATAACAAATTATTCTGAGCGGATCGAATTCAGCGTAAGTAGTTGTCAAATGGGTAGTACTTCTAAAGGTTACGTGTTAAATAAACCTCAATGTTTTTCTATCAATGGCAGTACTAATCGTTGATAATCGACAAGGAGCTACCTACCTTTGCTAATGCCTACCTACCTTGTTAATGCATTTCCCTTCCACTTTGCAAGATAAACCTCCTTTTGAATGTCCTGCTTACTAAAAGCACCTTCCTATGATCATTCGAGATCATTTGATGCCTTTGTTTTTTAGTCATCAAAAGCGAGAGGAAGCCCAAATTTGACACACGTGCTAATCCCTCGTGATATTTTTGTTGGTTATTCTTTGGAAAGAAAAACATACAAGCTGATTTAACTTCAAAACAAAAAATTTTGTACTCAAGAGATGTCAAATTTTATGAAAATTGTTTTAACTATCACAATCATATGATGTCTAATGTGATTTGTCCTCGGCATTGCTGCCAAAGATCCACGATGGGTAATCGCCATTATTAAAGAGCTAGAAGCCTTACGCTAACGGTACATGAGAGTATATGCCATTGCCTTCACACAAGAAGGTTATTTCATGTAAGTGGGTATACAAGATTAAATTGAAGTCAGATGGTTCGATTGAAAGGTTTAAAGCTCGCTTAGTTTCTAAGGGCTTTACTCAGAAGTTTGGAATTGATTATCAAGAGACTTTCTCACCCTGCGAAAATGGCAAATCGTTATTTTGGTGTGTATTTTCCGTGTGTAAACGAGTTTAATTCGTAAATGAGTTTGATTGTGTGTATTTTCGATTTTTTTGGTACAGTTTAATTTCAGATTTTCTCGAATTGTTATTTTTGTATTTTCTGATACTATCTGATCCGATTTGAATGAAACCCATCAAATTCGATAATCGAAACCGACCTGCTTGGGATTTAGTGATCCGTCCGGACCGATTCCTAGACCTCTAAACTGTTTCGGGTCCGTCCGATTCGTCCGTCCGGACCGACACTAGAACCGGTCCGGCCTACAAAGACTACTTAGAGATTAGTCAGCTAGATATTCCTGTCAGTGAAACTAGCATATATGCAAAAGCGATCACAATGATCATTTCACTTTGTATAATTCATATCTCAAAAATCAACGAGAGAGAAACTTTTCCCCCAATACGATTGTTTTCTATATTGTATGAACCCTAGATTCAATTTCTCTTAATTAGCTCTTCAATTCACGCTTTATCATCAATTATGATTGTTTTCTTATAACGATGAACTCCCCGATTCAATTTCTCTTAATTAGCTCTTCAATTCATCATGATTTCATCAATTAACAAAAACATTGTTAATCATTCTCAACTATCACTTTTTATCTCATCTCTTAAATCATTATCAATGTTCATTGAAGCTTTGACACAATTCATTAAAACTATATACACATTCTACCAACAAATAATATACTAATACTCCGTACTTTGTAAAAATTAGTATAAAGTAAAATCCCCAAAACTATATTATGTCATCTTACAATTCCACCATTGAAAGATATTGGAGAATGTTGCACAATGTTGATTAATCTGCCAGGATGCCCACCACTAATATAAGCAACACGAATACACAATGAGTTAGTATGCAACCTATTCTATGCGTTGAACAGGTTACACAACTACGTAATCGCATTTACAAATTACTTTTTATTCACCAATCCGAAAAATATAAAGTTAATATCATTAAATTTGATTTTAAAATATAAAAATATTATTTTTTTGTAACTTTTCATAATATACATAAAAGTGAATACGACAAAGTTATATCTCGAAAAGTATAAAGTCAATTAATTAAAATCTAGATACGATTCAATAAAATACTCTTAAGGCCAAAGTGAAAAATAATTCCTTAAACTCCTCAATGCAAGAGTTACATAGTTTTGTATTGCTCATCGTATACAGCCAACATGCACTTTCTTGAATTGTTTTGTCATATCTTATTCTGAAGGATCGTTGATCCTTCCATCGACTGCCTCCTCAATTTGGTCATCTCTTCTCGAAAAGTTGGAACTGCAACTTCTTTCAAGTACACCATGACTTTGAACCCACTCTTTTCCCCTGCCATGGCTGACGAATGAGGTAAGAAAAAACAAGGCTCGGTGCTACCAAGCAGCTTCGTTGACAGAGGCAGAACGGTAACCGGACCTCCCCAACCAAAATCTACAGTAGAGTGACCTAAGTGCCTCCAATCAGTGAATCCACTCACATGTCTCCCAGCAGTGATTCCCTTACCATAGTTTAGCTCTTGAAAATCAATAAATGATCGAACATATTCATCAGTTGCGTTGTATTTGCTTTTCTTGATCAACTCAGCAGTTTTCCATATTGGTTGTCCGATAAGATCCTTTGCCTGGAGTTGTACATACATTGGAACACAGCCATTGCCCCAGTAACCACTGGGCAATGAAGGCTTCAGTAACTTCCTAATGTTGATTGAATAGGCAAATTTTACTTTCTCTTCGCCTGATACCCCAGACGCTTTAACCCTGTTCCAAATTGGACATTCTACCAACTCATTAGAGTATACAAATGACTGCCGGGAGACAAATAGATTGAAGTAACGAATAGATTCAAATACTACATATTCCAGCAACTAATATAGAACTTCCAATTCTAGATACAAATAGATTGAAGTAGTTACTCTTAATGGTTAGTAATTCACATTAGTAGTTCATTCTTGGAGCTCTTTAAAATTACCTTCTAATTTTAAGGGGTCTAATGACGTTATCTTTTGACAAATCTTGCAGTGTTCAATTCATTTCTCTCTGTTTTAGTTGTTCAATACTTCAATTAAAATCATCGACTAATTGAGTAGTCTGAGTTCCATTTGAGGGCTCGATGAGACCAAAGGTAAAAATGGATTCCTCAAAAACTAAACAACAGAAGTTGACAAAACTACATTTTAAACCGAGTCAAGCCTTTGGCTCGAATTCAGTTAAGCTCAAAACTAAGGTTCCGATTCAGCTATAGCACAATCGAATGGGAAGTCTCAAACACTATCTGAATCATGCTCTTTCACAAGCGGTGACTAAGATATTCATTGTCAAATTTGTTAAAACGTAAAATAAAATGTATTAAAAAGATGAACACGACATACTTAGCTCGCCATATAAATGCGCCTAATGCTTCAAAGGCGGTGAAATTTGAACCGCATTGCTCACGAAGAAACCCCTTCAACTGCTCCAACCAAACGTCTTCCAGATGAAAACACTCTCGAACAACCTTTTCCCCTGAATCCGAATATACCAAAGACCCCTCGTCCAAACTCAAAAACTCATCAAAACGGAACTCCACACGAGCTGGCTCCCTCGGTCCAAGCAACTTCTCCCGTTCCCAAACCGGTTCAACCGTAATCCGACCAACCCCACGTGCCAACTCCGCCATTGCATTGAAAAACAAGGTTGCGCCTAAACCATCACATAGTGCATGTTGAATAGCCGAACCGATCACAAACCCGCCACATTTGAAAACCGTCACCTACATTGGTAGAACCAGAAATATCACATAAGGACGACAAAAGAACTAATACTCCGTATTAGACAAATGAAGTAAATATAAAATTAAGGGGCATAATTTTTTAACAAACAAATGATATACTTTTCTAGTAATTATGTTTTTTAATACTCATTACTAATATACCTAAAAAGTACGGAGTATTTTATAAAGAAAAAAACGCTTTAGTTAATTATGGAGAAAAAAATTCTTATTAATGGACAAAATTGAAAAGATAAAGATAAAATTACATTGAAATACTATATAATTAAGTAAAAAGTAAAAAATGATTTTGATATATAATCAAATAAATAGAAACGGAATAGTAATAAAAACTTATTTTTAAAAGATTTAAAGGGACAGACTACTCTTCAGGATCCGGCCCCTGGTCAAGGGGGAACACGATGACATTATTGACACTAGTCCAGTAGTCCCCATTTTCGGGATTATCCTGAAAATGTTAGGACCGACCTGACCCTATTACATCCTTAGTTACTCCAATTCAATGATTGGGGACTATCCCGAAAATATTAGGATCGACCTGACCCTATTACACCCTTAGTTACTCCAATTCAACGATCACCTGTAAAATAATTGGGTTGGTCATGGCATGATCCAGATCGGGGTCAGGCACCAGCTGCTCAACTGATCCATCATTGGGGTCATCAAGATAGTTGACTTCAGTCAACGAACATTCAACTGATCCACGAATAACCAACACCCCTCCCCCCAACTGACAATTCAGCTGCAGACGGCCATCGATATCGCGCCGCTGGAGAGTCCCTGTAAGGGGGTAGTAATGGACGAGGGTAGCCGAGAGAGCGGTGGTGATGACGTGGAATGGGTCGGAGGAAGGCGGCGTTATTTGGTGGTTGTTTTTGTAGACACGGAGGTAACGTATTATTACATTGAGGTTTGGGTCATTGTCTAGGTGGGATAGTAAGAGGATGTCATTGTTTTTCAAAGAGGGTTGTAATAATATGGTGGATTCTTCAAAGTTGGCATGCATGTTGGGTTGTACTATGGTGGTTTCTTCCAATTTTGCATGCATTTTGGGATATACTAGGGTGGATTCTTCCAACTTGACATGCATTTTGGGATGTAAGATTTTTAGGTTTGGATCATTTTGGGGTACATTTGTGGATGATTATATATGTGCATTTGGGTAGGATGGATTGATCTTGGGTTGGTAGGAAATGGATTAGATATAAGAAGTTGGTGGTAGGAAAAAATAAACATTTTCTTTTTTTTCGTTTGGATGGAATATGTACTTTTAAAAAGTTTAGAATCACTTGATTTACTTTCAAAAATATAAAAGAGTTATGCTAATATTATGAAGATCGAAAAAAATCCTCGAATCCGATTTCGCTTTTCATAAGAAAAGTTAAATTGTTTGATTTTTTTCGTCGGACAATAGGGCGATGGAGTGTTAAAAGTTTGAGGTTAAGAATGAACGACGTGCACGTACTCCAACCTCAAAAGATGCATTTTGCTCTTCTGCGGGCTCTGCCATAAGCCCGGTACTAATGAGCATCAGATCACCTGGATTGAATCGTGATATAATCTGATATGAATATATTTCATGACAAGTTACTACCTAATTCGTATTTGCTTGATTTTTTAAAAAAAAAATATTACAAATTTAAACTTTCAAGAGAAACTTCATACTGCTCAATTTATGCTATTTCCCCACAAAAAATTCATCTCTAATTAACAAAAAAAAAGCTTAGCTTTTAGCTAAAATGTTGGTCTCCTATTGTTGGTTACATGTATATTAAATTTGACATTTGACATCATATTATTTGTGTTTCAAGAGTACATTTTTATTCATAAAGTATTTGCGGAATACATTTGTACTCTACATACAAATATTCAAATTTCTTAACGTTAGAATATATTTTGTATTTATTTTTTATTCATAAATATTTTTCTATAGTACATATGTATTAAATTTCTCTTTTGTTAAGTCATAGGAAAGATGGCACGCCTCCCATATCACGTTAGCATAATAGTAACCTAACAAGCAATTTGGTCGTTGGATCGTTGGACAAAAGACTGACCACCTCAACAAAATTACTATTCTTGGGTCATTGTATGCTCGGGTTCTTTAACATAGTTAAGTAGGTAGCGAAAGTTAATTGCTCATAATACTCAAAAAGCAAAGATCTCCAAGAGTACTTACACCAAAAGAAATTGTCGAACCCTTCTGTATGTTTTACTAGAACGATTAAAGCGAAACTAGGAATAAAATTGGAAGAGAAATAATTCTCTTCCAAAAGCAGGGGAGTTGCCATTTTGGGAGTGAGTATCAGAGGGTTTTGATTTCCTTCATGCAAATAAAAAAATTGAGCATCAGAGATTTTTTTAGGTTAAGTCACTTTTGGGCTTGCAGTAGCACAAGCGAGAAGTTTTGTGAGATAAAAACTCATCCATTCTATTCGGCTTCCAACCGCCACACGTGCCCTATCCCACATCCTAAGACTCCGATTTTTCTGTCTTTAATGTTTCCTCTGTAGGTTTCCTTCACTTTATACTGAAGTTTTATAATACATTTATTATATAAATAGTTTATCAAGCCATGGTGTTAATTCTCTTAGACTCGATCGACATGAACAATATATTAAACAATATTAACCAACTATTGTATTAATATATGTATTACGAAATGAATTCTTAAGAAGCCATCGTGAATCTCTAATGTCAATCTACTTAATCCTAAATATTAAACAATTAATATATATTGAACTTATATATTATGAATGAATAAATCGGTTGTACAATCAAATTGTTCAACGGACATTTTATGAGATCGATTATCTCATAGTTCCAACACTCCCACTTGCCCTTGGACGATTTATGATATAGTATCAACGATTCCTTCGATACGCGATTTCCAAATAGTCAAGCTGTAGCATATTTGTCACCAAATCCTCGCAGACCAGCCAGCTCTCGTAATAGACAAAGCTAACGTGATCTCCAAATTTCATAGCCGGTAGCCACCTCGCCGTGATCACCCGTAATCCTTAAGATTTCAAAATCTTACCGATTTATCTCTGTTATATGAATCCCCCGTTGCACTCCAGCCTCATTTATACTAGTATATCCGACCTTATGCCGCTATAGTAATCCTCCCTCAAGCATGTAGGACGTTGTCAAAGTACATTACTTCCAAGATCTATAGAATCCCCGTTACTCGTGTCTAAGAATCGGCTATTCAACATAAGCTCATGAGAATCTTCTTGGAACACATAATCTATCTTTCCAAGTTCTCATACGCGGTTATGGTCCAAGATTACGGTTGAAACTATTTCGTCAGAATCTTCCAAGTGTGATTGATTGGGAGTATCCATACTCCCTTTTGATCCAAGAAATTGATCAACACAATCAAACACATATTAGTCAAGCTTCGGTGTTCGATACCAATCGATGAACACCTAACTGTGATCTAGACAATCTCATTGTTTTCTTAGCTTGTTGTAGGTTTTCTTACTTGATCACTAATCCAAATGGTTTCCGTAATAAATTACCGTGTGGAATTTAAAAAGGTCGCATTTATGGGCAGAATCTAAGGCGCAGTATAGGTTTTACATACATTCATCATCATCCATAACGTAACGCCGTTCCTTGAATCTCAAGCCGACGAATAACATTGTCATACAATGATCGCTTATGACATTTAGAAGAAGTTACCAGTTCTACTAAATTAAAATTACTGAAAGCACGCGAGAAGAACATTACTTCTTCTTAGCATGCTTTATATCAAAATGGGTGGGTCAATATTTAGCATTCCGCTAAACGTTAGTTCCTTTGTTCTAAACTTCATGTAAAGACGCCTATATTCAACTATTTAGTGGTGCTGTCATTATTCCGAGTACATGTTCAAAGTTAACAACGAGATTCCTGATTCTCCAACTTCAGTCAAGCTATTGAGGTAACCATCTTTATCGCGACACCAAATTACGCAACTTTCAAGATCACCTAATAGTGTTATAATCATTTCTGCATTTTATTCACAACTTCTTAGGTTGTAACCTGCATCGCTTCTATGTTCTGTAGTCATTTATTGTGTTACACTTGTTACTTTAACAAGACGTTCACAACTCTATTTATCAGTTTACTTTAGTCCAATTGAGACCGTACAATCGCCTCTCTCGTTTAGTTTAAAGCTGGGATCGATACAATGTAATCCTTTTCACTAAGCAGCTCTTTCTTCCCTCTTGGCTATTAAACTTATAACGCTGAGCAAAGTTGTATTTTCTCGAAAGTATTTTCCTTTTTAAAATATTCAACTTGGATCCCGATTAAATGTGTTACCAGTATAAGCGTAACTTAACTTGTTGAGTTCATTTAACTGGATCTCTATGAATAATGGAAAGCACCGAGCACTCCTTTGATCTTTTACGTAGAAACTGTGACGCAACCCGATTTGAGGCGATTGGTGGTCATTTCCTATTATTAAAATGTATTTTACATACTAATTTGTACAAGTTGGGTAGCTCCCACTGATCTTCTTGTCTATACAAGAATATAATTTTCATTAATGAATTCAAACGTTTTGAACTGTTCATTAAATTATGTATATATCAACTATTGTAGATCCGGATAATCTAAAGTATTTATGATTAATTGAGAATTTATCCACTACAAGAATCACCTTGACTCATGGACATTTTCATTTAATCAATCATTTGTATTATAATAGTTATTTATTCCTTGATAAACTAGTTATCTTGGAGTAAATATGTTAATATCTAAAATTTGTATTTGGTATATTTAAACTATCTTCGGATCTTACAAATCCTAAATCATCATCATTGTTGTTCATGGTTGTATCCTTAAAAGCATCACCTTTGTTAGGATTACCATTGTAGTAACAACAAGTTCAAGTTCATCTTATAATTTGCTCGTAACTATTCGATTTCGTGAAAATTTTTATAAAATTTTGAACCCGACTATTACGAACGCTTCATCAGCATCTTTATGTAATGTCTTAGATGTTAATTAGTCGAAAGCTATACGCTTGTCGCTGCGCGAGCTAAGCTAGCGGTGAATATGTAATTCGAGTTTATTAGGTGAATCTGGTTCATCTAATGTATGTATATCTCTTTAACAATTTAAAGAATATTAAATATTTACTTGAGCTAACTCTCAATCATTCGAACTATTCAAATATTATTACTATATTTTCAAAATACAGTAGTAAATATATATATATGTTTATATTTTACTAAGTTATTGTACTAGCAATAAAGTGAGAATGCTTCAATTCATTGTTCTCATAAATCTTTATTTATGGCTTTTAATAAATATATAGCTCTAAACATTTAATTTTAAGTTAATGGATGATTATCGGATTATGAATTTTAAGTGTTGTTCACATTTTGATCATATTATTCGAAACATATGATTCTAAAGATTCCGCCTGTACGATCTTTCATTTATGTGATAATATTTTTACAATTCATATTGTGTTAGGAGATGAGATTTCAAGTCACTTTACTTGAATTTTTATGTGCATACATACTAGACAATATGTGTCATAAAAAGAGTAGTCTAACGAAAAACGATAAAACCGGTCATCTGATAACTAACAACAACCGAGCATGTTTATTAGTGAACTAACATCGGTAGAGTTCGTTAGTTTGCAAAGCAACAAGATGATTGCTTGTTAGGGTATTTTTGAGTAGGACTAAATTCACATTGAAACAGTGTTAAAAAGCAATGAAACGACTATTTTGTTCCTAAATGAAATTTTCTCAAACACTACATTAACAATGCGGGGGGATGTAATTTTAACCCCTTTTCATCGCTTCGAGTGCGCTTAGCTCCGGTGGGTATTTTTGTACTTGTTTCTCTATCATTTTAGTATTTTGATGTGTGCTCCTTATTATGATCAACTCCAAGAGTTGTTCCTGAAAGATTCAAGCACTCAACACCCTAAATTTCTACGCCAGCCAATCTCAGCCACCCAGACTTCACGCTGCTTCGCTTAGCTTAAGACTGAAGTCCTCACCAATAAAGACATCCTCCCGAAAGCCTCAAATCTCTCATCACTGAAAGACATCCAAGCAATTTACCCCTCAGATCCCAAGATCCCCTGACAGGCTGCCACGACGACGACTATCATTTTTTGAGTATTTTGATGTGTGTATAAGAGCTCAGGTCGAAACTCCACACGAACACATACCAAACTTTGATCAAAATTCAAAATAATCACTAATACTCCGAAGTCTGTAGTATTAAATAGTTGAAATCAAAATTGCAATTCTTTCCCCTTTTGAAACTGTAAAATTCCCTCTTAATCTGCTGCTGATATCCTTCGATTGCAAATATGATGTCCTTCGAAATCAACGATCGCAAAAGTAGGGGTTCTACTGCAATTAATTTAATTACTTAAATTGCTAATTAATTGAGCTTTATTTTATCCAATTTGGATTTTACTATTGGTATAATCATTTTGATAAGTTGAACTTGGGAGCTTTGTTTAGTTTTCGACTATCTCATTATATGTTTTGAATTTTGATATATTTTGTTTTACTTGTGGTGTGCTGTAGCTTGAGACTACGAATTTTCTTATGCAGTGACATTAATGGTACCTTTGGATTGTGGTGAATTAAGGGGAGTATAATCTTTTAAAATTAATCCCGGAAAATAGAATCGAGATGAATGTATTAAATTGTCGTTTGGATAAGATTAACCTTTACTAGTTGAATACATTATATTCCGTTTTGAGGGTTTGAGGGTGAACGAAGTAAATGAGAATATTATCTCGATTTATCTAGATTCACCCAAAACAAACGGACCATAAAAGACAACAGTGTTACAAGTGCGCTGTCGGCTAATGGCTGGCTTTCCCTTGGCACAGAGATTGGACTAGGATTGACGGGGTTTGGAGTTTTCTTCTCTGTATTGGGGATTGTCTTCTTCTTCGATAAGGGACTCATTGCCATGGGAAATGTGAGCACTCTTTTCTCGCTCTTCTCATCTTTTGGAGTTCCATTTGTTGAAGATTTTTTGATATATGCTTTGTTAACATTTGCTTATTTTACTGAACCAGATCCTCTTCTTCTCAGGAGTGGCGTTAACCATTGGGCTCAAGTCGTCTCTGCAGTTCTTTACCAAGCGATCCAATTATAAGGTTGGAATTCATCCCGTCTCTATCTGTGTGTCACAGTGTTCATGTATAATATTTGCTATTGATTTGTACATGTGGTGATTGCATAGGGAACTATTTCTTTTGGTTCGGGCTTCTTCTTGGTTGTTGTAGGATGGCCTATAATTGGAATGATGCTGGAATCTTACGGATTTGTTGTGCTCTTCAGGTGAATTGGAGTTTTTGTCCCTAGGTCGTACTACAAAATTTTACCTAGTTTTGGAAGCTAACAATGGATGTTTTGCAGTGGATTTTGGCCTACTCTGGCAGTTTTCCTGCAAAAGATACCTATTCTTGGTTGGTTAGTCCAGCAGCCATACATCAGATCGGTATGTTACCCTCATACTTCAAAGTCATTTCCTTGTTTGAAACTTTTAATTATCGTTATTATTGTTGCAGTGGCAAGTATGTTTTCCTTTGAGAAACTCTATTTGCTTTAATACCACAGTTTATCGTTTTAGTTCTTTTGGTCTGTATATTCTAACTGCCACTCTTTCCCAGTGGACTATATGGGTTAATTACTTGCGTTTACATTAGTAATGAATAATGGATGG
Source organism: Lithospermum erythrorhizon (assembly GCA_019722365.1). Classification (NCBI taxonomy): domain Eukaryota; kingdom Viridiplantae; phylum Streptophyta; class Magnoliopsida; order Boraginales; family Boraginaceae; genus Lithospermum; species Lithospermum erythrorhizon. The sequence goes on along the minus strand of JADFUC010000897.1, from coordinate 130,417 downwards.
TTGCTCATCCATCAGTTCGATACTACCCTAGAAGGAAACTAGCCATGCTCTGATGTTTATATGGGGGAATCTCGTGATAATCAGAAGAAAATATACATCATTGCATCTAAATTTTTATTTATTTTCTAACTTTCTATGGCTTTCGTTTGTCCGAAAATTTGAATCAGCATTATGTAATTTGGATTTTAGTTTTCTTTTCATTTTATCCAACATTTCATCATGTTCTAGGCAACCTAATTATTTATATTGACATGAGTTTTTTTTCTCTTTATGTTATTTGTTAGTGTTTTGCGGTCTACTTGATAGAAACTCTCTTTATTCACGCTTAGTGACCCTAATACTAAAGACGACTTACATGAACCATAGAAATCAACCTAATCATCATGTTCTAGGCAACCTAATCTGGGGATACTTTATGTTACACTATCCTATTCTTATTCTCAGATATGGATAGATGAAGTGAAAGTCATTAGACTCTTGTAAAATTTGGCCTTTGTAGTTTTTCAGGTACAGTAACTTTCAGTTCCTTTCTCTCTCCTCTCTCCCCTGTATTTGCTTTGTTGTCTTGTTGGGTCGATAAATCTGTGGGCTTTTATTGTATCTCAACAGTCAACACTGTTAAGACTAAGAATTGAAGACTCATGTTTCTGATTTGTTCTTTTTTTTGCAGTTTTTTGACCGATATCGTGGAAAACGAGTTCCAGTATGATTAAAGCACAGGTGAAGGGAAATATCATAGTTCGCTCTAATTGTAATCGTTGTAAAAAAACCCATCTTATGATAGATGTAATTTTTGGTTCTTTTCTGGTCTAGCGGGCAAAGTTCGTGTTATGTGATGTGATCTGAAAAGTTCGTTATGTCACGAGTTCTTACAACTATCAAATTCACCAACTATTCATTTTTTACAATATTTACAAGTTCTCTGAAATTCTTGTCACACTGTAGACTCCTTAGGAAGAAACTTAGTGTGAATATATTGTATCTCGGTTGTGGTCTCCTGCACTTCTTCCTGAAAAGACTTGCCATCTTTTAAATAATGATCTTTTTGCATTGAGGTCACTTGTCTGGCAGTATGATGACAGAGAGGGAGGCCTTCTCGGCCTCCATTTCCTTTGGCTCCCTTGCTCTTTCAGCAATGTGAATGAATCGGAATGCAGAGTCTAAAAAGGCATAACATGTAAGATGCTCAGTTACTTGAATTTTGGCAGGTGCAGATGTTATAACACAGCAAGAGAGACGAAAGGCAAGAAGTATGAATGCAGTTGCTTCGGATAATTAGACTTCCTAAAAGAACCTATGTACAAATAAGGAATCTGTTTTGGCTATCATAATAAGAAAACTCATCCATGGATGAGGAGGTCAAATTCTAGGGAAGTTCTTAAAATTATTTGACAACATAAATACACAGCTTTTTGAATTGCCCTTTATGGCATCTTGAAAATAATGAACTTAGAATCTAAAGCAAGCCTTAGTTGCTCTGGGTTTATATCTTGCTCTGTATCTTCAAGTCCTGCTTCACCTGCTCCTTCAAAACTCTTCTCAGCAATTTATTTGATGCTGTTCGAGGAAACTCTTTGACAATCTTCACAGAACTCACCTATGAAAAGTACCAATGCATTTCAGATTTACCTAACCTATTAAGAACTAAGCATAGTGACTTCCATTTTACAAAAGATATAATCAAACCTTGAATAATGGATTAAGATTCGTTTGAATGGCGCTTGAAAGTTTCACCTTCAGCAAGCCTGGTTCAATTCTCATACCATTCTTGAAGACTACAAACACAACTAAATTCTCTGGACCACCATTAAGTCCTGCTACACTGACTGCAGCAGTTTCTAAGATACTTTCGACAGCTCGGTCACAAATTCGCTCAATCTCTACTGAACTAGTCTGCATTTCAATGATGAGTGAATATATTGAGCTTAAATCTGAAAAGTCAGATTATGTAATGCCCTGCCCTGCCCTGTCCTGTCCTGCCCCGGAACCCTGAGGTGGGTATGCTATTAGATTTGATGGATCGTTCTCACAAACCACCACGGGTCTTATTACATCACTCATTTTGGGTGGGGGTATCATAGCTACATGTTGATTCTCCATATGAATGCTAGCCAACTATGGAGAATCTCAAATATGAATGTCACGCAAGTAGCCTTTCATAAATAAATTTCATTTGTCAAGTATTAAAATGCAAAGACTAGGAAATCGAATTGAATACCGAGTACCTTTATTCCACCAAGATTCATTGTGTCGTCAGCCCTCCCTTGCACGATCATATAACCATTGACAGTTCTCTTGATGATATCTCCATGTCTTCGCAATTGCTGATAAGACGGAATGCTAGCCAAGTTAAGAGATAATATGTCGAGTATCTACATTGAAGTAATACCAATCAAGCTTAGAAGAGATATTAACTTCTTTTATTAAGAGTGCCATCATTAGGATACCATCTTATATCTAAGCATCATATTAAGCAAGATTAGGTTTCCTGAAGAGGAACAGGGATCTGATTGATTCCATGTTTTTCAAGCTAAGTCTCTTCTAAATAGATTTCATACTCTTCCTTTGAACATTGGCATCCCCTTGAAGTACACTGCCTCATGATCAGCATTAAGCAATCTATCTGATGCTCCCATATAACGAGGATATAAGCCCACTTCACCTTCACATGCTTGATCATCTGGCTGCAATGGATATGTATCACTTTTTCATGGGACAGAAAAGTAGTCATAATGAGAACCAGAATGAGAAAATGATATAGGCCACTAGGGGAGACATGAACAAATGTAGGTTCCAGTTTCCATCACCGGAGAGTATGATATGATATTTTGATGATTCACAGATGGCAAAATCGATGAGAAGATGATTTCCCCCATATTAAAAAAATATAAATAAAAAGAACTTGAAATCAAAGAACTCCCCCTATCCCAGAATAAGTGGAGGTTTGCCTTTTTTACAAAATTTAAGGTAAGATAGCTTAGATGTGGCAATTTAACGTACAGGAAAACTTCTCACTTAGTTTGGGATGGAAGTAGTTTATTTCCACACAATTGTTCAGTAACTTTCCTTCTTCTTCTTTTTCATTCAGAAATGGAATTACGTGCTTGATGACTGTATAGCAGCTGACACTTACATAAGGATTTCCATTTTCATCTAGGATAACCAACCCTGTCGCCATTGAAGCCGAACTAAAGGCTCCAAAAGCTTGTGGTTGTAGAACATTTCCCAGGATATAGGAAGATGCTAGCTCTGTTCCCCCACAGCACTCAATTATGGGTTTGTAGTATGCTTTTGAGGAGAGCCAAAGGTCATCGTCAACATTGGAGGTTTCTCCTGTAGAACAAAATAACCTACGAATATGTGATATTTCAGCACTAGCTCAGTAAAAATCCTGTAATAATTGACATGTAACTGAAGATGTAAGATTACTTCATTTTTGTCCAATCAAGGCCTTCCATACACCGTGTACTCTTCCAGGACTTGACTAAACTTGGAACAGTTCCCAGGATAGTAACTCCTGCATCCTGTCAATAGAGGACTTGCAACATAAATAGACGAACTTTTGCTTGCATCATTGCTATAAACTAGAGTCACTCCATGCCTACACACTTACAACTTTTAGAGAGAAATCTTAACCTCTGGTATGATAAATTATCAGCTTAGTCACTAAGAGTAGCTATGTAAGAAACACCCCAATAGCTAAAATACTAAATACTCGGTAAAAATTTCTTGATTTAACTACATTTTTTACTTTCACACTGTAACTTCTGTTATATTCTTTTACTGTATTGATTTGTGTCCTTTTATTATCCTTATCATTGGTTGAGGCTCGATTATCAAGACTAAAGCTAAAAATTCATTAAAATTCATAAAGGTATAGTTCAACACGCACCAAAAGAAACACCATAGTGGCGGGAGGAAACCGGGGACAAAGTGTTTGGAATCCCATATTCTCCATGAGACGGACTTGATTGGGCTTAAAACCTGGGAGGCATTGAATTATCAAGGTTGGACAACGTTCGCCACACGTAAGTTGTCAATTCATAATAAACTCGTTATTTGGTTTAATAGACATGTCAATTGGAGTTTAGTGTTGATAATCGAGGTAAAGGAGTGGGCTAGATGTATATTGTATTGGAACTCAAAAATTTAGTTATAATCAAGATAATTTTTCAGAAGATTTCGAGTTGAAGAATTCAGGATTCTGGGATTTTCAAGTTAAAAATTGGCCCCCATCAGATATGGGGGTAGATAGTGTAGAACAACTAAGTCGTGAATTGAATCACGCTATGAGGGTTAACCAGGTCGGAACTACCGTAATTAAGTGGCCCATGGATAAAATATTTTAATGGGGATGAAAGATTCACTACCAAAGTGATTAGGGATATAATTTTTCCATACGTCCAATTATTGCCTAACGATTTGTCGATCTTGGGCGATTACTTTGAATAAGTTGCATCATTTTCAAGATATAAATTGCCTATTCTCATCATGTGTCAAATATGTAATGTCAATACCAAAAAGTAACATATTCTAATAGCCATCCCCCACTTGTTAGAGTGGTCACTTATATTATGATGAAATGGAATCTCATTCCCATTTCCCTCGGAGAGATTGTTAGTGAGCTCCCTAAGGTCATTAAGGGCTGACTTTTGAAAGAAGCGATTTTGTGAAGGGAGGAGGACTGGGATATTGATTAGGGAGTCAAGCTTGACGCATCGAGCGGTACTTCTAATGTTCCGGACATGGCACATGTATCTGTTCCATCTATTGGTATGGGTTCATCTACTGATCAAGCTTCCCGTCTATCTATTGAGGATGAACTTCGAGCGATTAGATAGAACCTGGAGGAGATGATGTCATGCTATACAGGAATTGTGAAGTTCACGACTGTGGGGCAAGAGCAATGGGGCCACGATAATGCTCTACAATACCTCCACATCCCAGCTACTATCGAGGCGAGTCCTCTTGAGAGGAATCTGAAGAATAACGCTTGACCTCTAGTATCTGAGTTTATTTTAATATTGTTATTGCTTTGACTATTTTGTTATTGTTTGTTTGCGACTTTTGACCATTTTTGATTTATTTTTTAGTTGCGTTGGTGTTGCAATATTGTTGTTTAGTATTCTTTTGTATTTATGCTTGGTTATGAAAGTGTTACGGATTGTTGGTATAATTTGATTGCCAGTTGCTAGAATCGAGCGGTAAGTTGCTTGGATATTGACCAACCTATGTAAAAATAAAAGTACCACTCTTAAATTTTTCAGGCAATAGTCAAATAAAATACTAACCAAATTAATCTTAAAGGAATTACCCGGATTGTAATATAGATACATTGCCAATTGCTTGAATCGGGAGGAATGTTGCTTGAATATTTACCAACCATTGAGAAATAAAAATAGCACTCTTAATCTTTTACACAAGATAGTTAAATAAACACTAGCAATCAATATTAAATGGTAACGTGTGAAAGCACACTTTGTTTTGAATTAATATCATGTAGGACCACACAAGACATTCCTAATATGGCACACTATTAAATCGAATAACTATCGGCTGATTTCACACGACATCAGAACCATAGAATATAATTCAATTTATTTTATTAGAACTATAATTACATATTACATATAATTTTTTCCAAGAGAAAAAATATAAATAACTTAATACAATTTACAACTACAAATCATAACAAGTTAATATACTAAAATTAAATTAACAATAATTTAAAGTCAAGTTAGTTGATTACCCGATTAAATTCGTTTGAAGTTGGCTCAAAATCATCAACATATTCATTTGAAGTTGGCTCAAAATCATCAAACGTAAAATTAATATCATCAACATTAATAATATCCAAATTATTTTCTTGTGAATTTTGAGGAGAATTTTGTGAATCCATAACAATAAAATGTTCAAACTTTCCCAACTTTTTTTAAACCATTTCACAATATAGTTGACTTTTTAATTTATAGAACAAAATATTTATAATAATCATGACAAATTTGAAATTACTGTACTTTTTAACAATAAATATGGTTAAAAGTAGACTTATACTTGCCGAAAATCAATCAAATCAATCACATGAATCGGTCAAGCATCATGTATCACATCACGATAACGAGGCGGCTTCATTGAGTGTGCATTTCACCAGCGATAGACTGTTATTAGTACACGATGGACCATCAAATGAAGTTCGACCTGAAAGAATGATGGTTTTAGCGATCATAAAATGGATCGAAGAGTCGAACTGTCTTTTCGAACCATTTCTATTAAATACATCGTATCATTATAATTTTTAACTCGACTATCGAATGTTGATAGATAATGGACGAGGTATCTAGGTTATCGGGGGTTCGGCACAAGAATCGAGGGTTTAGGTGAGTTAAATTTGTAAGCGAAGTGTTAGAGAACTTTTTTTAGAACTAATTCTATTTGTATCCATATCATTCTACTTTTTACCTCGATTATCGAATGTTGATAGAGAATGGACGAAGTGTCTAGGTTATCGGGGGGTTAAGGTATAAGAATGGAGTAGGTTTGAAATTCATTTTATAAAACGTCACAGTTAGCACTATTTATATAATTTTAATTAATAGTACTAAGTACTAATACTAAATTATCATAATAATTTATAATTGATCGTTTTTATATTGGGTACCATTTGACCTTCCATATTCAATTCAGTGATGTTATAGGTATGCGTCGTATGCGACAAAGGTATGGTGTGGACTGACACACGACACGTTGAAATAATTGAGATTACATTAAACTTAATACTTTCATACAAATATTTTTAATAATACTAACTTTATTCATTGAACAAATAAAAAGTACAATCATTTACAGTATAATGACAAACTAAAGAGCTACCCTCTTAGCTAACCTCAAAACTAATTTACCAAACATAAATAGGTGTTTTTTCGCACATTGTTTCATCGAACATTTTAACGTGAATTCTATCCAAGGATTGTCTCTATATTTATTTTTCCTCATCAACCTTGAACATGAAACGAGTCCCGACTATATCCGTTCCGTGGGCATAGTCCCTCACCTTTGGTGAAGAAAACACATTTTCTTCATTGTTTTTCCTTTCGATCATGACATCGAAATGGTCAAGATCATATAATATTTTACACTTGTCTTCCAATATCTCCGGACATTTTTCAATAAAGATAGGAGGTATTTGAAGTCTCGGTTTTTCAATTTCATCCGGTTGGATTACTTTTGCAAAAGACCAGAAAGCCAGCAGAGTTTAAGCAGTCTCTTCTTATTTATGGCTTTCTTTTTCGGCTATATCCTTCCATATTTGTTTGAGTTGGTTGAATTATTTGTAAAATTAACAATAGAGTTGGGTTGTTGGTGTGAAAAATATGTAATTGGTAGATCCCTATTTATAGAGATACAATTGAGGGACAGTTTGAAATTTTGATGATAATTATCACTATTTTGAAAATAATTGTACGTTTGTCCAAATTTTTGGATAAAGTACCCACACAAACGATAAAATCAATCATCTCGTCGCATAAAGATCGAACACATATCGTGTGCATGTCACACGGTATGAACTAATAATACCATGTGAAATTACACACGACACATATACACATACGTTTTTTATACCAACTATACCCCCAATTGGTCATATAAATAAAACTTATTTGCATTCTATATAAGATTATAAATTGAAAACTTTAAGAAAATTTAATTTAACACCTATATTTTTTATTGATTATGTTTTCATTCTTATTTTATCAACTAATTAATTAGGATGTGTTGTTGAGAACAATTGTTCTTTTATCCAATTTTTTGGTTAAAAGTACAAACTTATGAAAAAGAACTTACACAAGCTATGTCAATCAACTTTAATTATTTATTGATTATGTTTTCTTTTTTATTTTATCACCTAATTAATTATGATGTATGGTTGAGAATAAATTATACATTTATTCAAATTTTTGGTTAAGTACAAACTTATGAAAAGACTTACACAAGCTATGTCCAATCCCAACTCAATCAACTATATTATTTATGAATTATGTTTTCTTTTTTATTTTATCACCTAATTAATTATTTTTTGAAATTAGTATCTTTATCCTAATTAATTATACAATAATTGCATGCAATATGTTTTCTAAAATTAGTACTATTATTACTATTACAACTCACTAGACATTTTTATTTTGGTAATTTCAAAACTTACAATGCTTTGTGACTGATATGGAAATAAAATGTATTAGTGATGGTGGCCTGTATCTTGTGACATTAAGCGACTGGCTTGACCCCACACGGGTTAGTGTGAATGGTGACGTATACGGCATGCCACTTTGAAATATATTTGCAACTACGATTCTGTATTAAAAAAGCTTATGTATCATGACCACAGCACGGCAGCCAAAACAATTTGGCGTGTGAAACCACACGAAATGGTCCGTATTTTCACTTATATAAAGGGTAAAATTGGCATCAGCGATCCTACACACATATGGTGCTCTATGAGAATAACCGCTCCCCAATAAGAGTTTTTTTTTTTTTATATATATAGATACACCTTAATAGGGATTAGGAACATAAAAAAGTAGTTTGCTGAGGCTTACGTCACAACGTCTCCCGATTGACCGTAGAGCCAAAATCGCTGACAATTCAAAGATTATCAAGCATTGAAAATTATTAAAGAGTATGTCCATTATCGACATTGTCTATTTCATCGTGATTTCTAATAAAATGTTAGCTTAGGACCATATGACCAATGGTGTAATTAGAGTGGAATAAGTTGTTTATGGAATTTTTATAATAGTCATTCTTTCAAAAATTATAATTATTCTTTCAAAAATTATCTTGTTCATTCCCACTAAAATTTTATATTTTTTCACTTCTTATATGGTATCGAGTTATCCAGATGCTTTATCTGAAAATCATGATTTCGCTACAAATTATATGCCCTATTTTCTCGTTTCTCAACATTCTTCAATTGAACCATTTAGCTCCAAATCAGGCAACCTTCGAGTGTGATTTGCAGGTATTTCAATTGTTTGATTGGGAGAAATCTTGAGGTTAATCATTGGCCCACGAAATATTACTCATAATTATGAGGTTTCGGGATCGAGTCCTTGTCGCGTCAAGGACCAATTTTTAGCATTTTTTAAAAAAAAATGTTTGATTGGGAGGATATAACAATCAATGTTAATCAATGAATTATTGTTGCCAAAATAACTAGAAATAGAAAAAACTAATCAATGCTAAACTAGACCTATGGATTCTTGAAAAAAATACTACATCATTTATGGGTCTTCACCGTTACATTAGAAAAATTTACATGGTCAAGACTCGTGTAAAAATTGCCTAATTACCTAAGAAGAACGCGACGATGGAGGGAAATGGAGAAAAGGGCAGAAAGGAATGAGAGATTTATCTCCAAGCAATTCCATAAGTCTAATTCTGCTTTATCTACTACGGAGTAATACATATGAGGAAGATAAGTGAGCTTCCTAACAATTACCACTGAAGAAAGCGGTAGGTACAGCTTCGTTGTAATCTTGGCTACTCGTCTACTCCAAGACAGCAGCAGGAAATAGATGTTTCCACGTCGATATTTCTCCCCCGCCATGTAGTTTCCTAATTCCAGCATAAAATCCATCAGCTTCGTTTCCTTCTTCTTTATGGTATTTTCTACTGATGATTGTTCTTCTCCACCTTGAACCAGGAGCATATTGGTTGAACTCCAAAGCTACCATGTCTGCAATTGACGTTCGCCATCAGAATCATTTACAACGAAAGTTCAGGACACGTTGGAATATTCTATTATAGTAAAATCTTAAACAAGCCGTTTATCTGGATGGTTGAACTTTGAATGCTACAACCCACAAATCTTTCTAAAAAAAATCAACTATGAGTGCTACAAGCCACAAAACTTCTTATAAAGTATCTTCTAAAGTTTTTTAGAAATTTCATTACATTGCTATAATGGTAAGGAAGTCCTAATAGAAATAATGATTGCAAAAGATTCATCAATAGCATCATTTCTGAAACAAAACCGGGTCAAACTAATTATGTATATTCCCTCTATGTGGACTTGAGTTGATGAATATATTTTCTCTTTTGGTCTCTATGTTGGGTCACATTCCTCATTAAGTCCAAATCTGAACTTAATTGCATTTAGGATAAGCTGATTGCTTACTAATGAGTGGAGGGATTTTTCTCAAGAATTTCCTGGCCAGTATGGAGACATGTCTATGTGAAGACAATGAAGTACTGTATCATGGGCAAAACCAAAAGCCATCCATCCAAATCCCCCAATTCAAAACAAACTGATGTCATACAAGTCCCTTTCAACATAATTGGCCTTAAATATTCCATTAAGACATAACTATTACAATGTTACTCTACTATGTGACCTAATCAGTAGGATATGTCTAGGGGACCAATTGTTGTGCAACAAAGGGAGGCCCACATAAAGAAAAATGGAGCACAGTAGTGCCAACCATGGAAAAAAAGTTCGGCTTTGCATCTTCTTCACATTCAAGAATGTCATTGAGAAAGAAAAAAAAAACGTCAATGAGAGCAAAGATGAGGAAATTTGTGAATGAAATTTCTCAGCAATTCAAGAAGAAGAGATAATAAATTCTTACCACTTTCAGGGCACAGGCAATAAGTTTCATTACCGTCACAAGATTCCAAATGTCCAACAATGCCATACCACCATCCTGTGACCAACAAGATGCAATATTCAATGGTCATATTTTAAACAAGCCAATTCATTAAAGGAAACCAAAGAGATGATATGTTTCCAACTTTATTGAAGACAAATTTCTACTTACCAAAGAAAGGGGAATCTGCTATTCACATTCACTATAAATCAAACCAATCAAGACATGTTTCACATTTAGTATATCAAAGAAAATGCTGGGACCTTTCTAGAGTAATTGAGGCCTATCTGATCCACAATGGCGGTTCCAAGATTTAACAACTCGTCATACAAAAAATGAAAATGCCATATTAAGGAACAAAATTTTCAGACCTTTCTATCACAGGATATTACAAAACTGAACAAACGGTTGAGGTGTCGTGGATAAAATTAATATTTTTAATGTAAAATTTGGGTTTTATTTTAAGGTGAAGTATGAACATCTCCAACTTCTGGTCTTAGTATTGTCTGATTACGCTTTCACATAGAGAGACTTAAAGTGGACTTAGATCAGCATCACCCAAAAAGAAAAAACTAATTAGAAAAATGATTATAGGGCTTCATCGACAAGTATATCAGCGACTAGAAGCAACAAACATAGGAAAAGACACCATGTTAATGTAAATATTTCAAGGGCCAAACTAACACTAACATTAACATGGCCCAATGCCTTTGAAGAGGCTCCCAAGTCCCACCTAAGCAAGGCAACGGGGTTGGCAACCTTACCCTGTGATAACAAGGAGGTTGTTTCCGAATTGACCAAAGAGTGAAGTGCAAACACTATCTACTACTTCACAATAGATAAGAAGCGTAGGTAGTGTAATGAGTCATTTTGGACATTACTACTAGTGTATTGCATTGAGTAGAAGAATGTTAGTATTTCAGACACTTGAGAGAAGAAAAAAACCAACCATAGGGGAACTCTTTGTTTCTCCTCCACTGAATCTCAATGTGATCGCCAGGCCGCAGTTCATTTAAACAATCAGAAGTGTGAAGATCATATGGAGAAGTATCAATAGGTGCCGATCTAACTCTATCCCATGTCACACCTGTCTCTATGGGAACTGCCCTTCTTCCATGTGGTGGATATCTATTCACAAAGAAATACGAGTGTCCAAATTACTACCAAATCACGATTCAATATCAATCCAGTTATTCAAAGATACATGAGCTGACGCCCAAATGAAAATCATCTGAAATTCAACGAGTAGCAAATGAAACATGACAACGTACCTAGCCTGGAAAGTATCAGTCTTGGGCTCATAACAAAGCTCAGCATCATAGCAAGATAATATAAATCCAACATGACCATTCTGCAACAACAAAACCAATTAAAACGACGAACATCTTCAATTATTTACTCCAAATGCTACAAATTAATATTTTAAACCCACAAAATACACGAAACCATAACCCGGACATCAAACCAAAGACTAATTACCTCTCTGTTATAGACCTGAGCAGGGAACCAAAACTTCCCACTCTCCAAAGCAAGGTACCAAGACATGACTGAGTCAACTGGAGGATAATTCTTCGTCTTCATCGCCATACCATTACTTCCATCACATATACCCTAATTCAGAACTAGCAACTAAGCCACAATTGGCTAAATAATTCAGCAAGCCTTTTTCTTTAGCTTGATTAAAAAAGCTTGATTCATTTTTACACACAATATGCCATTGCCATTCCCTATAAGCAGCAGACCACAATCTCTTACTCCCATTTCTGTTTGCTATGCTTCTCCACATTTTGAAATCAGTAAAATAGATTATTGAGAAGCATTGAATGAAAAGAACTGTTGAAATAAATGATATGAATGAATACCAAATTATTAGAAAACAACAAACTTTGTAATAAAGACTTATTTAAATAATAATTAGATTCAAACAAATTTTTTTTTTTTTTTTTTTTTTTTTTTTTTTTTTTTTTTTTTTTTTTTTTTTTTTTTTTTTTTTTTTTTTTTTTTTTTTTTTTTTTTTTTTTTTTTTTTTTTTTTTTTTTTTTTTTTTTTTTTTTTTTTTTTTTTTTTTTTTTTTTTTTTTTTTTTTTTTTTTTTTTTTTTTTTTTTTTTTTTTTTTTTTTTTTTTTTTTTTTTTTTTTTTTTTTTTTTTTTTTTTTTTTTTTTTTTTTTTTTTTTTTTTTTTTTTTTTTTTTTTTTTTTTTTTTTTTTTTTTTTTTTTTTTTTTTTTTTTTTTTTTTTTTTTTTTTTTTTTTTTTTTTTTTTTTTTTTTTTTTTTTTTTTTTTTTTTTTTTTTTTTTTTTTTTTTTTTTTTTTTTTTTTTTTTTTTTTTTTTTTTTTTTTTTTTTTTTTTTTTTTTTTTTTTTTTTTTTTTTTTTTTTTTTTTTTTTTTTTTTTTTTTTTTTTTTTTTTTTTTTTTTTTATCAAGGATATTATCATGTTAATTAAAACACAAAATTATACTTTTGTGATCAAAAACAAATTGGCCCTGAATTGGAGAAAACTAGATTAATAAATGGGCTTGTTGGGGAGAAAAGCTTGTTAAGTATTTATCGGAAAGTTAATAAGAAGCTATTAACATTATAAATCAATTTGTCAACTGCTAATTTGCCCCACCTGACGAACTGCTCGGGTCATTCTCAACTTTCGAATAGCATCAACTCGCTCTACACCTACGACGCTCTCCAATTAATAACTTCAACAAATTGGCCCCTGTGACTAACTATACGTTTCGATTGCTCCATCAACTAATCAGAATCGATCATTACCCCTTCAATCATGGCTTTAATGAAGCAAGAAATACGACATTATACAAATATTAAATCGCTGGGTCGGCTTTTAAGTAACAACAATTAATCAGTAACAAATTGACCTCCCCCACTTACTCCCCGAACTCGCTATCACTATGCTCAAGGCCTGTGCCTCGCTAACGAACCCGAAAGCTCGATCTGCTCGACATATTTGGGTTTGAAAGTCCTGGCTCGGCGCCGACCAAACGGCCGAGCCGAGCTTTTTAAATTGATATTCGACAGACCGGACCGAACGGTCCGAAATTATTCGGTCCGAAAATAATTAAATTAATAGCTTACCATTTATACCAAACATAAACAGAGCAGCCTCTGGGCCATTAATTATCATGGACTTCAAAAGTTCGGGGATACTAATTGTGTTACTCCCCTCCCAACCCTCATTTCCTCATATTTCTTCCAATCTACATCAGGTCCTTATAACCCTCTAAGCTGCCGAAGCTCTCTTACCTTCCATCCAATTTTTTCATCTTTCATTCTCTTATAGACTTAGAGTTTTGATTCTGAGTTGCTAAATTACTATGTCAGATTCAACACCTTCCTCACGAATCAACCGATCATGTAATTTGTTGGATTCTTATACATGCACGCTAAGTAGTTTTTGTTGTTTTTTTGTTACATGTCATAAATAAATATTTTGGTTAATCAATTTTGCTAATTTTTATTTTTTCATTTTAGGTTCGACTTCTGACTTTTTGACTTTTCGCTTTGATCGATTTTGGTTTGATTTTTGTTGTTTTTTCAATACATGTAATGAATAAACAAGCTGTTAATGAATTTTGCTAATTTTTGAGTTTTTCTATTTAGGCTCGACTTTTTCGCTTTGACTTTTGACTTTCTAATTTTTATTTCATTTTGGTTTGAATAATAGATTACGATTTTGTTACTTCTAATTTGAATTAATATTTTAATTTCTCAGCTTAATTAAATTAGGTTTTAGCTTTTAATTAAATTGTGATTTCAGCTTAATCAAATCGGGTTCCGTAGTTTTATTTTATTATTAACTAATGACTTTTTCATTTGTTGATTCCTCGATACCCCTCCTTGAATATCGATATCAAAACGGGGGAGGTTCTCAATCCGACAGCCGATTTAGACGTGAGCTAACTGGGCTCGCCAAGCTCTCCCTGATGATTTGGTTCGATTGTTTCTCCCAAGTGTATCAGGAGATGCATTTAAAATCCTAAGAGTATGGTGTACACAATTGCTCGAGATCATTTTAACGATGCCATTACTAAACGGGAAGAAAAAGAATGTTGTTTACACTGACAATAAGCTTCTTTTGTGCAATTCTTGTTGCCTATTACGTTGCCTGTATTTGTTGCTGCCTATTACGTTGCCAATTTTGCCAATTATGTTGGTTGATTTGCTGTCTATTATGTTGCCAATTTTGTTGCCTATTCTGCCTATTACTTGGATGCCTATTTACCTCTAAATTCAATTCATATTTGTAACGAGTATTATATCAGGTAATCCTAGTAACCTAATCATGTTATAATTAAAGACGCATGACATAGATGTCCGATTTCCTTTATTATAACATACTTATATGATTCAGCTTGCCTTACTTACTTCATTACATTAGTGTAACTTTGAATTTAAATGCTGTTGCCTTGTTTCCGATTTGCCGAGGAAAAACACGAATCGGGTACCTGAACGTTGTTCTCACTTGTTTGCTGTTTGTTCCCTACTTGTCTTAGATGTTTCTTCTTCACAAGCATCACAATCAAATGACGTGTTTTGCTCTTCCCGTCTGCCCCACCTCGCTCTTTCCGTAATGAAAGAAATCACAATCTACTATCTCTCTATGAAACCACCAAGAAACCCATACAGTTAAATGTCTGTGAATTGAAACGTGTCAATGCACTTGTTATTTTGTTTACTGATCGAGAACCATTTTACTTCAATTGTCAAACTTTAATTTCATTTCGTGATCGTAATTTTTTTTGTCATTAAATTTTTAAATTATGTCACGGACGTAATATTACTTTCACTTCGTAGATAAGATAGGTAACAGTGAATAGTCAATACGTAACCTGACTTAACTATTTTCGAACTGTTTAAAATTCTGGACCGGACCTGACCGATTTTTTTTGAAAAGCCGAATCAAGACTCGAACCTACAAAATCAATATTTGTTTAATTCGACTGACCGAACTCTGCGCCACAAATTTTCGGAGCGTAACTCGAACTATCATATTGTACGGTTCGTCCGCTTACAAAGCCTACTTCTGCCCCCCCCTACTCTACCCCCATCGCTCTCCCCCCGGCTGGAAGAAAACCGCTAACCATCCACTACCATCACAACCCCTTCTCTTCCACCCCACCACCTTCATCAATTGCAAAATTAATAAATTTAACAACCCAACATTACAGAAATTAATATAGAAGAAATTAATTTATTAACTAACCTCTGTTCTTGATTACTGAAAAGTCCAGTTCTTTTATCATTAAATGGTAGAAAAAAACTCCAATAGCAAACAAACAATCATAACAAAACAAATACTCCGTAAATAGATTTCTAGTCAAACAATCAACAAAAAGTTGACTTTTTTAATACAATTGCTTCCATAATTGTAAAATCATATCAATAAGTTTTACATTGAAATACATATGTTTACTTATATATACATAAAATTCAAGTATTTTTTTCAAGTTCTCTTAGAAAATGTATTAACTGGACAATATAAATGGAACACAAATCACGCAATGTGTGAATTAAAGTGCCTATTAAATTAAAATGATGGAACGAACGGGTATGGAAGCCTCATTACGGCGACGGAGGCAGCTAAGCCCCGTCAATGAATCGGGTCATGCCAGGTACGAGGAAGCAAGTGGAAAAGTAAATATCGATGGTTGTCAGTTCTAGTTTACGGCTATTTTCATCTTTAGAAAATTCAAGTAACATCAGTCGTGTCAGCGCGATCGTCGTAGAAAGTTGGTATATTAGTTTTTTGCTACCGCCACAACCTCGTGTATATATTTTCGAGAGTCCGCTGATTTTGTAATATTTGAGTAGGATATATTTTCAATCTATATAATATATGAGAATGATTTTGAGTATTGCGCAAACATGAAGATTGAGATTTGATTGATTATGGAAAAAGGAAAGTATCCAAGTAACTATTACATGGTGTGTTATAGAAAGAATTATTTAGGGAGGATCTTTCCATATATCATTGATGTGCCTACACTATAAATACGCCTATCAGCAGATCTACCGCTAAGTAATTCACATATATTGTTTATCTTGCCGTTTCGAGAGGCAAAAAGATTCGAGAGAAAATATTCTTTCAAGCAGAAGCTGAATATGTCGGAAGCAATTTCAAACTTACAACCAACCAATGCACGATTGTTTATGATACTTGCTATAACAATCTTCGAGATTTATTTTGTTAAATCATCGTGTTCTAACAACGGTGTTAACGGGGATAAAAAGCCAGGAACCTAGACCTCGCTTACTGCATCGAGCAGTATTGCGCTGCTAGTATAAGATAGTTCTTATTCGTAATAACATCATTATAGTAAAATTCTTCAATCAAGTGTTTCGAAATATGATTCGTGCAGTCAAGTTAGCCTGTATTTAACCTTGTGAGTAAAGGAATAAGGTTTTAAGTTACGTTATTAACTTTTCAGGTTTTAATCTTAATAATGCGGAATTAATAAACAATGAGAATATAGACTAATGCGATAGACCGACTACCCAAGCTCGAGAACGATTAGTCAACAATATAACAATCAAAATGATTAGCAATAATAAAAGGATTACTTGAAAGTAAAGAGCAAGGAAAGAAAAACAATACGCGCGATTTTAACGAGCTTCGGTTCCCCTACTGCTCGACCGCTCTGCCTAAACTCCTGGATTTTAAGAAAGATAAATCGCATCAAGAAATGTTTCGAATACACACAAGCAACTTCTCTCAAGCCTATTATCAAACACCCAGCCTCCACCAAGCCGACCTGCCTACCCTAGAAGGATTTCACTCCTAATCTGACCTCGACAGAACTCCAAAGAACACGCCTCCTGTGATTTCAATATACCACCTAACCTAATAGCAACCCCATGCCTCCCCACATTAAGGATTTTCACTCAATACAATAAATGATCGAGAATTGGAAATATCGACACAACTGTGTAAATCCTCTACAAAAGATAATGTCAATTAAATGTGTGAGTTATGACTTTTGCTTTTTGTTTGCAATGAACCCACTTGCTCAAAATTAGGTCAAAAAAGATTTGCAAAAAGTTATCGTTGCTTGGAAAGAAGAGGCTTTAAATAGTGCAATAAAATTTAAGGTCGAAAGTTGCCCGCATCGTGACCTCATCGGCACTGGGGTCTCGATGAGCCCCGATGGATCGCAGGCAACGGTCATGCTCGTCAGAGTGTAATTCTATCGAGAGGTCGTGTCCTCGATCATCTGGACCAGAACCCTCTCGACGGGGGTCTCGATGGTTCGAATCTCTTTTCTAAAATAAAGATCGTTTACGCCAATTCTCAAACGAAACGACAATACGCCTACTAGATGGCATTTAACCACGAATCAATCTATACTTTTAGATTAGAAATTAATTATCGATTTTAAACACGATTAGATTAAATCGCAAAAGTCATTACTCACATATTTAAAACGACAATATACTGAGTGAGTTTCCTTACAAACGCCTATAAACAATAAAGAACACGGTAGCCTCGAAGGCTTTCAAGGCTGATAGACTCATCCATGAGCCTCCGAACATCCCGATCAACATTTTAAGCGCTTCAACATATTAAGAAATGTAAACTCAAAACATGTTCACTTGAAAACGGATTAGTTCGATGAACAATTTGTTATCTTCTTCAAAAATAGGCCTGGAATGGAATACCATTATTCAACAAACTCCCCTTTTGACGATAACAAATCACTTACGCTGTGGGGAAGGAATATAAGACAAAAGGCAACACTCTCAACATAAGATTCTGCTTTCTTGGGCGAATGTAACCATAACAACCATGGATTTATATAAACAATTTAAGCACAATATAATAAAGATCGCATAAAGATGTATAATTAAACATCAAACAAAGCTATTATAAAAACGAAAGCATCCATCGTTGTAAGAAACCAATAAAACCATAGCAAACTAAAGTTTAAGACACAAATACAAAAGTTTAAACACAACACAAAGATAGCTCCATTACACTCTTCGTATCATCACAAAAGTAGCAAACTAGAATAACAAGTGCATAAATAAAGCAACACACAAGAATTTAAAAGCGTCCAAGCTATCAAAGTCCTTTAGTTTACCTTTCGACCACCGCTATTTAAGAATGATCCTAGCCATCACCTCATCATCATCATCACCAATAAGATAATCTTCAATCCCAATCCCCTGAGAATAAGCTGTCGGACGCGGGCAGACGCTTGATAAGATTGCATCGCTTACCCCGCGGTATCCTCAACTCCTCGCCTTCGCTATCCGAATGTACTAAATATTTCTTGTTACCTTCATCTTCTATTTCTATTTCTCCAAAGTAAAGGAATTTCATAATCCCTTTCACATAGTCTTTTAGTTTCGTTTCTCCTCACGGTGAAGTTTCTTGACTTTTGCTTTGGTAAGCACTGATTATTTTCTATGGCTTGTCAGCTCTCCCTTTAAATCTCTTATTTAGCCTTGTGTCGTGGTCTTGAAACATTTTACTCCTCGCCTCACGAGAGCCTCACATCGCTATCATCACCACCTACTCCATCATTATCATCATCCCCATCATCTTCGTCGAAATCATCATCATCAACATCTTCATCATCCGAAAATACCGGATCCTCCAAGTCATCAACTTCCCTAAACCATTTCCTCCCCATCATGGTTTGGATTGTTTCCTATCCTCAGCGACGGCTAATTTTGCCTCTACTTCCACCCGCCAAAGACGATTATTAAGAAACGCACTGTACAATTCTTAAAGTGAGTTCGGTAATCCCACAAGCAGGCCCTCTACCAACTTACAAATTCTCTGTGGAACACCCTATCTCCTCCCCTAAGACTCCATTATGTGTGTGCATAAGCATCCCATATGGAAGAGTCGTCGCCTTTAGTATTGCCCATGAAATGACGCACGCTGAAGGCACTATGATGTGAAGTGTTGATCGGGTCGGGCGAAGCTGAAAAAACTCAGTCAAAAGCACTACAACCCTACTGATTCCTATCCCGAGAACCCACTGAACCAACGACTTCACACACAAATACGTATTAACAAACCTTGCCTCCCCGTACAGACAGAAGCACGGCACAAGATCGACTACCCCTTTCTTTCGAGCATCTATTTCTAAATCTCCACCATTATTCAACATAATGGGTCAAGCATCCGCCGACTAATCTCATCCACGGAGGCCACAAATCAATAAGATAACTAGCAAAACCATTACTAGACAACCCAAAATCCTCTCTAAAATTTCTCATCTTATACTCATACGATCTCCCATCAAACTCCAACTTAATATTAAGATTGTTGCTACTAGGAGTGTGAATAATAGCATGCTCATAAAAGAAGTAAACCCAATCCGGGAAGACACATAGACTTACCCAAAATTTCTCCCATTTTGAATTTGACCAACTCCTGCACTTAGTCCCCTCCAAATCTCCACCATCATAGAAATATCCATCAAGGATGTTGGGCTTCCCAATTCTCCCACTTTTTCCTCCTCTTGAGAGTAAAGGATTCACATCAGTAATTGGGACAGGATTCGAGGAACTTCCACCCTCGATAACAACAACTTGTTGGGGAGGATTTAGGATTTTGAGTTCTAGCCCTCTTTTGGGTTGGTTCTGGGAAGTGGTTTTGAGGCCATTTTTATGATGAATTTGGAATAAAGGATGTTGTTTGGCTCTGTATAAAAGGCAATACTAGATTTCAGAGTGAAAAATGGTGAGTTTTGGTGAAATGATGGGCGAAAAGATTGAATGCTGTTACGGTATTAGGTCGAAATTTTGGATTTTAAAGTCAAATTCGTGGAAAAAATCTACTGGTGAAGTATATATAGAGGTCAATTATCGAGACTCATCGGTAATCTCGGTTCTCGGCTTTGGCGCGTTACCGCTGGGTTATTTCCGCCATCGGTACTCCATTCGGCAGGGTCTCGGCCGGGCCAGCGACGTATTCGTGCAGCGATTTGACGAGACCTCATCGAGAAAGTACAGTCTCGGCTGGGGTCTCACGACTGTGTTCAAGAATCATCCATGCCATCAAACCTCATCTAAGTGAGGTCACGACGGGGTCTCGAAAGTTCTGAGACATAAAATCACAAAAATTCACATATATCCACACAATACCACACACAAATTCTCCGATAACAATATTCAACAATAATCACCCGAAACAACCTTAAAACACATCCAATCAAAGCAACTATCCTCAATATCATACAATCATCTTCAACCTCGGTATTACAAATCCATAATCCTCAATACTACTATATCCCAACAATTCAACTCACAAACTATTTCGGATAATTTATCATTTGGCTTATCATCCTAACAACAAGATTCGATAAAAATTTAAACACATAGCATGACAATTAAAAGCATAAAAGTGTAATGAATACAAGACATTTACTAGAAAAGATCAAGATCCCCTTACCACGCCTAACGCGTTAAATTGATCTCGTGTCAGCGAAGATGTCCAAGTAGTTGATCATTCGTCTCCCCACAAACTCAGATCATGTCTTTTCGCATACGGTCCCGATAAAGCCATTTATCGATTTCAACGTGTTTCGGGTCCTTGAATGTCAGACTCCATTCTTGAAATATCAAGGCTGCCACATAAGACTGAACTCGATCATATACTGATCCCGAAATCTTCCAAAGTTTGTTTCATCCAAAGCACTCTCGAAAGAACACAATTTCAACCGTCACATATTCAAATTCTCCGCCGACAACGCAACACTATTTCGCTTCGCTTGACCATGAAAGTGGTGCTATGTCCTATGAAGCCGATAGTGTCCCACTCGTTTTCTATCAAGTGCGCAACCCGCAAAAAACCGCATCCGAGTATCCCACAAGTTCAAAATTCTTGCTCATAGGATACCACGCCCATACTCAATTGCTCCTTTCACGCATCATGATCCTTAACTTTAAGACGGTGACTTTGGGACACGCTGAAACGAGCACACAAGCAAACGGGCAAACATAATATCGGGTCTAAGTGTAAGAGATAAAGAAGACTACCAATCATACCGATATTTTGTCTCTATCGACGATGTACCTTACTCATCCTTATCAAGTTTTCATTAAGTAGACATCGAGTTCGATCACCTTTGCATCTTCCATCCCAAATTTCTTGGCGAGCTCTTTCGAGAACTCGCTGACTAATACCTACATGCCGTCATCCATTTGCTTCACTGAGTCCGAAAGAAGTTCAATTCGCCCATCATACTCATATCTTCAACTCACTTGTCATTATTTCGCAAATTCCCACAACAAATTATTAGTAACCGAAAATAATATCATCAACATAAATTTGAACTACTATAAGATGTTTGCCTCGTTTTACAAAAAGCGCGAATCGAGCTTTCCCCTTTCAAACCATTCGCAACTAAACGTGTGCTTAACCTCTCATACCAAGTTCTCTAAAGTTGCTTTTAAACCGAAGGGCTTTATCTAGTTTAAAAAACGTGATGCAGATAAGCTAGATCTTCAAAACCCGGTGTTGTTTTACAAAACTTCCTCATCCAAGAAACCATTTAAAAGCTTTTGACATCCATTTCGTGTATTAAATCCATGTGACTAACAAGGATGTAATAATACGAATGATTCCAACCTAGCCACCGGAGCAAAAGTTTCATCAAAGTCAACTCCTTCGCACTGGACAGAGTAACTTTGAACAACAAGACGACTTTTTATTTACTAAAACAATAATTCTGGTTTCATCAAGTTTATTTCCTCAAAACCAACTTTTGTCCCAATAATGGTTTTATCACAAGGTTTTTCTAACTTCAAAATGCCAAACTTTGACTTTTCAAATTGTTCAAGTTCTTTTCAGATGATAAAATCCAATCCGGATCCTCCAGAGCTCGTTTAATATTTAGAGGTACTACTGAGATACATAAGCACTACGGGCGCATACATTATTTAAAAGAGATCTAGCAGGCCTACCCCCCTTCGAGATAAGACCTAAAAATGAGATCCGGGATGATTCTGACCATCCTCGTCTCCCCTAGGGAAGATCTTTAATGTGAAAGTTCGCCTAATGGAGATAATCATCCACATCTTCATGGCTCCCGATGATTATTTGCTCGCTTCCCCATAATCGGATGCCTCATTCGATACTCGGTTTCAGGCTCATCACTTCTTTTGGGAATTCTCATCCACATTTCCACCTAATGAATCATCTCATCTAATACAACTTTCTCAAATAAACGGATTAGATTCATCAAAGTTAACGTGAATAGATTCTTATCGATCCTTCTTTCTTATTATGTATTTATATACGCTTTTACTGTTTTAGAATAACAAAGAAAGATTGTCTCATTGTGATTTAGCATCAAATTTTCCCAATCTATCTTTTGTGTTAAGAATATAGCATTTTACATCCAAAGACTTTTAAAATAATCAATACGAGGGATCTTACCATACCAAAGCTCGTAGCGAGTTTTGTCAAGAATAGCTCCAAGGAATAAATTCTACTGATAGTGTGTAATACGCGGTGTCCACGGCATGTCCTCAAAAGTATTTTGGCAATCAGGCTCATCTTCAACATGGTACGGCTCATTTCGAACGGTCCTATTCTTTCGCCTACAACTCCATTTGCCGAGGCGTTTCGTGCCGAAAAGTTACAGTTGATCCCATACTCCCCACAAAACTCCTCGAACTCCTCATTTTCAACTCACCTCCATGACGCTTCTTATGGCTTTGATTTGAATCCTTTTCATTCATGAGCTTTCTACACAACTTTGGGGCAAACTCTTTCAAAGCATCACTTTTATTGGCGCGTTAATTACCAAGTAAACCCCAGTAATCGTCCACAATAACATAAACATATTTCTCGATCCACCCAAACTCTCAACATCCATTTCACCAAACAAATCCATACGTGTAATAAATCAAGCACAATGGCTCACGAAACAGATTTATAAAGTTTAAAACGAAGATTTGTGCATTTTACCAAGTCGATAATGCATCACAAAGTTTAACCTTTTATACGGTATCTGGGTAGACCTTTTACATGCTGAGCGCTATGCAATTTAGATAACATTTCAATACTAGCATTTACCCAACCGTCGATGCCACAAACTCACGTCATCACGGGACTACATTCATGCAAATGTTATTAGCTTCAACCGAATCAAATTAACATAATACACATTATTCGATCGATACCTACGCATAACAAACGTAAGCATTTAAGACTAAATAACATATTTAGTGCTTGTAAAATTTTACCTCATAATCATTTTCACATAATCGCTCACACTTTTAAGAAATTAAACTTTACGCCATCAACAAGTAAAGTATTTTTAATTTTAAACAACCTTTCTACCAATACACCCTTTAC
The DNA here is from genome assembly GCA_019722365.1 of Lithospermum erythrorhizon. Lineage (NCBI taxonomy): Eukaryota > Viridiplantae > Streptophyta > Magnoliopsida > Boraginales > Boraginaceae > Lithospermum > Lithospermum erythrorhizon. The sequence goes on along the minus strand of JADFUC010000897.1, from coordinate 106,445 downwards.
CTGTGGATTTTGGCGGTTTCATGAAATGGCGAACTTTACATTTCCACCGCTTCATACTAAGCTTCAAGAAGAGCGAAGATTCTCCCGTCACGTGCCTGAATATCCGCTTATCCACCATCCAAATGTTTTCTTTTCATGGACGAGCGGTCCTCCTACAACACAAAGTCAATTTTCATTCGAGGTACCCAATGCGAGTCAGTCCTGGTTAAGAAGAGAATGGATTTTCTCACAATCCATTTTGCCTAGAGATTGGGGATATGCGTGCCCATTCTCACTAACCTTGAACGACATTTCAAGACTCGTGATTTCCTTTTCGCCAACAAGGCGCTTAAATGCGGGTTCGCCAAACTTCGATACCGATGATCAAGCAACATTAGTATGATAAGAGTTATCATCGAATAAATTTCTAACTTCTTTTGTCGTCAGATAACGCTGAAGATCAGCACTCTATTCAACTTGCTTGCTCTCAAAGAATAAACGCCAGTGATTTCTCGAAGTTCTAGCTGCTTAACTCAACCTTTTTAAGATTTTGTTTAAGCCCAATTTTTCAAGAATACCATTATTTTTAAATTGAGTCGTTTTAACAAAGTAACTTCATTTTCAAGAGAGGCGGTTTCTGCAAGCAAGCTTTTTATTGGTTTTTGAAAGTTCTTTGTTCTTTTAAGCAATTTTTCAAAACTTTCTAATAACTCATTATAATTATTGCTTAACTTGTCAAAATCACTACTCGACAAGCTCATCATCACTTCAGCGAGGCCATCATCCAAAAAAGAAAGAGTAGCTAAGAGGTACTCTCCATTAATCTCAGGCTACGTAGACACACCACGCCAGACATGTTTCAACTTCGAGTCGGATTCGCCTCCGGATTCATCATCCCAAGCCGACCTTGCATATTTTCTGGTTGACCTCTTGGCTGCATTTGCGACAATCCGTCTTCGGTATGTCCTGCCTGTTGCATTCAAAGTACGTTATCTCTTTTGATTTTGCCCTCTTTGTCTTCGGCTGCATTTCCTTCATAATTGTCATATTTCTTGAAGCTTCTATGACTACGATCATTGTTACTTTTTTTTGAATTTTAGAAACTTTTGAAGTCTCTAGCTAACATGACCATATCTTCATCATCCTCATCGCTTCACTTTTCTCATTTACTTTTTGAACTTTGGCCGCCACAAAGAGCCATTTTTCATTCCTTAATTCTCGAGCCTTCTGCTCTTAGCAATCACTTCCTCTTCGCTTTCAAAGATCCGATGAGCTCTTCGGTGGGGAAGAGTCTTGATGTCTTGGCTCATTTATAAGACACACCTTTGGCCAAACTCGTGATCGACTTCTATGATTCTCCCATTTAACTCTTCTAAGGAGAATGTCTTCCTGTAGAGTCCAAGTCATTGATTTACGGTATCAACTTTCGACGCATATTCGATGGATTCCAATGATACATTTCCGTTTGATATTCTCTAGTCAAAAGTCGAGCGCCCCTTAGAAGTCTTCACTGACTGTAACCAATGATGTAGCCGCTTCTAAGAAGTCCCATATCTCTGCCGACTAAGATCCTCGACTCGAGCATACTCTTCCATACACACGGCATCGCTAAGACACGAATGGCTTTGGAATTCAACTCCACTTTCTTGAGTTCCCTCATCCCCAAGACTCTTATCCTCTTCTTTGTCCACATCTTCAATCGAACTCTATCGCGCGTGCACCTAATTCTCTTTATATCGCCTCTTCCACTTTTACCAAGTTCCTATGAGCACCGGCTCAAGAATTTGGTATTTCATCGAACGAGCGGTCCCTCGATGATCACTTCATAATTCCAGTCGATGCTTCAGACGTGATATTTGAAACGCGCTGCACTGGGCTGAAGGTCATAATTTGATCCATCAGTTAACGGTGGCCTCGCGACTCACCTACCTTCAACACAAGTTCCCGAGCTACCATATTCCCCAGCATTACCCATGATCTTTTCTACAAGATTTTAAGCTTAAGACGAGAACACTCCAGCCTCGATACCAATCATAGCCTGTATTTAACCTGTAGGGGGAAGTAATAAGGTTTAAGTTACTATATTAACTTTTTCGAAGTTTTAATCTTAAGAACGCGAATTAATACACAATGATAATAGAAAGACACGCGATGTATCGACTACCCAAGTCGAGAAAAGATTAGTCAACAATATTAATAATCAAATTGATTAGCAATAATAAAAAGACTACTTGAAAGTAAAAGAGTAAAGGAAAGAGAAACAATATCACATTTTAACGAAGCTTCTGCTCTCATCGCTTCGACCGTCGGTTTTCCAACTCGATTTTGGCAAAGATAAATCGCATCAAGAAATGTTTGAATACACAAGCAACTTCTCTCAAGCCTATTATCAAACACCTAGCCTCCACTAAGCCGACCTGCTCTAATCTGGGTAGCGGATTTCTGATTCTAATCGACCATTGTGAACTCCAAGAACACGCCTGTGATTTCAATATACTACTCAACCTGTAATAAAGAACCCTACGCTCCCAATAATAAGGATTTCACTCAATACAATAAATGATCGGTAATTGGAAATATCACACAACCAGGAACTCTACAAAGATAATTGAATTAAACGGTAGCTGACTTTCTTTGCTTTTGTTTGTAAATTTAATTTAAATGCTCCGAAAATTAGGTCAAAGATTTGCAAAGTTATTTTGCTTTTGAAAAGTTAAGAGTTTTAAATAGTGCACAAAATTTAAGGCCGAAGTTGTTCGTGATTCCTACCGACTGCGGGTCTCATTACGAAATACGGATCGAGGCAACCGCCATAAGCTCCTCGCTTCAGAGTGCACTCTAATGGTGAAAAGTCGTGGTCTCGATCATCTAGACCCTGTGAACCCTCTCGATTGGGTCTCACGGTTCGAATTTTCTTTCTAAAATAAAGATCGCTTTCACGCCAATTTCGAAACGAAAACGACACACACCATTTGTACGACTTAACCATGAATCAATCTATACTTAGGATTAGAAATTACGACCATCGATTTTAAACACAATTAGATTAAATCGGCAAAGTTATTATCACATATTTAAAAACAAGAGCATCAGAAGTTCAGAGTTTTCCTTACAAACGCCTATATGTCACAAAAGAATACGAGCCTCGAAGGCTTTTCATAGTTTCATGTATCTATCCACGAGCCTCCGAACATCCCGATCAACATTTTAAGCGTTTGAACATATTAAGAAATAAACCGAAAACATGTTCACTTGAAACCCGGATTGGCCGATTAAACAATTTGCTATCTTCAAAAAAATAGTTCGAACGTGGAATACCATTATTCAACACAAGTCAGACCGAACTGCATTACCATCTCGGTGCTTTTTATTTTTTGTATTGTTTATTTTCTCGTCAACTTTATCTTCGGCCGCCCAACCGCTATAAAGCTGGGCTGCTTAACAACGAAGCCCAAAGAAATCTATCTTATGTCAGAACACCAACAACGAAGCGATAAGTTCACAAAGGGGTCGATGCCATGACGCGACGTATGCCATGGGAAGCAATGGGCGTGGTCAATACTAAGAAAGAGGTGGCACGATAGTTAAAGAGGTAAAGGAATATAGCTAGGAAAGAGGTAGTAGCGACGCTTAAAGTAGGGCAAGGGATTACTCGTAAGCGAGTGGCTATTTTAATTATTTTATTTCTATTTGTTGAAATATGACCCACATATATTTGTATTTATTGATATTTGATCCCAGAAATCTAATATATATATACAATACCGTTTTTACCCTTCAAAAGTATATTCGTGAGGGTATCCGACCGATCAGAGGCTAGGGCAATCCGATCTAATTCCAAAGCTCATGTATATAAGAATTAAGCCAATTAAAAATGAAAATTATACCATTTTACTACCTCATATTCATAATATAAGTCGTTTAATCAGTTTTCATTTTATTCATAATATAAGTCGCTTAACCTATTTTACACCATATTTTTTCAAATATATCCTTAATGAATGAAATCAAATATTTGCCATAAGATAATAAAGTTTCCAGTTTTAAGACAATCATTTACTCTCTTCTACTATAAAAGGTAAATTATAAAAATAAAAAAAAAACTTTTGGATCATTAATTACTTCCTCCGTCTCCAATTTACTGTCTACAAGAAACGTTTTTCATTTACTTTTTACTCGATCATATAAGAATTTAACGCAGCCTTTTATAATGATCTTTCCACTTTTATCCCTTAATAAAGTACTTTTATTTTCATGATTAATTAAAGTATTTTTTGCTCAAGTACATTTTTAAGGCATATTAGTAATATTAATCAAGTTTCAATAAAAGAGATTTCTTTTATTTCCACATCAATTAAATCGGATTTAGGAGTATTAAACGGCGTTAAATCAAGCTAACAAGTCACTATCTTAAAACAAGAAACAACATAAGTGACTTATATTATGAATGGGATGGAGTATAATTCTTCTTCATATTCTATTTATAAGTCGTTTATGTTGTCTTTTTAGTTTTTAAGATAGTAGACATTTGACAATACTAGCCTCATTTAATGTTAATTAATGATCCAATAAATATTACTTCTTTATTTTTATAATTTACTTTTCATTAGCTTTTTCAATTTAATGGAAAATATTTAAGTTCATTAATTAAGACTATGAAAGGAAAAATATGGTGTAAAATAGCTGTCAATTTTTAAATGTAATAAATGTAAATCGTTAAACGACTTATAAATAGGATATGATAAAGTATATTTTTTCTTCTTTTTGTACATTGTAAATTCATTAATGTCAATTATATAAGCTTATTTTTTATCACTTTAGAAATATCTTATAATTTTTTTAAACGTAATTTTGGTACACATACTAATCGTAAAGCATAAAATAATTTTTGCCTTAATTTTTTTTCGTGATTTTTTTAAATCAGAAGATTCGTAACGATATTTTATATTAAGGTACCCTTTTACATCAAAATCGAGTAATATATGAAGACAATTTAACCGTGAATCGTTTCAATATATCGAATCAGTTCGAGGGATACTGCAACTAGACGGATAAACACTTTATTGGCTCGAGTAATTAACCAATTGTTTTGGGTATCAAACAATTTTTTTACTTAGTCATGTAAGTCGGGTTATTTGACCGAGTAATGAGTTGGTATCGTGTTACTCGGTCAATTTATACATAAAAATGTGTAAGAAACTACTCCATTTAAGTGACTCCTTTGTCATAAAAATTATCTAGTTTTGACTTTTTTTAAAAATGTAAGAGAGAAAATCAAGTTGAGTTGGATAATTAGCCTAGTGTTTCTGCCCGAGTCCGATTCGATAATCAATCGAGCAGGTAATGGAGTAGAGTTTTCGGATTGAATACCCAGTGGATATCGGATTAGCTGATGCTCTGACAGTCCTATAGAAAATCACGAATTAATTGGCTGTTTTAGATTATTCTGTGTTAGTTCATAGCCATTTATACCTTGTGAATCTGTTTATTTCTCATATTTTTGGAGATACTAAACATAATAGCTCCTGATTGATTCATATAACTTATCTTTGTGAACGACTTTGGTTTTGCCATGATGACAAGATTGCAAGGATTCGATTCAACAATGTGGGAGAGACGATGTTTCCCTAATCGAACCAAAATGACATCCTATATCTCGAATTTTCGTAGGAATGACAAATTACAATAATAGAAAATGATATTATATGCCACAAGGTTAATACTCCGTATAATATAAACCATCTTGCAGAAATGCTATTATATCTCCAGTAGCATATATCTTTCCTTTCTACTTTGTTTGTAATATATATATCGATCACTATAATGTTTTCAAAGTTAACAATGATAATGTTGGTTTTCTCAAGGGCTTCCAGGTGAAGATGTTGATGGCCTTGTAGTGAGTGAAGGTTTCATTTGCACAACTTGATCTTCGTCAACCCCCATTTTGATTGCAGTGTGTCCTGCTTCGAAGAAACTTTGAACTGCGGCGTCCATGAAATCTTTGCCTTCTTTTACTGTCATTTCTTTGCGAATTTTCTCTTGAAATGATGGTAGAACATGATCTCCTTTTAGAACAGAAGCAAGTTGCACAAGCTCTTGCTGAAATTCACTTAGCTTCGCATCTTCGTTAGGCTCGGTTTGCCTAATCTTCACTGGGGTTGGAAGTGTTTCTTGAACAGATATATCACAAGCAGATTAGATATTAAGTCATTGGCAATTTAAACCTGGTATAACATTGTTATGCATATTGTACAACTTTCATACTCAATTTTACTTGATGTGGCTAAAAACAAACTTGAGGTTTCAAATATCATTTAACTTAATTAAAATGACTCACATAGTTATTTGAAAACTATCATACATCAACAAAATCGTCTGGGGGAAAATAGGAATTATGAGCTAGGCTAGTTCCTTGAAAAATAATACTCCGTATTACAGCTAAATTGGAATGGATATAGTACAACCTTAATGTTTTTCTCAATATATATCGATGAACAATCGTAAGATACTTTATTTTTCAGTTTCTAATGGTTTCCATGTCCTCCAAAGACAAACATTTTATATTCTAATAACTCTTGGGTGTAATTGAATATATCAAAATGATATATTTCTACTACCTTGCAGTTCTTGTCCATTATGAAGTAATAGACAGTTTTTGCACTTCGCTCTAAGGTCAATTCGGAAACAAGCTCATTGTTATCACAATGTAAGTTTGCATATTATCCGAGCCCCTACGGTCAACCCTGCTTAAGCTTAAGCTGGACTTTCTTTAAGAAGCATTGAAACATGTTAATGAATGTATAGTAAAAAATGAATAAATTGATCACAATGATGGAGACAGATATGGAAAATTTGGTAGATATGGCTAACCTGGGCAATCCGTTCTTGGTTCGTTAAGAGATTGAACAAGAAATTCGAAAGAGCCAGCCCATGCATCTCTTTTAGTTAGGAATGGAGATGTCAGGTTGAATATCTTCTTCACTGTTGCTGGAATTGATGAGTGCTCAAATTCGGACGTATTGAATGGTGACCCATTAGGTCCATGTACAACTGCACAATACAATCATATCATTAATTCATTCATGGTTCGGTACGGTTTATTTTTCAGATATGGTCATGAATAAATAAACTATACTATACAGTATACACTATACAGCCTATACTATGTTTATTTTAAATGAGCTAACAAGGTGTTTATCAAATATATAGTTTCAAATTGACCTTAAGAGGTTATTTCATTTTGCCTTTATTGATACTCATTAATTATAAAACTATTTTCAAAGACAAATTTAATGATATAAATTTTATATTTATTAAAAATAACGATTAATGATAACAATTGGCCAAAACTTTACCTCAATATACGAAACATCAAATAAAAAATCGATGAAAGATCAAAATTAAATGTCGCAATACATACACTGCCCTTTTAATCCAAGTACCATGATAAGTAGTGAACTCTAACCCAATGATCGAATCTCAAATTAAACGGTTCTGGTTCCACAATATCATCCGACTAGGGACCTACTAACTGCGGACATGATCAGAAAAATCATGCTCATTGCTACGTAATCACCATCAACGTCTCATTCCACTGAGGACTCGATCTCAAAGTCTCGTATACTTCCTTGACAAACATCTGACCTGAAGGTGGAGTTAATTTAGTGGTAAAATTCATACAATTTTATTAGGCATTAGTTGTAACATTCATTAGATGGCACCGGTATGAGTTAAGTGACAATTTGGTTTTGGGCATGAAAATGCTCATAGCTTTTGGGCCTCGTATAATTATAAAGATAATGTTATATATTAATCCCTAAATACACCATTGTTACATTATAGCCTCCACATCAATAGAACCGATAAATGACTAAGATGGTAAGATGGAAAAAGTAAATAAGGATACTTTTGAGGCAAATTTATAATTTGAATGAACTTTTGATCAATTTTTTTTTTATCTTCAATTGTATTTTCACATTTATCCCAAAAAAATCATTTTGAATGATAAGTTTATCATAAAAATTTATTTAAATTAAGCACTACCAAGACATCACTAACGCTTTTAAAAAAAGCCATTTCGATTTTATGACTATCATTTACATGGGCTGTGGATAAATCTTCCTTGCATCTGTACCAACAATCTCTTATTTTTTTGAAAAGTAAAGACCATACCCAAATATTTTAGTAGTTGGTTTTGAATGATTAGCCTTGGATGAACTATTATGACTTGATAAGAGATGTAATTAATCAATCTGAACTGTACTAAAATTGGGGAAACAATTAGGACAATAGAAATTGAGGTAAAAATATAATTGAGGAGAAAAGCGGTGTCGATGTTATAATAAAAATTTATCGTTCTTAATAACATTTAAATATTGAAATGACTGAACTATCCTCTTATTTTGGACTAGCACTAAAATGAGATTGCTTTTTTAATACGAATAATCAAAACAAGTAGTAGCCAAAGGAAATGATCGAAATAACTTTTTTTTAAAAACATTAGTGATGCCCAAAGCCATTAGCCCTATAAATTATAAATTAACCTCTAAATTATCCTTCATTGACTTTTGTCATTTGAGTTTAATACGTTACTCAATGAATTATACTACAACAATTGTACAATTTTTAGACACAAACATGTACTATTGTAATTAGGACAAAAGACAATGTTGCCCATCGACTATTCACTCTCTCCGCTCTGCCTCCACCCACTCGTAATACTTTTTTCCATCACACCTACTAAACCTTCAAATTACTACCATATTAACATTCCTTCAAGTCAATTCATTATTCGACTGGCAAGCTCATTAAAATGGGGTTGTTCATAATTATGTTTTTAAATAAAATTTTTAAAATAAGTCCTTAAAAATGGGTTACTTTATAATTCGAATCAAGATACACACCAAAACAAGATTGCTTTAATGAAATGACTATTTGCCCCTATTTGTAAGTTGGGTAGCTGCGTAAATTATGTTAGGGTAAATAGTCATTTCTGCATTTTGTAAGTAAGTTCTGTACTATGTTTGTGCTTTGTAAGTGTTAGATAAATTGGGTCAAAGAGTTTATTTTAAAAATTGAGAAAGTAACCCTGTTTTAAAAAATGTATATTTTTGAAAATGGACTTATTTAAAACATAATTGCGGAACTAACCCGTTTAGAATGATTTAACGATCAAAATAGCAGGCAACCCAACAGAATGACCAATATGATATGTTTTCAGCTGCCAGCTACGATGAAAAAAGTCGATACCGGTAACAATGGAAACGAGTATTACTTGATGGGCTTATATTGTTCTTTACCCTTGTATTAGATGAGACTACTCCACATCTTAGTCTACTATGAGGAACCAATCCAAATCGATAATTTGCTCTTACAAGAACACATTTGTAAATCCTTAAAAAAATTCATAAAATGTGTTCACTACATTATTCGAATTAGTAAATTGAACATCACACTTCAATTCGTATTGATACACCAATTTATCCGACACCTAAGATATACCCTATCATTATTATACAATAATACATGTTGTGGTAAAATAGGGGAAAAAAAAATCTAACCTTGATAAACATCATGCGACGGATGATCATCGGTAGCAGGTTCGAACATAGTATCCATGTAGCGCTGCTCTACCACGACATAATTCGGTAGTTCGCCCTTCTTAGCATGGTTTGCGAAACTCAAACCGTATGAATGGAAGCTTTTTAGGTATTTAACTTTTCGGAGGTTTCGAAAGAAAAGAGTGGCTGGAATGTTCTGGAAGTAGATGCCGAATGATAATCCGGCATCGTATAAGTTGTCGAAAATTGTTTGTTGTGAGTAGCCTTTGATGAGAAGGGATTTGACATTTGAAGTGGCGCCATGGGATGTTCCTGAGTGAACATAGAGCCGGTTTGGTTGGGTTGATGATGGCACTGAGGCAAACCACCGGTCGAACACCGCGAACTCTGATACCAATTCCTTGTAAACGGCTACCTGTTGCAGTATTTGGTTTAATTAACAAAAAAGAGGTTCCGGATCATCAATTTTTATTGTATCGATTAGTTAATTGTCAATTTAATTCAAAAAATAGGATCAACTTGTAGTTTGATCTTCGAGGGGAGTTAGTATCTATGTGTGCCATTTGGTTCTCAATTTTACATAAATGTTAATTTTATTATTTTTGTATAAGATGAAATTGGAAATTAAATCGTGTCCACATAGTCATCACTTTCAGATATTAAATTTCGAGTCTCAATATTTGAACCATGGAGAACTAAAACACAATCAATTTAATTCCATATTTTCATATCAAATTGACAATTAGTTTGTTTTATGCCCATTGGATGATTAATTGTTCATAATATCATGAATGTAGACATGCATCATTTACCGATACTTGAGATAATTACTATACGTTGAACAAACAAATAAAGTATGAACATAAAAAGTGGCACAAAAAGATGGTAGAAAATTGGAGTAGATATAATTGCCTGGGTATGAATGTCATATATGATATATATAGCACAATAACAATAGCATGCATGGATCTCCGTTTATAAAAACAAATCTAAGTTTTATATTTTCGGGGATAAAATTTAAATAAAGCTATATATAGGCCAGGTTATTTGTTTTTCTATCAAATAATTTACTAAAAAATAAATCATAATAAGAAAGTGAAATGCTGAAAGTGACAATTGCAATAAAAGTGAGAAGAAAATAGTACCTTGTCAGGGTCGAAACCGTTCATAACACTTTGAGACATTTGAGGGTCATCCATGGATTTAGCTTGTTGAACAAACCCATTCATTAAAGGAGGATTGCTTGAAGTATTAACTGCAGTATTATTAGACCCAAAAATCTGCTCACAAATAGCTTGGAAAGAATGACCTGGATCAGGGTCAACAAAATGAGACTCATTCTTGAAAAAGACCTTGGGAGAATTAGGGTCACTTGTAGACGTTGGATTCGATTCGGAACCATCAACACCGTTGATTTCTGGATTTAACTTCTTCATCCAACCTAGCATATGATCAAATGAACGGTTCTCCATCACTATAACTACAACTGTTTTTATGGGACTTGAGGTTGAAGATGAAGAGTGAGGAAAACTTATTAGAACATAACAGTATTGGTTAAAGAATGCTGGTTTCCTTGATTGTTCTTGTCATTTTGTGAAGGGGAAGTTGTTTGAGGATTATCAAGTAGAGAGTTCTAGCTAGTTAGCTGGGAAGTTGAGACCCAAGAGGCATAGTGTGAGGGAGTGGAAAAAATGGGAAATCAATTTATAGAGTCTTGTCAGCTCACATGCAATAATAATGATGGAGATGGGAATTATTGAGAATGCCAACATTTAAGGATATGATTCATTAAATGACAATGGATCATTCACGATATTTCGCTTATTGTTCTTTATATGTATTTAATTTTAATGTAAAAACGATTTATTACATAAATAAGTTAAAATATATTTCTGGCCCATCCCTAAAGATTGTCAAGTCAGTTTCTTTCATTTATCAAAGATTAACAAATCTTACAATCTTAATTAATATCCAAAACTTTAATTGAATCAAAATTATCGTTTAATAAGTAAATATATCAGATAATACTACATGTTGATATATTTTTCTCAAACAAATATAAAATACATTAAAAGTTATTTTGAGCTTGTAATTGAAAAATCAACCATAAAATTCAAGAAATCTTTTTGCGATTTTAAGAGATCATTCTGATATAATTTAAAAAATATAATTTTTTTTACCAAAATGATTCAAGACACCTGAATTAAGATGCTAGAACAAAAATTGCCAACAAATCGCTACAAATTATCTAAAAATTAAAAATAAGCTTATATAATTCACATCAATGATTTTTTTTAAGGAAATGGTACGTATTTCCTAAATTGTACGAAAAGAAGAAAAAAAAAATTATAATATGGTATAATTTGTATTTTTTTATCATTAATGAACAAAAAAGTTTAAACTTTTTTAATGAACAGTAATTTTTCCTTCCCGCAACACTCAAATTTTAAAGAAGTAAGAAAACATTTCCTCTATCCTATAAAAATTATCTACTTTTAACCTTTTCAATTTATATTTAATGTATTAAAAGTATATCGAGTATTTGATGTGTAACGCATCCGATGCCGTTGGCACATTAATAGTACACTCTTACCTATCGTTTGATATGTAGAAATGGAATACAGTAGTAGAGTAATGGAATGACTGAAATAAAAAAAATTAATAATTAAATGAATGAATTATGAAACGTTATCCCTTTGTTTAGTATGTTCATATATAGTAATGCAATTGATTTCCCATCAATAATTGTAATCCTTAGTTTAATACTTCCTCCATTTTATATTAGATGATTATTTAGGGAAAAATATTTTTTATAATAATTGATTGTCTAGGATTCCAATATACTTTTGATTTCATCTACTCATAATAATTATTTTTACTTTAAATAATTGATTTTGTTTTTGAGAGTATTTTATTGAATTGATATATACATTGGTTGCTTATGCTTTTAATTAATGTGGAATATAATATTAATCTTTATTATGTTAAAATAATTAATTTTAAATAAATTTCTTTGACTAATGTGACAACTAAAAAAATGAGAGAATATAAAATTATCTTCTAGGGAGTACATGGTAAGAAAGATGCATGAGGAGTGATTTACATAGGAGTAGGCGAGTGACGTGAAGGTGGACAATTATGTTATATTTTTTTAAAATTGATTACCTCACTTAAAGTAATGGATAATTATCTCAATTTGGGAGCAGTGCTTATCATCAAGTGGGTAATTGAATTATTTAAGAAAATTAATTCAAATGCATTATTAACTAAGTCATTGATTAAATTGATACATAAATCATCACACGTCTTTCAAACATGTTTATCATCATTTAGGAATAAAATCACTTATTTTTTGCTTTTTTACCCCATATTGTATGGTAAATCTCAAAAGATATAAAAGATCTCCCTCCAAGCCCTACATACAACTTTCATCAAATATGGCTTTTAGTAGAATTTTACAAAAAAAAAAAATCCACCTACCATCCCCTTATAATGAGAATCGAATCCAAGACCTATAAATTACTGGAAAGCTTCCTAACCACTAGAGTATTCAATGTTCTCCTTTTAGTAGAATTTTATATTCATCTATGAGATCAAATATAAAATTTTGTTTACTAGCTTGAGTATTTGTTCTCCGATCCCGCATTCGATGAGCCATTCCATTCTAATTCTAGACCAAACAGGCTTAATATTGGAATTTTTAGGAGCGTGATGCTCAATCATATCACATATTCAAGAGTTGTGGTATGACATTCTTCACTTAATTTAAACGTGGTCGCTGCTACAAATCATATCATTATTCAATAATATACCATTTATGAAACTCTAGGGATAGACCTTCTTATCTACAAGTAAGTGGTGACTTTATCATTGTATACATCGAAAATTTATTAAAATAATAATTAAATTGATTAAGACTCCACCATCAAATTCACTAATAATCGAGCCATTAAAAAATGCCATGCTGGCCGATTAAGCGTTTCCGATTAAACTCCTAAATTTAAATCGAACTCGATCGAATAAGATTTCCCTAAAAATTAAGCCTCTCCGAATTAACTGAAAGCAAAAAAATAAAGCGTTTTAATGATAATTAACCCTAATTTTAAACTCGAATAGGTTCTTTAGAAAATAGCCCACAATTAAATGTCACCGAAATCGTGGTCAAAAAATCCCCAATTTTATTGATTAAAAATCGCATAAAATGGACTTTCCAAGTCACGTGCTCAAGATGAAGACATTACCATGTAGTTAACGGGTTTAAAACGAAGCATCTTAAGCTCTGGGTTGCTCCAAAAAAAGTCTAAGGACATTAACAGTTTACTCATTTTAGTTACTTGGGGCGACTAAGTCAGGTTTTTTAATAACGGTCCGCATCTCTGGAAAAATCAACTACAAGACGCGATCCACCTAAAACAAATGCACCGATCGGTGTCGAGCATCCAAGGCCCGGAGCTCATAAACCCCTTATTTTCTCGAAGCAGGTAAATAACACACTAAACACTCAAAAACACACGAAAACTGCAGAAAACCTATGAGATTTTTGTGTTAAATCTTTAAATCAGTAGCAAACACTACGGACGGGTCGGAAACACATCCGATAGCAAAATAGCACCTAAAATAAAGATTACCGAAAATCACGGTAATCGACTGCATTTCTCAAGAACGCCTCAATATCTTCGTGATTGAAGTTTCCACGGTGTTCTCGATTATTCAAAATCTTGAAATCTAACACATTTATAGATCTCAAAGTGACGCATCATCAAGTTTTCAAATATGTGAATAAACCGAACGTTTAGTTCCTATAGTCGGATACCGTGCACGAAACACGCTACTAAAAGTCTTTGCTTGGTTGATCGCATCATCAATGACTGAGTGCCGAATGCTCCACCTTCATACCGATCATCATTCTACAACAACAAGTCGTTAAGGTCAGCCAGAATGAAGAAACAAAAAGCAATGATGCTTCATTAACTTGTTTCAAGTATCACCTGCCACCATATGGCTCCGGGATCAAGTCCCACCAAGATAGTAGCCTCTCAAGCTACAAAGTGCCACCATATCATACTGCAGAAGGAGAAGTCCCACGCCGCAAAACGCCAGTAGAGTCCATAAAAGTCCGAGGCCAGGACGGAGACGAAGTCCGCATCAAGTCCGGAATACGCCCATACCTAATTACCGCTAAGCGCCCCGACGGGAATTACATTCAAGCCTGCACTGTCTTAGTCCATCAAGACCAGACATATATCCAAATGGGTAGTTGTTGGCTGGTATCCAACCCAAGTCAAGCTCAAATCTGCTTAAGCTCAAGCCGATATCAAGTTCAACTGCTAAAGTGCGTAAATCTCAAATTCTACCGTGAACAAACGCCAGACTCATGGTTGACAATCCTTCGATTGATAAAAACCTATACACTAAGCGAATTTTCCTGCTAAATTAGGGTTTTATTTTGTACCCCTATTAATAAATAATAAAATTCTTCTCTTTGAATTAAGGAGTCATTGCACGCCTCAAGGGACTATCGGCTACTGTCACTACCGACAAATGTAGATGCCTATCAAGAACCCTTATAAGGTTTCTTTAGCTAACGTATCAGTTTGGGAGCCTCGAAGCAGGATAAAGTTTGATGACGGCCGTAATAACCAAACGCACTGGTTAATAGCCCCGGTTATGCCTCGGGCTCTTCGTCAACTTATACCGGTGACTTTGACAAACGTAGGAAAGCATTCTCAAACAATCGCAAAGGGTTCTACACCCAGACACCCACTGGGACCTCGGCACTCCTGAGTTTGTCTATCTACCAGCTCGAGACTTTCAAAGACCGTGGCACCCATTTGGTGAGTATCACTCTTCTTCCGGAACAAATGGATACACTCAACGGGATTGTGTAAATCCTAAGCGCTGAAAGATTTAACAACAAGATGATTCCTTATTACTCAAATATCGTAGAAAGATAAATGAACAAGAGCATGTGTTAAAGAGTCAGCCGAAGGTTTCACTCAAGGTAGAAAGCATCAGCCTCTAAAACGGGAGATGGAACGCTCCATCTATCCCCTCACGCTCATCACGAGGACCACGAGAATGCGTGAAAACTCCTATCATTCTAATGGGATTTAACAGAATGGGATGAGTTACATCAGCGGCAATAAAGACCATGTTAATCGGAGACACCTTCTATATACCCATTTTAAGTCTCTACATCCCGCATGTATCATCGAAAATGTCCAAAGGCTATCGAGTCACCAAGTTCCAACACTTCGATCATGAGTTGGAAATTCCAAACAATATATATAGCCCAATTTTGCTGAGACAGGCAACAAATGAATGGACCGGTGATGAAATGAGTTAAATAGTTCATTTGCCTCAAAGCGGAATGCGTCAACGGGTATAACGACTGTTCTCGCCCATAAGTCGGCCTGTCCGAGTTTAACCCCAAATATTCCCTTAGCACCAGTTAACTGGCCACATGACGGATTCGATAAACCGCCATGCAAAGAAAAGAATAGTCGTTATGCACTTCATCGACCACGGAGTATAAGTTCAAACTTAAAATGCAAAGACAAACCGGAGTCATCAAGACAAGACAACAAGTATCCGGGCGTGGTAATAAAAAGATTGGGACTGCGAAGACATTATACAAGGGATGCTCCCAGACCTCGACCACCAGAGTCGCAGGCACATAACATTTAAGCTCAACATTGCTGCAAAACAAAGCGGAACGCGCTATCACCCCCGCATTTCTTACCGGGCGTTGGGTACGATCCAAGGGAGGCCGAAAGAAACCTCCAAACCTCGAGAAGAAAGTTATCGAACGCCTCATGAGGCTCACCGTGTTTGGCCAGCGTTATTAGATTTCACGGACGCCTCACAAACCACCATCATGTCTTTCTCCAAGACGTTTTTGTCCTCACTCACGTGCTCAATGAAACTTCCTCAGCCAGGTCACCCATCCTAGACTATCCCAAAGTCAAAGCACGCTTTTGACATCGGAGTTCTTATGCGACGAGCTCCGAAAAAGAGTTATGCGATCTCGACGTACGAAAGAGTACTGAATCAAATCACTGGAACATATCACACACACACAATACTGAATACCATGGGCTCCGGGTATTACAATGCATCACGTGGAGACTGATACATAACAATATCCACCCAAGCGAGATGCAAGAAAAAACATTATCCCTTCCTCATTTATTATCTCAGGTACTTTGACGAAATTGCCATAAAAAGAAAATTCGTTAGAACGCTGCAGTCAAAGAGACAGAAAGTTAGGAATCGAAGACTACGAAGATGCCATGTTTCATGTAGATACTAGTGGAATCCAATCGAGAAGTACTTCATATTCAACTTTAGAAAGTTAATGATAGATACTAGGCATCTAATGTGAGAAGAGCTCATATTCAAGCGCGAGCGATGGATTCAGAAAGGGTAATAACTCAGCAAGCATGTCTCTTCCAATCATACATTCCTCACCATCATCCAACCCGTCAAGTCAGGCGTGCCTAAGGACATTGGGAGCAGGCAACTCTATCACCGAAAGTACGGCCAATTATTCGACGCACGGACATCAATGGAAGACGCTACGGATGCTAAGCTGATGTTTACTTTAAGACCTCAACTACAAAGGTATATTAAGTGTTAATGCTACCCGTCATAGCTTCTAGACTTTTGCTATTACATCTATCGATTTGGGAAGACTGTTACAGTAGTTATTTATACTCATAATAAAACACCATGTGTCGTGAATATATGCTAAAAGCCTGATAATCAATGTCGTATTTGAGGATCAACAGAAACATCCCACCACTCCCCTGCATATCAGTCATTGCATCTCAACTAAAAGACTTACAACAATCCCACATTATAATTCAAGATTTTAACCAAGTGTATAGAACTATTGAAAAATGTAGTCTTCACTGCGATAGAGGAATTAGAAACTACATCCCGGTTTCATCGTAATGTATGCCGTGTCGCATATATATCATCCTACTAGAAGACCTTTGAATACAAAGCAAAGCAATGTTGTCCCTCTACACTCCACCAGCCAAGTACTCAAGGAAGACGTGGGTGGAGAAACTGAGTGATTTAAAACCCATTCACTAACAGTGAACTTAACTTTTACCGATGCAGCTACAAATACTATAGTACAACAACCCCTGATCACGTAGCGGCTGAAAGCACCCCGTGAAAGCCCAACATCTCACCACCAGCTTGAAAGAAGCAGGAAGATATAGTCTCAAGCATTCAAAGATTGACTTCACTCTCACCGAACTGCAACGCCGCTTCCTTAAAGGTTTCGCCATGACACCCAAAGGCGGCCCAAGATAGAACACGCACACCACGGGTCCGAAAAGCTTACGACTTCAACATATAATCGAAGGCGCTATGATAACACTAAAGATAAAGTCACTGGACAACTATCTCCCGAGGTCACCAAGGACAAGAGCAGTGACGGATCAACGACGCCCAAAAAGTGACGAATGTGTTGCAGTGACGCCGTCCAAGCAACTCCAACGATTTGGTCAGTATGACGTTAAACCACCTCATCATAGTCCCCGAACAAGCAGTGGTAACCAATCACTAATATTAAAGCAGAGGTCACGTTAAGTCCCTACAAATCAGAATGGATAATGCAGAAAGTTACGCTTAGTATTCCCTTAAACTGAGGGCAACCTTTAATCCTCCAAAGAAAAACTAAGAGAAAGCCGCCTCCTAAGGTCTAGTAAACGAAAAGTGCCAACCCAACCAAAGGAAATCGGTCTTTGGATAGACTTCTAGACAAATTCTAGAATTATTAGAGGAACAACTAGAAAGAAGACAACCTACCCTCATGTCTCAACATGGTGAACGGTATTTAAGCGGATACTGCATACGGTCACCTTTTCTAAATGTTATGTTGAATGCAAAAGTGCCCTCACTGGAGGTAATGAAAGGTTCATGGCCACCCTTCCATGCTTATCATAGAAGAAATGATAAATAAACGGGGCGCCCCGATGTCCAATTCAAAGCATTACACACGCTTCCAATATAAAGTGATTCTCAGCTAAGTGGGTAGAAAGCAGGAAATCCAAATCCGTATGTTCACAGACAAAACCATATCGAGCACTGTGGCACAACCCACCGAGCTGCATCCCAAAAAGTGTCTTGCAGGCACTCTAGGGAATTCACCCAATATAAGGAGGTTATTCACGAGCGCACGCTATGCAAGCGATTGAAGTCCGTCTCAAAGAAGGATGCCCAAATGATGGAAGTCAACAACACCCTATCTTCGCTTTGTTTCACCGACCTACAAGATTTCAAGCTCCTGGGAACGAAACTATCAAGACGTAACGTGCGGTAGCACACACTCATGGGCTCCAACCCGAGGTTCAACACTATAACTATACCGAATACACCTTAATGTGAAAGCACGAGATAACCGCCACTACGCCTCGACACGAGCTTAAACTATCAACTCGCTTCGGGACAAAGAGTAAACTATTCACCTCCTGACGGTGAGAGATCTAACCATCTAACCTCCTCCCAGCACGGTGATAAAATCAACAAATCTTCGGTACGAGGATAAATTGCTCCAATCCTCCTCATACGAGTAGACAAAATGCCGCACTCTCAACTACGCGTTGCCGATCCCTGTGCGATTCGAAAGTAGCAACTCGATATGCCCTCGGCACATCCATAACCTAAAAAAAATATTCATTTGTTCCGCAAGGTTCTGCGGAAAGTGGACCAAGTCATAAAGACTGGCTTCCACCCAAGAACGTAGGCCGACAAGTCGATTCATGACAAACCAAGTTTGAAGCATTCGGGACAGAGGTAGCCACCAAACTGGGACATACTCAAGCCAAGGCATGGGAAGACCTCAAGAATCGGACATCACGCGAACTGTGGGAGAACGACGGTTAAGCATCCGAATTCAAACCCTTATCATGAATACCACGCGCTGATTCATAGATAAAATCTCCATCAAACACAGTCTCCAAGAAAGATTATAAGTAGGATTGCCTCAACCAAGCCCAAAGATCGACATGGCACAAGTCTACATCAAGCAACCCCAAGATTACGATGTCTACGCCCTTGAGGAACTGCAATCATGGAAGAAAGTAGTCATGCCGCTAAAGCTCCTAGATTGTAACTTGGCTCAGTTCAAGAACACGATTCCCAAAACTCTCAACCTGGGACGCAAAGCCGGGATTGCATGGTGACAGGACAAAAGCAACGGTGTCAAGCTTCAACCCACGCTACACGCATACCCCTAGACTCGCGACGGCGATGCGCTCTAGTGACGCAGGGTGAAGAACGGAGTCTCGGGCACCTCACGGTAGTGGTGATACACTAAAGTTAAAAAGCTCAACCTTCATTTATTCCAACATTATTCTAAAACCTCGTGAGGAGCTGGGGTCCTAGGTAGCTCGGTGTTCAACACGTGGGGCTGACGCATCCTGAAGACTGTAGAGTTTTCCTGTGTTCTAAGAAGAAATACATCCTCCATGAAATTTGAGGATCCTTTCTACCTAAAACACGCAAACTCAAGTGCCTCAGATATTCAATATATGGAATAGTCTGCATTTAATGGCACTCGTCCTCGAATTGATTAAGCCGCTAAGGCCACAAAGAACATATCAACATGACTCCAAAGTCGACATGGCTATCCGACATTGCTGCTAAAGTCAATGTAGAAATATCTCATCATGTCCAAAAAGTCTCTAGCAGCGATTACGGTTATTTTGACTACTGCCTACTCATGCCGGGGTCAGAACATATCAGCCTGTCCAATACGCCTAAAGCCGAGTCATGGCATTCGACCACCTCTAAAGTCGGGCTCTGAGACACATCCACAAAGCATCCGAACGGTATCAAGAGCTTCATGCGGATACAACTCACCGTATTTAGCAAATCAAGCTGAACCATCTCAGCATCAAGACGTGGCCAAGCCCTCGAGTTAAAGATTGATCACACAGCTTCACACTAACAAACAATCCCTCGAGTTGCTCAGCTAAAGCTCACGTGGAGCCGGCAATATCAAGACGGGACTACGCCGGCAGATCAGAATCCGACCGCATACGCTGAATACCACTGCACCCCGATCTCATGACTGTTAAGTCAAACATTGAAGTCAGCGATGTTGAGACAAATGCGCATAAATACAAGAAAAGCACTGAAATGGTAAGATAGCAGCAAGATTTGGGATAGCCTCCAGTGAGCACACCAAACATTTACCTAGCGCATTTATTTAACAATTAAGGTATAACCTGGGGAAAGATAAAGTGTACCTCATTTATCTTATCCATGTAATTCATGTTATGAATGAGGCATCGAAATTTAAGAACCCATATACCGACATGTTAATAGTTACCTGAAGTCTCAATGGAAACATTTAGCCTAATGTGCATACTAGACTAAGTTTCAAGTGTAGAATAGGAAACGATACCCCGCTTTTCAATGCATGCATACCTGCCTGGCTGAAATTGACAAGCCAACATACTCAAAGAGAATAAGGCGATTTGACTCATAAGCAAGTGGGAATGAAAGAACTAAACATACCAAGGACCAACCTCGTTATGAGCATAAAAGCCTAATGTTCTCCCTCATAAGAAAGCATAAAGTAGCCTAACAAATCCTTTGAGGGAAGAGTATAAAGTGCCTAACAACTTATGGTAGAAGATAAACACCCAATCGAAAGATAAAACACCTAACTAATCCCCTCAATATGAACTATCCATCAAAATGAACCACGTTGGAATTCGATCCCCTCGCCAGAGCAACTGCCGGTAAAAAGAGGCCTTAGAATGCCCGGCAGCCCATATCCCAATGTAAAAAACCTATCCCCTGTGGTGCCCACTGTCGCAGGTTGAAAGCAGGACACAAAACTAGTGGATAATGATCATTGCCATGAAGAAACCCAAAAACTCCTATTGAGGCAGATAAAGGCATAAGTAGAATCAAAGTAATGAAGTTACAAGTGAAGCGTAATGTGTGATACATCCTGACGATAGAGTGCGATAAGCCCGCACTCTATGTAGCTCGGGGCGGGCACCTATCCTCTCGCATGGTAGAAGTATCAACATAACAACGCAGTATCGAGTGGTGCTAACGATCATCTCCAACTCATGAAGCTACTTCATACTACCTCATCAAATCGCAGAAAGACCTGAGAACGCTCTTTACTTACCGACGCCCACAAGGGACCAAAAACCAAAATAAAGAATTCCAAAAAGTGCTGTCAGCTCTATCAAAGCTACGACTAAAGACGAACGCAATCGCGACAGTCTGCAATGCATGTAGCACGCCAATGACATTACAAGCTGCTTGAAAACAAAGAAACTAAAGTATCTTCAAGAGTAGGTATCGCCGTGGGTTACGTCACCCAACTCATACCGAGACTCCATCATCGCGTTCGATCGAAAGAAAGAAGCATCGGAAATAAGGAAAGGGAATGCACCAAATAAGTCTCTAAGGTCCATAATACATGCAAGGTCCAACCCTATGCTAAATGGATGCAAAATGCACAAGTGCTAATCAAGCCAAGTGTGAGTTGCCAAATCCACAAAGCAAAGGACAACGGTGGCTAAAAATCAAGATGCATCTCCTTTATAAGGGGAAACGGGAGGCTTGAAATGACCCAGAAATTCCCAGAAAAAATATCCAAAAACTATACTCAGATACGAGTAGGTGAAAAAAAATTCATCTCAATCGGAGTTCCATGTAGGAGAAACAATTGTTAAAAGTATCATGATAAAACCGAAGGGCTGAATTTCATAGTCGATCTCAAGAAATTTCATATCTCAAGACGAGAATTTAATCAGAGGAATATACCTATCAAAACGACGCCATCGTTGTCTCTTTCTAACTATATAAAAAAGTGTAAAGATTCTTATGTTATGAAAAATCCTTCAACTTCTTAAAAAAAAGGTGGAAACTTTAATGGGGTTCTTCAACCTTCAAGCTGCAAAAACATGGAAAGATAGAGTTAGTTTCGATTATAATATCAAATGGATACGGTGAGGCACGGAAGAAGAAAAGACAAGAAAAAGCAAAAACAAAATCTCCTCAACTCACCTTGGGAGTCACAAGCATGCTGGAAGATGATTTGGTTTTATTCTTGAGTCATCTCGTGGTTAAATGTACAAAAGCTCAAGAACCCGAAACCCTAAAAGCCCGTTACTGATACTGTTGACAATGGTGTCCATGTTCGGAAATTTGAGACAACCTAACATCTCCACCACACGATCGTTCGAATTACAAAAAAAACATGGTATAGGATGAATGGAAGAATTTCATACGCGAGTATCTATCCCCAAATATTTTCCTATTGACCAATAAATCAAACGGGTTCGGTGAATCAAGGGAAAAAAGAGATGCTTAATTTTAAATTAAATTCTAAAATTAAAGTAATTAATTCTAAAGTCCACGTGGGTCAAGAATAATTACTTTAAATATTTAGCATGACTTAAATTCATGTTAAAAATGCAAATATTAATTCCGATAAATCCACGAGGATTCAGATTAATATAAATGCAACATATCAAGATAGAGTTCAATTCTACATTAAATTCTAAAAGTAAAATAATTAATTCTAAACCCATGTGGGTTAATATTAATTATTTTAAATATGTAACATGATTTAAATTCATGTTAAAAATAAAAATATTAAATCCGATAGATTCACTTGGATTCGGATTGATATAAATGTAGCAAATCTGGAATACTAACATATAACGTAGTTATGTTAGTAGTAAAACTCTAGAAAATTTAATTCTCATTAAATCCTTCACGGATCGAGAAATAAACGAGATCTTAACATGTATTAAATTCATGTTAACATTAAATTCCAAATAAATCAATTCCTATTAAATCCTCTATGGATGAGGAATTAAAAAGGTTTTAACATGCATTAAATTTATGTTAAAACCCGAATAATTTAATTCTCTAACGGATTGAGAATTTAATGGGATCCCAACATATGTTGACATTAAATCTCATATAAATTTAGTCTTCTCTAAGTCAATCTTCAGAACAAAGACTTAATTAAGGATCGTGACATACAAATTATGTCACAATAAATCCTAAACAAGTCAACCATCCTACAAGTCACTCAAATGACCAGGGGTTGACCAGGGATTATGATCATATGAGTCACAGTAAGTCCCTATAAACAAGTGATCATCCTTCAAAGTCCTCAAATGACATGGATGATGACTAAGGACTTTAGTTGGCCTTAAATGCAAGCTACAATAAGTCTGAAATACGGTTAATCACAAATTCTGGACCTCTTGTAAAGGGGAGAAAGGTTAACCAGGACCAAGATGTGTACTAAATTCACATCAAAAGCAAGTCCAACATATAATTGTCCATCTAATAAGTTAGACGAGAGACCAGATGTCAATTATAAAGGGAGCAACATGTGCTATATCCACAAAATAAACATGAAGACCCTTGAAGCACCAACAAGTGTTGGAAAATGGAAATTGTCTGGGTCGAACCCGACACCTACTACGTATGTACCCGGTTCGAGGGGGCAATCTGTAGACATCGAAAATTTATTAAAATAATAATTAAATTGATTAAGACGAATTAATCAAATTAATTAATAATCGAGCCACTAAAAATTCCACGTGGCTTATTAGGGTTCTCGATTAAATAATAAATTTAAATCGAACCCTCGATCGCATAAGGATTCCCAGGAATTAAGCCCCTGAAATTAATCGAAGGCAAAACTAAGGGTTTTACCTTAATTAATAATAATTTTAAACTTGAAATAGGGTTCCCGAGAAAATATCCCCCAATTAAATGTCAATTGAAATTAGGATAGAAAAATCCCCAATTTTATTGATTAAAATCGGCTAGAGGGCATAAAATGGGCTTCCCAGAAGCCACATCGCTCAAAATGAAGATTCTAGAAAGAACGGCATTTAAAACTAAAACTCCAAGAAATTTGGGGTTAAAATCAAAAGCTCCAAAAAGTCCAAGGACCTTAAAATATACGCCTATTTTAGGTTACTTGGTGACCAAGTTGTGCTTTTTAATCAACGGTTCAGATCTCACCTCAAAAAATCAACGGTTAAGATCGTGATCCACCTAAAAACAAACCGACCAATCAGAAGCGAGCATTCAAGGCCCGGAGGCCTATATAAACCCCCATTATTTTCAAAAATAACACATCAGAAACACTCAAATAAACACACGAGATTGGAGTCTTGGGTGGGGAGGTTAGCTTCTCATCAGTTTTTGGGGTAGTCCTACCTTCTTTGATGTGTTAGGCGCCTATTTGGTGTTGCGAAAGGGGCTTCAACAGCTTGATTCTCTCATTGACTTGATTTGGTACAGGGGCCTCACCAGCGTGTTTCCTGCAGCTTGTTGGGGATGGACAACACAACTTCTTGTCGGATTTTGGAGATTGGCCTCCTTTCTTGATGTGTTTGGACACCTACTTGGGTCTTCAGGTGTCCCGAGTACGCTTCTTTCCTTTGACTCTTCAAGTCTGGAGGTTCTTCAGGTGCGCTTCTTTTCTTTGAATCTTCAAATCTAGAAGTACTTCAAGTGCTCCAGGTGCGCTTATTTCCTTTGAATCTTCAAGTTTGGAGGTATTTCTAGCACTTAGCTGTCCCTGCTGATCTTGTTCTTCAGAGCCTTCTACAGTTTTTCCACCTTTTCCTTCCTAGGATTTTTTTTTTCTGTTTTCTCCTCCTCCATTTTAAAAAATATGGGGGTTTATATAGGCTTTCGGGCCTGTTTCTGATTGGTCGGTTCATTTTCAGGCGGATCACGATCTCAGCCGTTAATTTTGAGGCATAATCTGGACCGTCGGATATTTTACACCACTTGTTCTCCAAGAAATAGGGTTGGGCGCCTCTTTTGTAGGTTTTTTAGGTCAAAATCATTTTATTTATTGACCCCAATATTTTTTAGTTGCATTTATTCAAGCCCTGTATGTTTCAAAAACCCTATTCTAGGTTCAAAATTAGGTTTATTTAATATAAAACCCTAATTTTAACTTCAAACTAATATCAACTTGAATTATGAGAACCCTATTATTTTTTCCTGACTTGAATTTAATTCGGAAGCTTGGGTGAAAACTAATCGACACGTGTAATCATGTGATCGGTTGAGAATTAATTAAATTAATAAATCCATAAAAATAAATTGTATTAATTAAAATTAATTAAAATTTCACTATCTATAATATTCACCATTCGATCACACATGTTTCAAAATGACTCATTCGATCACACATTTTTTGAAAAGAGTCCCATTTGGTGATACGTTAAATTTGACTTTTGGGACAAATTGATAAGGGTAAAACTGTCCAACACTCATTTGTGATATACTTTTTCAATTTTAATAAATTTTGGGGCAAAATATTTATCGCATCCAAATATTAATAAAACAAGAAGTTGATCAACATAAGCATCACCTCGCTGGGTTTTGAACTTGAAGGCACGGAAGCAGAATCAAAAGCACCAAGCTCATCCATTGATGTGTTAGTTGATATGTCTGTATTTTTAGAATTACTAGGGCTTATGGCATCAATGAGTTGCTTCCTCGCAGGCCTATTACTGCTGCCAGATATTAATATTTGGTCTCTGGCATTTTTCAGATCAGTGCCATGTATATCCTGTGAAAAAAACATCAGGTCAGATTCTGCTGATTAACTATAACATATCAGAATATCTTTAGAAGACAAGCACTTGTTCAACGATGATAGTGTAAGAAACAGGAAGATTTACTGCAGATATTGAAACAAAAACGTTTGTCAAGCTTATAAACTATCATGTGAATAGAAGGATGGACTTGAATCTTTTTGGCTGAGACAAGCAACCAGAAAAGCTTTTAACAGAAAAATCCTCCACATACATCAGCTATCGAAACAAAATATGCTCAGTAAAAGCAAGTATGGTAACATGAAAATTAGCCTGCATGAAAGAGAGTTGTCAATGACTCAATGCGTAAGAGATCTAGCTGCTTTCCCACAACCTTGCTCAGTTAAAGGTGAAAGCCATTTTGAGATGCACACCATCAGTAAAGGAAGAGTTCCATGAATCAGTTGGAACTTGGAAGTGAATACAGAAGGAAAAACAATAACTATTTACAAGAAATCCTTGTTGAAATTCTGAGAGACTCAAATGCCTCCCCATGCAGGTAAAATGCTTCTTAACCCTTTTTATCCTTCCTTCTTCTTTAACCCTTGTCATCACTCATCATCTGTGATCATGGGCTGCACAGAAAGTCCCCACTGGAGAACCTAAAGCCCGCCCACACTAAAACCTAAAGCCCAGGACATATGCTGAACACTGAAGCAGGTTGGTTGAGGAATGTTGGGAATGGATGATGGAATGGATATCATTCTTAAAAGAGGCGTTGGCACTCAACAGACTAGCGATGCCCGGTTTTAGAGGAGACGGGCTGTGTATGTCACAACTGTCATTGTGTGAGGGAGATAGAAACTTTAACATTTTTTCACCTTCCCAACCGGGGTGACTTAATGAGACCTTATGGTGTGGCTTGCTCTATAATTTTTCCCGGTTCAGTTTGTGAGTTCAATTGTTTTTCAGCCAAAGCATGTATCAAGTTGATATAATATGAACAAAAGCTTAATAACTCAATGGACATATAAGATCAAATGGCCTTGTAAACAAGCATATACATAGGGGGAGGAGACAAAAATCTAACACACCAGAGTCCATGGTTATAATTGAGTCACAGTGCACCAGAATAACAATGGAAGGAGAAATCACCTCTGTTCTTTGCTTTCTTTCTTGGTTGCAATATGCAAGAGATGAATCAAAGTCTTGCTGGAAATATTTCCTGCAGAGAGAAGCTAACAAGTTAATGGGTGCCACGGTCTCAATTTATTTGATCGTTTAGAAGAAAAGTACTTTATTAAGAAAATCATTGATTGTACAATTTTCAAGAAGAGAGAAATAATATCAACCAATAGAAAAAAGAATATTAGGAGACAACACAAATTTCAATGCAAAAAATTGTATTGGTAAATGAAACGATCACTTACAATGAAAAGACAAGTTTTTGCTAGATAATCACTTAAATTGAGACGGATGGAGTATTACATATGTAGGAAACCAGAAGTTCTTCACTTATACAGATGAAAATAAACACTGAAAATAAATAAACAAAAATTTCCTGTTGAAAGCCTGAATACGTATTTAACTGTGAATCTAAGGCATGCAGCAAAATTTGTACACATTTAATATGTTCCACTAATCATGGAATTACATTCTTAAGATGCTCGCGGTTAGTATCTATGTAACAAACGACACAGTGGTAAAACTGGGTCACCTAGTATAGGATGCTAGAAACAAAATACAAAATGTACTACAGGACTTACTGTTGTAGAGTATGATTTGAGCCTTGTAGATGATGATCACTTGCTCTTGAGACAGATCCATAATGATTTTGGCGTTGCTGATTAAGTTGATGATGGAGTTCAGCTACTTTCTGCTTCAAGCGGGCTACATCTGCTTCAGCAAGAGCTATTTCCTCAAGTTCAGCCCTTGTCTTTAAAACAGATTTTGAGCATATTTAAGTGTTATTCGGTGACCAACTGGTAAACAAAATCAAAACCAAAAAAAAAAAAAGCTCACCTTAGAATCCACACCACGAGAACTAGAAAACTGTCCTGGGGACATGCTCAAGCCAACTTCCAAGGCAGCTCTCAGATCTCTCTCAGCCTGTAACTGTTCCTGCAGCCTTGCAACCTACAACGGTAGCAATTTCTTACACTGGACTATGGAAGCATATGGAGCACTCAACAAACTATGCAGAAGCCGTATAGTATTCCATACACCAAGTGTTTCAATACTTTCTTTGTTACAAGTAAAATTAAATTTCATTGGGAGCTGCAACTCCAACTGGCTTCACAGGAAAAACAATTACTCCCACCATCCCTAAAAGATTGTTCAATTTTGATGGTCGACTTTATAAATTTTGAAATCAACTTCGTTTTTTTTGTATGTATGTTTTGTATAATATTTGATAAAGAAATATATCAAAGCATAGTATTTTCAACATTCTTTACTATTAACATGATAATTTTGATTTAAGTCAAATTTATGTGTGTCAACTAAGACCACAAAGTTTTGTTAATTTCGATCATTAAAAAAAAAGTACATTTTTAAGGGATGGAGGTAGTATTTAATAAGTATTAATTGTTAGATTGCAAAAGTAAAACCCTATAATTAAGTACAAGTATATGAGGGTACAATAGTGATTGAGTAAGTCAAACAATAGTCCAAGGACCTAAAGTGTCAATATGAAAAATTCAGGGACCCAATTGATATTTAAGACAAAATTTAGACTCGTATGGCATTCACCCGAATACAATATGAATTTTTCCAAAAATCCAAGACCCAGATGTAATTGCAAAAGGAATTTCATGACATCATTCTCTTTTCAACTCCAAAGTATAGAAGTCATACCAAACTCTCATTTCAAAATCTGCCCCCGAGGCTTAAAAAATAAATACTACTCAAATCTGATGAAATTTTATGATGGAAATAGTTCCAATTTCAAGACACCAAGAAAATAATTAGTGTTGAAAACTTAGCAGTTTATAGGGAAGGCATTACATCTTGTTCAAGTGCCAAGCGACGCTCGTGCAAAGCTTGTTTCCTTCTCTCTAAGCTAGCCTGCAAAATTGCATTACCCTTTGCCTGATACAACATGTAGCATTCTTTTAGATAAATGGCAATTCAAATCAGATCATTGATTAACAGACCACTTCGCAAATGACCAGTTAAATGTAATCAATTCTTACAACATTCAGTTTCTCAGATTATCTGTCTAATCCCACAATGGTAAATATAGGCAAGAGCTACTGTATTTTAGCAGCTTTTATCTAGACTTTCCGTTCGGGTTTAAAGGCTAGGCATAATATCCTTAACAGTTAACATTACATTATAAGTTAGAATTTAACAACTACTATTACTTTCTGATAATCATCAGACATTTATTTTTTAAAATTCATCATTTAAAGTTTCAGGATTTGTGGCATTGACAAAAAGAGCACACATGATGATGCAGATCTTCAGCTCTGATCTATATGAGAATGCAATGGATGTAGATAAAAAAGGTCATTAAATTGATTTAATGCATCTTAGAACGCTCAAATTTTATAATTTTCCTTCTAAGGATTTAGAATTTGGGACTAAACAAGAAAAAATATACAATGCAAGCATAGGCAGACACAGGATCAACTCTCTAGTGGTGCGTTATACAAATAATGAAAGAAAATTTTGTACAATTAGATATTACAATATTTGTAATACTTTTGAACAATATCAAAATGAAAAATACAAAAATTATGAGATAATAATACCGCTTGTTAAAAAAATAGGAAATTTTGGTGGTGTAATGATACACAAAGGTCTGACTATGAATGCAAGAGTCGAATACAGGGAATAGAACTAATTTCATTTACCAAATATGGTACTGAGTTGTGATATACCAAAGATGATAATGAGAGTTAAATATTACCTCCTTGGCAATTCTGAGTCGCAGATCATTTTTCGTAATTTCAAGTCTCTGTATTGCAAGCCTTTGGGAAAAGGGAAAAAAGAAAGGGAAAAAAAATCAGACTTCTGAAACTGACAGCATACCTCTTTAATACATGTTACTTTTCAGTGTTTCAGTAACCCACAAATCAAAGTGATAACAAAAACTAATGTTTTATATATTCTGGCAAATATAAGTTCTCCTATCGACAGTTTTATGGATAGAAAACTTGGGAAGACCAGTCAGAATCATATTTAAAAGACAAATTTTAAAGCTCTTGTATTATCATGTCAAAGGACTAGTAATGCCACCTCTCTTTTTCATCTATAGCCTAGAATGAACCAACCAGATCTTGTTTCATAAAATATCACCACAAACTCAAGAACTGCACCCTATCTGTGCCAGATAGGATTTGTCTTGGCAAAACAATTATTTTCTTCTTTGAAGTAGGCAATTTGTTATATTCTAGACCAATATATGAAGGACTCCATGTAAATTTTCCAGGTGAAATGCAATTTTATCTGCTATTTTTACTTTCGAATCCATATTATCCTCAAGATGATGACTTAGCCAGGATATTTTGTAATTATAAATCAACAATATCGAATGAATCTACAAATTTTCTGATTAAACTAATCATACCAAGGCAAAAAAAGAAATTCTTACTCTTCCTCTCCAGAAGAATCTAATGATTCAACAGATGGTGTCTTTCTGGCCTGTGTAAGAGGAAACACGGAAACTGATTGTTTAGAACTAAAATAATTGGGTTTTGTCTTTAACCAGGTGAAATAAAAAACACCAAACAGGCCATAAAAGTGAAAAAAAACATCAGTAAGTTAATATGAACAGAATTATGAAAGTACTGTGAGAGCAGTAATCCAAGCCAAATAATTTGCAATAACTAGCGTTAATTCAAAAGGCTATAGACTAAATCCATAACAGCCCCAAAGCATGGAACAATAATGTAGTAAATGAAGGGATGGGACAGTTATTTATAACAGAAAGTAAGGCATCGAAGAAAGAGTAACTCACATTATTTCTTCCCCAAAATGGTGACCTCTTGACATTGGGACTGGATCCTACCAGTTTTTTAGTTGGTTTCTCCACAGATGCTTCTGGCAAAGTTACAGACTGAGCCATCCCATGATCCATAGATAACAGTATTTCTCCCATTGATCTCTGGGACTCACCATTAGGTAGTTCACCATTAATAACCATCTCATGTTTTAAATCTTGTCTCTGCCTGTCTTGTTGATCACTAAATGACCCACTATCATCTCTAATTGCTTGAGCATGTTCTTCTGGGTTATAGTTTCTCCGGCGAGCATGATTATTAGAAAGAGATCCAAATTCTGAATCATCACCTCCAAAAGGCTGCTATTAACAAAGAAATGCTTACTCAAGGCGGGAGCAGATAAAATAACTATGCATTCTCACTGCACTGACTAAGAAAGGGCATGTGTTTTCTCCAGAATGTTAAACATTTTATGGGGTCACTAACCATTTCAGTTTTTAAATGCGGTCATATTTACATGTAGAGTACATCACAAACAAAACAATTAGAATGTTAACATGAGATCAACTTCTTTTCTCAAATCAAAGAAATATGTGTTTGGGCGAGCTTTTATTTCCTTAGAAAAAACTACAATCTTTTATTTTCCTTATAAAAAACTACAACTTTAAGCAAGCTTCCTGCAACAAAGTCTTTCTCTTGAATCTTTTGTCTACTATACATGATACAATAGCATAGTTCAGTTAAATAAAGTGAACCACCAAACACCCTCGATTTGTACACATTCATGGGGATGTGGAGATACAGAACAAGGGAGAGACAGATAACCTTGTAATCATAAAGATCACTGGCCACAGAACCACTACTTTCACTAAGCTTTCCGCTGAGTACACGGTCATGGTCATCATCAGTTTCAACATCAACATCATTTCCAGCATCATGATAACCATCGTCTTTTACATCCAGAGTTACATCATCAGATGAATTCTCACTTTCACTGTTTCCAATCCGAGAACCAGCAGAAATAGAGCACCTGTGTAGACTGTCACCCTGGAAATAAGGGCCATGTGTAAATATTTTATCTATCCATGGATGTCAAAAGACAGAAATCTAATTGGAATAAAGGAATAAATAAATAAAAGTTTAAAGAATAACTTGGCATTGTAAGCAGGTTAGAAACAATACATGAATCTACCAGGAAGAAAAAAAGTGCTACAGAGCAACAAACAATCTCAAAAGCAATAGAGAACTTGTTCAGATCACACATTCGTGAGTATTTCCAGGAGAAAGTGAGAAACAAGTACTCATTGCACATTATTTCCACTTAGAAACTCTCATCAGCTAAATGACAATCTGTGGTAGCAAGTCAGAAGGCAATTTCACATTTTCTACATTCTTTGGTTTTCAGATGCTTGTTTTATAGGACTTCACAAATTTTAAGTGGACGTATTTCTCTTCTCAAATCCAGTTTCTCTTAACAATTTTGATTCACTGTACAATGTTAATTTGGAAGGATTTCATGCAATGATATGAAGAGATGACGACAATGAACAAAAGGTGTGCAAACTATGTAACTAAAAGAAAAGATCCATGACACTGGTGTAAGATGATAAACATAAGAACTAGATTACAGAGCATCAATTCACTTACATCAAAAATATTCTCATACTCTTCCAAGAGCATGGTCACAATAGCCTGTGCATTGTTAGCAGCATTTGCAGCAGCAAGAAGTTGAGCAGAATTATCACCGTTAATATCAAAATCATCATCCATTTCACATTCACCGGCTAAAAGAGGGCGCAAGAGCAACGGTGCCATACAAGCCGCAACAGCCGAGGGAGTCATCCGATTGTCAGAGGAATGCAAGGATATGGTGTGCATCATCTTTAAAATTCTACAATAACACATTTAAACAGATCAGACAATGAACTCATAAGTGCATTGCCATAAAAGAAAAAGGAACATGCATGCATGCATGTATGCAAACATACATATACACATAAGTTCATACAATCACACAAATTATATCCTTATAATATAGACATGTGACTTCTTTATATAAACATATATAGAACATTGATTTGATTAAATATTAATGCATGTCGTAATTAATTTTTACACACATATATATGAGCAGGGTTGATTGAATCCAACCTTTGTAATAGTCGCCTGTTAGGTTCAGGGAACGTTTCCAGTATAGCTGAACGCATAGCCGTAACTCGTGCTTCCTTTCTCTCAATTTCTACAGAAGAAACCATAAGTCTTGTAATAACGGTTCCACTGGCAGCTGAGCCAATTGCAGTAATTCAAGACATTCAATATACTATGCCAGACGAAATAGACAAATTCAAACTTGGAAAATGATAAGATAAGCAGACGAAAATGACAAAATAAAAATTATTTAATCTTAAAAACATTGGCACATTATGCAGATCTTGCAGAACAATAGGAAGTTATTTCTCATCAAAATACATCCTATTGCAATATAAGAAACAGGGAAATATACACTTACTGTATGCTTCCAGTAAGGCAGTGCAGCAAGATGCAGGCACAGGAGATGAAGGTAGTTCCCGAAGAACATGCTATACAGATAATTAATACATTCTTAAATGTTAAAATTGAAAGTAAGAAAAGTTAAGGTCATTAAATTTAGATATAAAAACAATACCTTAACACAGTCACCAATAACGTGGGCATCCTCCTCAGGACTGAATTCTGTTTTACCTATAAGTAAAATTATAAGAAAGTCAGTATTCTAGCTCCGAAGACTTTTCAACAAAGTGAATTATATAGAGTCAGTTTAGGGCAACATGTAAATGGCAAAAATATAGAAGTATTGTATGCTTTTACATGAAATGGTGATTGCCAAAATGTTGTCAAAACCTGTCATTGATGAAAATATTGAAAAATCTCTTTCTAAAATTCTCTTTATCCTGTATAGTAACATGTATATACTTATTGGAGAATTGGACTCTATTGGCACCAGTTGTGCCTCATGGTATCCCCTGCAACAAATGCATCTTGCAGCCGAGATAACAGGAGAGTACTTATTGTACAAGTTAAATGTTGTATCTTTGTTGACAGTCCTTGCTCTCATAAAAAACAAACAATATCTCACAATCAACTCTCAGCACAATTTACGCGCAACAGATCAGGGAGTACTTTCTCAACTGTATAGGCGATTCCCTAAAGAATCTGCTCGAATCCTAAAGGTGATCTAGTTGAATGTATAGGATAAACTCATCTTATTCTACTTCTGAGTTTCACAGCCACTATTCAGCATAGAAATTCGATGTACTCCAGCAGTCGAGAGAGTAGCAACTCAACTGGAAAACCACTACATCTTCTAAATCAGGTAAGATATCCTAACAGTTCAAAATCGCTTAATTCAAGAATATGCTTGTACGTAATGACACAAATATAGACAAGTATGTCCTGGACTAATAAAAGTACATTGATATAAAAGTAGTCTAGAAGCAAAAAACTAACCTTGCTCATATTCATGAACTCTCTGTTCCACTTCCTCAACATCTGCAGCTTGCCGCAAGATTCCTTCCACCTTTGATCCTGTTTGAAGAATTAATTGAACATGAAATACACTAAAATCACATTGATTACTAAAAATTACTCTTCTGCAGGTAACCATCCTTGTAAATCAACTTACCAAACTTCTCAAGGAACCGAAGAGCCTTTTCAAGAAAGGAAGGACCTCCATCAATATCTTCAAGAGCTAGCAAAATTGGGCGGCCAACTACCAAAGATTTAACAGGCCGCTTATCTCTCCCTGAATGCAAACAATAGAAAATGAAGCCACACATACCAAACATTGCAATATAGTCTATACAAGAATGGGCATACACTGAGGAAAAGATCCTTCAATTCCATCATTGGACTCGCTCTTGAAAATTCCATTGTGGCCCATTACAAGAGCAGCACTAGGCGCTTGTGCCAAAGCAAGTTCCAGTGCTGACTTCCATTCATATAAATCCTCCGTAGTCTCTGCCTAAAATAAGAGGGGAAAAACAGCAAGGGAGATTATCTCAAACAAAACTAAACCTGAACCTCCGAAAGAACTAAAAAAAATGAACTATGCAATCTAAACTAAGCATATAAATAATACGTTCATGCACACACATATACAAAAAACATTTAATTGCATGCAATGGAAATATTTGCAAGTTATAAGCTACCTTAAGGGTAAACGCACGACCATCACGTCCATCTGGAAACAGAACTGTTAATAATTTTTTATCTTCTCTGACAACAACACTGCACAAAATATGTTATTTGGGGTCATGGAGGTCTACAATAGAGAGGAGAGTTGATAAGAAAAGGAGATATATCATGCACAACTTCCATTATGTCCATCGACTAGGTACCTTCCCGAGTTGTTCAAGTCAATTCCTCCTAATGTCAGATTAACTTCACCACCTCGTTGAGGAAGTGCACTCTGGTTCAAAAGCAAAACATATAATTAAAGACCCATGAGAGCAGAAGCCTCACGTCTCACGAGAATATGGTCAAGAAAATATATAATATTACATACTCCCAAACTGTTATAGTTCCAATACCAGCATTGACACAATGTGAGTTGGCACAACTAAGAAGCTCAAACGAGTGAACAAGCCAATATATCATTTTAACATATAACTTTCCCAAGCACATTGTGTTTAATACGAGTAAAATATTATATATGAAGATGCAAATTGGTACTAACAGGATCATTCTTGAAGAAAACCAAAGAAGTGCGTGTAAGAATAAACCAACGTTTCTTCCAGGACTTCCAACCTAACCCTGCAAAAAGAATAAACCAATGAATATTCAGGAAAAAGACCAATACTTCATGATACAAAAAAGTACACTATTGGACTTAATGTTGTACTATGTGAGGTAAAAAATCTGGAGTATATAGCCCCATGATTTGTCATTTCACCTTGAACATTTGCAACAGTTTCTCTAATCAAACTCTCAGCTCCACCCATTAGTGTTGCATTTTACGCAATATATTTTTAACGTGTTCATTAATAACCATCCCCTTTCATACCCCTATCATTAGAGTATAGAAGTTTTGCTAAAATTCCTCATAAACAGAAAATAAAGAAAGTGGGAAGTATATAAATAGCTCAGAGGGAGGAATAGTTGTGCTCAATATAGACACACTGAATCAAGTGTAGAAAACTAGGACATGGGAAGGAATATGGACTATGGAGGCTGGCATTAAGTTAGGGAGATTTATGCATTTACTATCAACTTAGGAAATAGGAAATAAGTTAAAGAAAGATGTTACAAACCCGAAGAAGGGTGATTAATTACATATTTTTTGGAGATTAAGATCATGGTTTCAATAAAATGAGAGACACAAAGCAAGGTAGACATCCATTAGCCGCCCATATATAAAAGCAACATCAAGTTTTTGGTCACAAATTTGAGTTACTATTAGAGTAAGTGGTCCGTATGGATACTATGTGTGTTTAAAACACAGGTCACGGATGCAACAACATTAACAAATGAAACCTTGTGTAGGTAACACAGTTGCTATGCTTCAATGTAGTCAATTGTTTCATGCAGTAAAAATATATGAATGATCTACCATAGGAGTTGTATTAAATTGATTCAAGCAGGAAATCATAGGTGTAACCGTCACAAAAGGATTTACCATAGCAATTAATCAGGAAATAGAATGGATCACCTACCTTTAGATGATATGAACAATGGCCCACTCTTGAAAACCTGCACATCACAATATGTTAAATATTGTGCTCACTAAATCTTAGAGACCAGATGAAATATATACCAAATTAATTAACAAGGCATAATAAGTCTTTGATTTTTAGGAGAAAGCGAGAAACAAGGACCAGAGGTTCAGTTAGTTCCATGATAATTAATCAAAGGGAACTTACAGGCCCACTTCAGATCAAAGTCAGTGAAGTAATCTACAAGTGATGGAAAAACTAAGGGAAACAACCAGATTATAACTTTTCACTAAAGTACAGTCCTCGAGTTTACATTGTTCTTGTTTTGAGCTTGTGCCTCCTAACGTAAATACTAGATTTATCTATAAAAGCCAAAAGGGTTAACAAGAATCATCAATCAAGTGAGCATTTTTCCTTTTCTATTCATTCTAGAACTGTTTTAATCTTGTCAATTCTATTCTTCTGTTTCCTCAGCCCAATAGCACCACCATTTATAAATCATTTATAGTTGCAAAGAGATTGAACACAATGTCGCCCCATGGTAGTCAACAAGTCAATATACTCCACTGCAAGAACATGAACAAGGCTTGTTACAGATGTCCATTAATGTCGAAAATGCTTAAAAGTGTAAAAGGATCACTTTTCTGCCACAACTTTTACCAAATTTTGATTTCCAGCACTTGCCATAATCATATAACTATGCTTCAGTGACTCGTATCAAATATATCATTCAAATCTATCATGCACACAGTGCATGCTCAGCTTATTGAGGGCTTCCAAGACATAGTAACGGTCACCCTAATGCAGTTGCAGTAATCAACAAAGTTATGCCACTTAGTAACGGTCTCAGTGATTGCCCCTTCACTGATAAAGGATACAACGCTATATAACTCCCTCCACACCACTTAAGATGACATGGTTTTACATGGTACACATATTGATATGGAGATTCAAATTTCAACTTAGCATAAAATTACGTGGTTATCTTTTGTATTACCAATAACCAATGCTTACTTGGGATCATATATAGAAAGGGAAAAGGCCAAAGAGAAAATAGAAGTGAAAGTAAAAAAAAAAAATTGTGAAGAATGGAGAGTGCTATGGGAGAGGGAAAGATTACATGTGCCAAAAGGGAAAACTCCACTACTTTTGGACAATAGTTGATGGGATAGTATTAGCAACCATGGATTCTTCTTTGATTCTTCTGTTTTCCTAACATACATGAATGTATAATCCCTCCTTTCTAACTTATTATTAACAGAAAACGACGATCTTTATTGGTGACGTGTATATTATTTGTACTTTTTCATCATAGATAAATAATATTTGGTCATAACATAATTAGATTATGGTTCCAAAGTATATTGCAGTGCATCCAAATCTAGTACAGTGGATCTAGCTATAATGAACTTCGGAAAACATATCAACGGTAAAATAGTTACACTAAACATAGGCAACCTTCACATTAATACAATTTCCAATAAAAACAGCTCGTACAATAAAAAAGAAGGGTGTCACTAATACTAAATAAGCCACTCCACTCTGATACTTCTACTCTCAAAATGTTACCAACTGTATACACCGAACCCTCGAACTTGTCTACATGATCAACTAAAATCCACACAGCATTATGTTTTAGCATTAATATCCCAAAATAAGATTAGCAAATCACAGGTCCACTTTACTAAAGATTTGGCGGCTAAAAACAGGTTGAAGTTACCAAAAGCTTTACTATTTGGAATTAACATCCGAATCCGCTAGTTTTATGAATGCAGCATTAAAAGCTTACCACAACCATATCTAGTAATGTCGCTTAGTAACTACTCTTCTCACCCGTCTCAATTTAAAGGTCAATAAATACATATCCCTCGTTTTTACTTAATATGTTGCACATTTAACAATCCAATCTATTTCATTACGAGTCTACGAGGCCTAATCACCTAAATTTGTTAACTTCCTTTTCGTAGTCCTAACACAAGAAATTCAGCAGCTAAGCAGCAGAAACAAACTCCATTACTCCATCCATCCCTAAAGATGTCCAGATTTGAATTTTGGTAGTTGATTTTGCAATTTCGAACTCAAATATATATGCATATGTTGTATAATATCTGGTAAAAATACATCGAAATATAGTTTCTCAAAGTAATGCACTATTAACATGACAATATGTATATAAATCAGAGTCACGTAAGTCAATTAATGCATCAAAGTTTGTTAATTTTTACCATCGAAAATCAAAAATTGACAATCTTATTAGAATGGTGGGAGCATAATCGAGAAAAATAATCTCAAATAACATTAACATTAACATTATTAGCTTGGACATATATACATCTAAAGTGTACAACACGTACATCATAGTTTGACTAATTTTGACTACATTTGACTTAAATACACATTAATTATTTCCTTGCTTTGTTCAATTACCTTGAAAACTTAAATTAACTTAAAACAAAATAGTGTTAATAGCACAGTGGTCACGAGATATTATCCGCACTCTCGATTGGAATAATTGCAATAACAAGGCTCGAATTTAAAAAAATAAAAGAAAAATACGTGTTAGATGGCTAGTGGTCACTAGATATTACGGGCACTAACGAGTTGTCTACTTCGAATCATTGCAATGATAAGGGTCGAATTTAAAAAAACGAAAATATATGTAGATCGTTACCGTATTAGAAGTTCCAATACGAGGCCTATCAAAAGCGGCAACCACTTATTGTTTCTGGGTTGATTAGCTTGGAGCTTGGAGGGTCAGTCAGCATGTGATCTACTTTTGGGGTTGTTTGGTCGATTAATGTGGCCATTCTGGCTATGTCTGCCTCTTTCACTGTATACTACCTCCATTTTAAATTAATTGACAAGCTGATTAGCATGCTCTTTCATTATAAATTAATTTTATTTATTAATTCAAAATATATAAAATCGAGTATCGCTGGATTCGTTGAAAATATTTTCATTTTATTATAATTTTTCATAATATATATAATAAGTAACTAATAATAAAGTCAGATCTCGAAAAATAAAAAGTCAATTAATTTGAAATAGAGATATTAATAATCTACTCCGTATGTTTTTCACCCAATATTTACCATTCTAGTATTAAAGAAATTATTTCTAAATAACATTGCAAGTCAAATATATCTTTGAATTTTGATACATTTTTAGCATAATTTTCCTATTACATATTACATTCCTTTAGTTTTCTTAATCCATTTTTACCATTCTCACTAATATACTATCATCTTAGAAGCATTCTATTCTTAGTTATAAGATCAATACAACCATTGATGTATTCATTAATTAATGATATAAGTATAAAACTCTTATAATTATTAATCAGTGTGTAAAAGTCTATGATGACAAAAATTTAAAAACAAATGGAAATATTTTTCATATCTAGTCTTATCTAGTAGTAGTATTAAAAAGTGGATCACTTGCTGCACCCATAAATGGTCGTGGGATTGGTGGCATGATCTTTTTTTTTTTTGGATTTTTTTTTTAATTATCATTTTTTAATTATCAACTACAGTAGAAACTCAATAAATTAATACTCGATTATTTAATAAACTCTATAAGATAATATTTTTGGCCCGTCCCGACTCTGAAATATGGTGCTAAATTAATAATTCGTGTTTTTTCATTCCCTTTTCATTATTTATTTCGATGATCCCCTAATATTAGCACAGAAATGATGTTCTGATAGAAAATAAAGCGATTCTATTTTAGTTCGTACATTCGTGTTTATTTAGGCCGAAACAAAAAAATGGCGTTTTGTCATATCCGAACGGAATCAGTTCGAGTTTTGTTTCGATGATCCCCTAATATTAGCATAGGAATGATGTTCTGGGAGAAAATCAAGCGATTCTATTTTAGTTCGCACATTCGTGTTTATTTAGGCCGAAACAAAAAAAACAGCGTTTTGTCCTATCCAAATGGAATCCGTTCGAGTTTTTTTTTCGATGATCCCCTAATATTAGCATAGGAATGATGTTCTACACACGGTCATATGCGACTGTGTTTTTTTTCTCAACTGCAGTAGAAACTCGATAAATTAATATTCGGGGCATTGAGTTAAAATTGCATGTCATTATATTTTACAAAGTTAGTTCGACCAACCGACTCAGGATAGGGTGCTAAATTAATAATTCGTACTCTTTTTCGTTCTTTTTTCACAACGATTGTGAAACACATGAATGGTCATGGGATTTGATGGAGCGTGAACAATTTTTTTTTCCTCTTTGTAATGGTTTTTTTTACAATTATCAACTACAGTAGAAATTCGATAAATTAATGATCGATTATTTAATAATAAACTCTCTAAGATAATATTTTTGGTCTGTCCCGACTTGGGGATAGGTTGCTAAATTAATAATTCGTGCTCTTTTTCGTTTCTTTTTCATTATTTCTACGTACCTTCATATGCGACTGTACTTTTTTTCGTTCCTTTTTCACATGAATTTTTTTTTCTTTTTTTAACTGCTTTTTTTTTAATTATCAACTACAGTAGAAACTCGATAAATTAATACTCGATTATTTAATAAACTCTCTAAGATAATATTTTTGGCTAGTGACATTGAGTTAAAATAGAATATCATTATATTTTACAAAGTTAGTTCGACCAACTATTGAATAAAACATTTCTGACCAACTATTGAATAGAACATCGTCTCACCCGTCATTGGACGGGCACCCCTTACTTGTCTTCTATATAAATATGAAACTCTTTGGTCTCTTAGGTTCATAATACTTGGTTTACACTTCTGGGCATTAAAGAATAATCATCGTATAGCTTAGTCTACCTATGATTGATTTAATTGGTGATCCTTACTTGCACTACTTATTGATTGTTGAGTTAGGGCATTTGTAAGGAAACATCTACCCTATCGAATTGGTTTGTATAAACGAGAGAATACTTTGTACTTTCATTTGTTATAATGAAATTGACGTGAAAAAATGAGTAACAAATATTTCATATGATCACCTTTATTGTAAATCGCACTGAATGTTGGGTATTTCATTCGGAGGTTACCACCCCCTCAACGATGTTACTGATTTTTCAAGTAATTTATGTGTGTGAAAGTCAGGCATTTCATAAGGAGGTTACCATCTGATTATTGTCCTTATTTTCAAAAGATAGGTTTTTAGAAGTGCTAGTGATATAGACAGAACAATTTTAAAGAGTTATAGACAGAATAATTTTCTTATATGATAGTAATTATTTGTTTAAAGACAATATTATCCCTCTTTAATTGTGTCAATTTTAGCAAATACTATCAAATTTCTTTCTTCTAATTTGAATATTCAATCCATAAGTTTATTCAATGTATTCATTTAAATATGAAATCTAATCACTTAATTAGATAAGGATACAACTATCTCAAGTAATAACAGTGAAGAAGCCGCTACTCGCTAGTGTTCCATCCCAGTATCACTTAATTAGATAAGGATATATTATTAACCTTTTAAAATGGTTTATTATCCTATAACGGACGGGTACACCAGCGCAATGACTAGCCTAAAGTTAGTTAATCTTAATCGACTGACCCGGATTTGGCCCAATCCTGCTCGACTAAGCACAAAATTAATCGCCAGAATCAATTCATTAATTAACCGAATTGAATATTGGATTTGTAATCGGTTCGAAATAAAATAGCATAAAACCATATCGTTAATCTAACGCAAAATCAAAAACAACCGCTCGTTATTCGCATAAACTTAAAAATTTCGATTCGCCGTAATTTAATTCGCCATAAAATCGATCGTTTCATCGAATTAGCCTAAAATCGCCAATCGTTTATTTAGTGTTATACTAAAGTTAGGACATGTTTTGTATCTATTTAGTGTTAGATTAGATGTTAGGACATGTTTCTTGGAACGATGAGAAATTCGATCTCATAAAATGTCCGTTAAATAATATAGATTGTACTACCAATTTACTCATTCAAATTATATATAAATATATATGTATAAGTTCAATATATATTAATTGTTAGACAATTACTATTTGAGGATCTAACTTATTGACATTAGGGGGTTACGATGGCTTACTAGGGTCCGCTCATAATCTATATATTAAATA
This sequence comes from Lithospermum erythrorhizon, assembly GCA_019722365.1. Classification (NCBI taxonomy): domain Eukaryota; kingdom Viridiplantae; phylum Streptophyta; class Magnoliopsida; order Boraginales; family Boraginaceae; genus Lithospermum; species Lithospermum erythrorhizon. The sequence continues at coordinate 63,614 of JADFUC010000897.1, read as the reverse complement.
TAATATTCGGTTAATATTATTTAATATATTACTCTTGTCAATTCGACCTAAGAGGTCACACACAATCAGTAAACCGAACTATATAATAAATGTATTATAAACTTCCCGAGTATAAAGTGAAACGTGAAGAAAATATTCGGGACGAAAAATCGAGTCCCAATGACTCGATCGACTTGATTGGGGCGGTGGAGATGATAAGATTTTGAGGAGTTTCTATCTCCTCAAAGCTCTCAATTGTTTGCCTATTTAAGTGGTTTAATTCAACACAACAAAAACTAATACTCATATTTGATTTTCATGAAATCAAAACTCTCCACCAACCTCAAATAGCCGACTCTAGGGAAGTTTTTGATTCCTAATATACTTTTTAAACGTTTCTAAGAATGACAAGTTAGTAGATACTCGCCATGTATCATGAAAGCAATTCAATTTCTCACGCTAACCTACTTTGATACCGTTTGATCAAAAAGATAACACTTGTAGCTACTGTTTATTATTTTTGTACAACTGAAGATTCTGGATTCGTATCCGTTAAGTTTAAGACTTCGATTATACGCTTAAGCAACAATTCACGCTTGGTATATACCTTAGTAAAATGAACATTATAATCGATTTTAACGAGCGAGTACAAACGAATTACGAGTCACATAATGAATTGTAAATGGTTGAAATTACAAACCGAACGAGTGAACGATTGTTAACAAGCTATTAACGATTTAATCGGTTCGCTAACCGTCCTAGACTAGCCCAAGGAAGGAATGGACAAGTCTACTAGTCTAGCAGGCCACCTCTATTGGACCTGTTTGTTTTCTTTTAACTTTAGCAAGTTAGCAACCAGCAAATCTGCAATCCTGCATAAATGAGCATGCCGAAGTTCAAGATTTTACTTGGGCTTTCGTCTTGCTAGCATGGAAAAATGTCACCATTCACCAAGACACCAAGTTTGATTTGATGACTTTATCATTTTCTTTTTTAAATATATTTATTAATCAACATCTTAGTATATAATATAGATAACAAGGTACAAATATATTCATTTAAAGAGGTTCAAATTAGAACTTATGGATTTATTTAATTTATATTTTCCTGCTCCAATTAAACATTTTGGTGTTATGAATTATGTAGGCAACATATATCAATTGTTAATTGTGATCGGCATTAAAAATTAATAAAAATGAAAAACTTGCTTTCAGTTTTTATTTACTGAATTTATATTTTTTTTCTTTCACACAATTCATGAGTTTTTTTTCGGTTCTTTTGTTATAGTTATATTGTAATCCCATCCTTTCTAAAAGACTATTTAGTTTTGAATTTTGATGAATTGATATTTTAAATATTGAACTTAATTATATTTGAATATGTTGTTGAACCGATCAGGTTACAGATGAGTGACCAGAAGCTAATTCAAATACACACATAACAGAATGTAAAGAATACAAACATGTTTTTATATTGATTTGACTCTGAGCTTACTACAATCTTAATGTGTTTCCTTCTAAGAGCTCACTGTGTTTCACTATATGCATACATTGTCTGAATATGAGTACAAACAAGCAATACAATCAATTTAAGCTAATGTACTTAGATCGATCCATTTTATCTCACAAAAAAAAAATTCTCTTTCCTTTTCTCACTCAACACATATATGAAACAATACAACTAATGAATTTATACTAGATACAACCATCTATTTATATGTCATCCTCCAACAACTAGTGTAAAATCTTCCTTAATCTTATCATTGATCAAACCATCAATCCTTGATTGCTGTCATTTCAAGTGTTAATGGCTACTGAAATAACTCCAACTGCCTTGAAATCATTCAATGATTGATTGATTCATCATGGTTTCCTTACAATAAAAAACTATGTTTCTCAATTACCATCACACTAACGACTGGCGCCCCTACCATAATACCACGGAAGAGTTTAATCATAGATGCTCAATCGATCAAGTGACTGTAGCTTTTCTTTAACCACTTCAATACAAGATTCGGTCCTTATGAGAGTCGAACCCACACTACATAAAGAAGCGAGGATACATACTGGGCATTTCAGCTCTTTTACCAATGGAAATGACGTGTTTTAAGTGATTCGTTACAATCACATCTTGATTGAAAATTGATCTTACTAATCCTTAATTTTTCATTTCATTTTCAAAATAAAGATAGACATAAAATAATAAAAAAGTAATGATTATCAATTGAGAGTGTATGTGTTGTATCTACTAATAAACTTTATCGGTATATTAATAAACTTAGCGGTATATTTTCAACTTAGGTGTGTATTAAGAAACTTACCGGTATATGCTCAACTTAGGTCTTTACTAATAAACTCATGTATAATACAAACTTAGCGGTATATTCCCAACTTAGGCTCCACTAATAAACTTAGCGGTCTACTAATAAATGTGTGTATTAAGAAAGTTATCGGTATATTCTCAACTTAGTGGTATACTCATAAACTTAGCGGTATATTCTCAACTTAGGTGTCTATTAATACACTTAGCAGTATGTTAATCCTCATAAACTTAGGGAAGCAGATAAGAAAAGTAAATGTATATTCTCAACTTAGTTGTATACTAAATTATTATTCGTTATATTTCATATTTTTATATAAATTAATAAAATATTTATAAAAATATTTGAATTCGAATCGAATATTCGGTTCAAATTCTAAATGAGCATATTCGATAAATTTCGAATCTAATTATAAGACATTCGTATGAACCCCTATTTCATCGAATTTGAATTTTATAATAGTATTCAAATTCGTATTCGTATTCGAATCGAATACTAAAATCGAGTTCGAATTCGATTCGATAATTATTCTTATCCATATTCACTAATTGATATTCGTTATATTTCATATTTTTATATAAATTAATAAAATATTTATAAAAATATTTGAATTCGAATCGAATATTCGGTTCAAATTCTATCATATCATTAAATCTAACAAAACATTTAAATCAATGAACAGGGTTGTATGTGAATGTTCAGTATAATTAGCTGTGGGAGTTTCTAGATTTAAATAACTACTATGAAAATATTGTCTAGATTTGGCATTCACCGAAGAAGAGACCCAAGCCTACAATTCATTATTACTATCGCACATACCTATTGCACTTTTCTACAAAAAAAAAACCTAGTTGCACCTTATATATGTAGCCCTTTGTTTTTAGCGAGTAGGAACCTAGACGAATTATTTATGATTTTCACACCACTAAGGCAATATTTGGTAGTTCAAATATTTATATGTTTTTTCTTGCTTATAGAGTTTAGTCGTGTACAACTAGGTATTGTCTTTAGTCTTAAATATCTATGATGTGAAACCATGTGCCTGGCAAAATTATGGTATATACTGCTGAGTGTATCAAATGTATATTTACTTTCACATTTGTCTCTTTACCAATCAAATTTTGTTGGTAAATTGGCCTGCCGCTGTCTGCGCCAAACACCAGCAAGCAACTCGGGATAGCTCGGTCACGTTATCAAGCTGACCACGAGGGGGATACCTCGTAGGTGACTGCGCTAGCTCGATAACATTCACACTCCTAATCATTTCATAAATAACTACCAAAGCTAGAAACGTGAAGGATCCTCAAGGAGGCTTGCCAGTAACTCATTATAGTAACAGGAATAAAATAGATACATGTGAAACCCATTGATCCAGTTATTATGTCCATAATAATGGAAGTACAGAGGAGGGGCTAAAAAACAAAGCATGAAACTCTACAAAGAGACCACGGATATACATGCAAAACTATAAACCATGGATAGAACTGTAACTCATGCTCGTCTCCATTTTAAAAAGTCGATATATTGAAAAGTATTATGAAAAGGGGAAGTAACTTTCCGAAATGTAGCTGGTAAGGAATCAGGCTGACGGACGTGGAGGAGGATTTTGAGGGTGTCTTTTTGGCAACTGCAGGAGGAACTCCATGGCCTTGAGGGGCATTTTGCTGCTCAGTTGCTGGAAGTGGGTTGGCAGAGCCACCATCGGGGGGATTTATCGGCATGCTATTACCATTGCTGAGATCTTGACCTAATTTTACAGAATCATGATTAATATTTCAATTAGTGAACAAAAAGCAAGTTTAGCAAAAAATTAAAATTGTTTAGGGAAGCCTCTTCAAGCCAAAACCTAGTTTACAACTTATCAATATACTGGAGCATTTATTGGCATAATAAGGCTTGCATAAGAGACCATAAAACACTGACTCTACTATACAGAGGTTTGAGTGCACATTGTTGACGTGCAATAGGTAAATTGCACAAACAGTTGAGAGCACAAGGTAGAAGCTAAAGTCTAGATTTATGCACTCACAATCTGACCGTGACCAACCCAGTTTCAGTTTCTCCCTGTCGAAGACCATGCGATATCCAGTTTCTCCTCTTCTGCAAGGGGAAGCTCTGTTTTCAAATCAAATAGAAATGAACAAATTTCAACAATGAAATAGAATTGAACAAAGAATCTACTTCTACTTCTGGCCAATTGTTCCAATATCACCATCTGTCGATTGTAATGCTAAACAAAATCCAACAGGACCCTGCATTTAAAGAAAAAATAACAAGTCGGAAAAGAAAAATAAAATACTCAAGAGGCTTGAGATTATGTAGTAATTGTTGACATGCGAGCAGAGCAAGCTCAGCCTTGCAAAGGGCTTGGTCAACTCCATATGATACCTCACTCATGAGTGTCATGACAAATAGCATACCATTAAATTCTGAATAAAGAAAGAGAATCGCAGACACAGGGGTTTCCAATAATGGAGCCACAGTGTGTCAAATAAATAATTTTTTCTCAATCCAATAAACAGAAATGTAAAAGGGAGCTTCACTTTTAATTGTTTTTAAGTCCTGTCTGATTTGGTACTATGTCTTAAACACCCACTTATTGTTTTTGGGTTGATTAGGTTGGAGCTTGGAGGGTCAGTCAGCATGTGATATACTTTTGGGGTTGTTTGGTCGATTAATGCGGCCATTGTACATGTCTACCTCTTTCAATTGCATACTCCCTCCATTTTAAATTAATCGATATTTCTAATTTCAGACGTTTGATTGGAGAAGCTCATGCATTTTAGATGATGAAGTTTCAATATGTATTCGTACAGTAGTTCATTCGTCTATCTGGAAAATGTCATCAAATTTGCTGGTATTTGTCCACATCATATTTGCCATGTTAAAATTTGAAATTGCTTCCATGATAATCTCTTACTTGCACGGATAGATCAGTTTCTTCATCTAAACCAACTTTTTTAATGTCGATTTAGACGGAAATAATAAATACAAATATAGTGTTTCGTAGGAATTGGGAGCATATCTATTGGGTTATTATGCAACTTCTTGTTGTGAAGGGAGAATGGCATCCTGCCATATATTTGAGCATGCTTGTGCAATAACAACAAATTTCATTAGAGACATGTTTATTCAGCCATCCACAATATGGGGCTTAATTTCCAAAATATATATGGATGTTAGTTGACAATTATATTAGTCACACAACTACGACTCATTCTATTAATATTTTGTAGGAGCAGTAGTTTAGTGTAGGAAGTAGTATTTGTTATATTGTAACTGTTATCGCATTGCAAGTTTGTATATGTTTATAACTTTATACTACCTCAATGTATTAGTTAGTAAGCATTCTATCTTACCATCTCGGCTTTAGTAAGCATTCTATCTTACCATTCCGCTTTGACAAAGTTAGAACAGTTTTAATTTTGGGCTTTGCGATTACAAGACTTGCCTCTATGGATGAAGCAATTTCATACGACCAACCTGATGTTCCTCAATCAGAAAAAGACATCCAACTGGCTCAAAGAATACCAGAATCACTACCACATAGTAGAGGGGATGCGGTACAGCGATGATCGACATCGAGGAGGATTTCTTAGACGAATATGATACTTATGATGGAAATACATCTTGTTTGGCTACATGCACTACCAATGACTTGGAGGAAGATCCTTAAGTTAACGCTATTTCCATACGAAAATTGGTGGTCAATGACTGAAATTCCTCACTTCATGTGAACTGCTGGTTCACAAGTACCGGGAGTCGCTTAAATATAGACCTCAAGTAGACTTCAGGGTCATTAGGGGTCGCATTTTGCTTAGTTGCTTAGCCTAGAACCTCCCTTCGAAGCACACCGGCCGACGTAAGATAACTCTCTTTGGGTGAACGGGTGATTACAGCACATTGGCTCGGGACTACATTGGAGGATTTTGGCCCTATGAGTGTCACAAATACTGAGAATGAATTTTCTATTGTGAAAGGCTAGAAAGACGGGGTTTCTATTCGATCTTCTCGAGTGTGAAAGACCATCATGATTTATACGTGTTGTAGCATGAAGAGTGGAAGACTATTTTTTCTATGTATGGTTGTGTGCTTCAAAAATCAAAACTATGATAAGGAAACTCAAACTTCATTTTCTAATAATGTTAGTGATGGTAGAGAACTCAAAATTCAATTTTAAAATTTATACTTTTAAATTATTGATATAAGATAATATTCAATTCAATGCATAGTAACTATTCCTTCCAAATAAATTTACTTGTTATATGTGATACATAAGTCTGAAATTTGACTATTATTATCTCAAGTCCGATTCTTATGACAAAATCAATATTTTTAAATAACGTCCATCAAGTAGTGTGGCCAAAAAATAAATTTCGCCGGGCCTGTTACTCTAGTTCAATCAAAATCATATTGTACTATTGTACCATTGTGCCCAAAATGCACTTCAGGTCTTAAATCAAGTGTTTTCGTTTGATTGTAGTGATACTATGCCCAATCCAGCAACGCATGATTAGAAGAAACTTCATTGATTCAGATGTCTAAGGTACTCACTTTGGTCAATCTTTCGCTCAAAATTAATTAATTATTTCGGCTCAATTAAATTGATCATTAAATAAAAGAAATTATTTCGTATTTTATTATAATTGATTTATAAATACAAATTTTTGCACCAAAGTTAAAAAATTCTCATTTATCTCCTAATATTTTTATTTTATTAATTAATATTTTTCTCATTAAAAATAATAAAATCAATATTTATTTTAATAAAATAGTTTTGAATTAGATGATTGTTTTAATTAAACGGAAATAATACTACTTCAATTTCAAACCACCGACTTTTCTCACTTTTCTCAATTACTTTTTTATGTACATTATGAAAAATTACAAAAAATAATATTATGAAAATATTTTTAAAAATAAATTCAATAATATTAATTTTATATTTTCGAATTCACCAATAAAATTAATTTATGATCAAAATCTTGGCACGAAATCTCAAATCTTTAAAATGGAGGGAGTAATTTTTTTAAAAACCCACCCACCACCTCTCCTTACAAACCATCTAATCTACCGAAAGTACTCATAACCACTAGACATTTGTTTTCTAAAATGGAGGGAGTATGATTCTAAATCTAATCGCAGTCTTTTAATACTATACTGTACACTTTATTAAGTTGGCTTTTCCAAACAGATCTACTAATCAGCACTCTATAACTACCCACACATCTAATTAATCTCTCCTGGGAGGCTCAATACAAATTCAAACCATCACCCACCCTTCATCATTTTCAAAAAAAATAAATATTTTTTTCCTTTTTATTTATAATTAAAAAATTTCCAAAAAACTAGAACTAAATTACAAAAATTATCCAAATTAAACTGTATTTTTAATTTGAACCTCACAAACAAAAACCTCTAAAAAATCTATCCAGAACATAAATTAAATAATGTCAGCTTGTTACCGCCGCCTCAGCGTCGGAGAACCGGCGGCGAGATGGCAACTCCACCGCCCGGTATTCCCCCCTCCGCCACCTCAAATTATTCGGATGAAACAATTACCATTTAATTTAATTCAAAGAAGGTGTTCTCAACGGTGGATGATTGAAGCTATTCGATCGAAAGGCGGAGATGAGAAGGCGAAGAAGGAGGAACAGAGGTGTTGTTCGGGAGGAGGGAGTGAAATTGATGACGTGGCGGTGGAGGTGGCGGCAGTGATTGGGAAGAAGGAGGTGAAAAAGGCGGAGGTGATGGTGGCGGCCGCCGTGACGGTGGCGCTTGGAGTGGGGAATAGAGTGCTGTATAAACTTGCTTTGGTGCCTCTTAAACAATACCCATTCTTCCTCGCTCAATTGGCAACTTTCGGGTACGTTTTTTTTTCCAAGGATGTTTATATTTATTTTAATAGCTTATATATTTAATAATTATTTTCCGTCATTTATACGATATCATTAAAAATAAATTTTAGCACGCAGTACGCTTGCTAATGCTTTTTCTTGCCATGTAATTTATGTATTTGTGGTTCATAAAAACATTAGATTTAACGTAAATGATCGAAGATTAAGGAAATTTAGCTTTGTTAAGTATATCTCCTATCTCTCTCTCTCTCTCACGCATACACAACTCACCAGGTGTTATTAATGATAGTTGTATGCGTTGAGTAAATTCTGTCGTGTGAGTTTTATTAATTTTCATGCATTTTGATAAACATTTATTTTTTGCAATGAAATTTTGAATATAATTTTTATTTATTTATTTTTTAATGAATGTACAAATGTACAATTGGTATAATTAAAGTTATTAAATTACTTTAAGACTGTATGTGTAGTGTTGAATTTAATTGTTGATTTTTTATATTTTAGATCCAATTATTTTTATTTATGTGGTATATTTGGTGAATATAACAAATGTTCGAATTTTGATGTATTTTATTATTATTATTATGATATTTTTGAATCAATTTGAAATTATATATATTAATTAAAACTCTTCAATGAAAGTAAAATAGAAATTAGAAAATATTTATAGGATAAAGGTAGTATAAAATTGATATAATTAAATTTGTTGTAAAAAATTATTGGTGGTCAGAACTTTCCTTTCAATTTAAAGAATTGAAAGTGGATAACTGGATATTTGTTTTTTTTTTTTCATTGTATTGACACGTGAGCCTTGTTGGTTATTATACCCAAGAAAATATAATGGATTACTTTGTTTTTCATCCCAAAAAAGCATATAATATGAAGGGAATTCATATAAATTCAAATTAAAATGGAATATGATTATTAATTAATAAAGTATAAAATTTCAAGTCCAATTTTATTGCATTAATTATTTATAGCTTGTGTATTAAATCTCTAATTATTGAACTATTTTTGCAATTTTAATGAGTTGACTATTTTTTAAGATTACATACTTAATTTTAAAGTTGAAAGAAATTTATTTATATAGTTTTAATAAAGAACGAAGTAGTATTTTCATCTAGAAATATGGTTGAAATACTATAATTTTGATGTAAAAACTCATCTTTGCTTTGTAAACAAAAAGTTGGGAGGTGATCTTTACAAAAAAGGATAAGAGAAAAGAAAAATAGGCGGAGGGCCGAGGCTGCGTAACAACATTTATTTCGACCGAGTATTACGATGCTCTATTGTGTTAAGAGGAGGAAAAAGCAAAAATACTAGTAGTATACGGTATTAAGTTTATAATTTCGATTCAAATTAATATTTCATGCATCAATTAAGACTTAAAATTTATTAATATTTAATCATGATAAAGTAAACCTGACAATCTTTTGTGATTTAAAGAGATAACAATGGAAAGCATTCTTTAAATTAGAGGATATATCGAAGTAGTTTGGTGTTTTGGGTTTATAATATTTTTTAATATGTTAGTATAGTAATTTATTCAATAGTTGTATTATAATTAATTATAATATTTATAATATATAATATACTACAATTTTATAAAGTAAGAATCATGTCTCAGAATAAGATAGAGGATAACAACCGCAAATAAAGAATAAAAATAACTATTGTGGGACCGTTATTATTTAACGCGCTTATTTAATGGGCATTTATTTACAAATTATTATGTCGGCCTAATATCTAGTTCCGGTCCATTACAAAAGATAACAACCGCAAATATTTAATTAAGCCACAATTGAATTGGTGTATGTAGATATACTTTTAAGTTGAATTATGTTGGGTGGTGAATTAAATTGAGAGGGGAAAGGGAGATGTCAGCAGTGATGTCTGACCGCAATAGCAAGGGTATGAATGTGTCTCTAGTCACACGTGTGACAATTATTTTTACAGCCACTTTGGAGTTCCGGATTCAATTAGTTTTGGCTAGTCCACTTTACCAAGGCTTAAATTATTTATGTCCTGAACTTAACGACCGATCACTGACTTCTTAAATTTTAATATTGGGTCAATTTGACTCTCGAACTATCCGAACCGATCATTTTGGAAATTCCGTCCACTGTTGACGTTAAAATAGACAGATTTCAAGTTTTAATGAAGGATAAAATCGGAATTGTATATTATTAAACTTTTGGGTTGACTTTTAAATAACAAAACATATTTGTGTCCCTTTTATAAATAATACGGAGTACTTAATTACTCTTTTTATTCCTATTTCTAAGGATCATTTAATTTTGCACAAAATTTAAGAAAAATTTGAATTTATCTCACAAATTTAATTTCTCTCCATTTTTTCTAACCTAATTTAGCAAAATAAAACCTTACAAAAGGAAATTCTATTTTAGTAAAATGGTTTTTAGAAATAGGGATGAAGGGATATTAATCTTTAGCACCTGCTACCGCTGCCGTCTCCCCCACTTCACCACCATCTTCTCCCCTTTAAAAAGGAGAGTATCCTGACTTCTGTTAGTATATACCATTGTCTGGAGCATCTCCTGTGTTCTAAGTCAGCATTATGAAGCTTAGAAACACAAACATATTCACTGTAGAGTATTTCCAGGAGTTGTGTCAAAATTGACATACATGCTCAAACTTGAAGCACTACAGAGTTCATATCTTGATTTCTGCATGAATAGACCATATGTAATTCCTTCACATCTTTTGAATAGATTCAGCAAAACATTTTTGTTTGTAACAAATTTACATACACTAAATACTTAAAAATCTAATCTTTTCAATAATCCAAAATGTGGATTTGTTTGGTGAAGTTTAATTTCAGTGGATTTGTTAGTTTGAGTGATTTTGGTGAAATTATTGTAATGGTATTTGGTGAATTTGAGCTAATGTTTAAGAATGGTATGAAGGTTGGGGTTGGTGGCTATGGTAATGTGGGGTGGAGAAGGAAGGAAAGGTTGAAGGTAGCAATGGGGCAAGGGAGGAGGGGGGTTTAGCAATTTTCACTTTATTTATTTATGATAGTTGTATTCTCTCTCCATCCCATAATATAAGTCTTATTTCACTTTTGGGTAATAATATTTTAATAAATTTTGAAATTGTAATAAATTTAATTTTTCAAATGAGATTTATTTGGGATATTCCAAATGGCAAAAATGTCTTAGATTATGGGATGAAGGAGTATTATTTTAAAATAGGTCTACCCTTGACTCCACTCGACAAATATCGGGTCAGGTTCATAGCCTGTAAACTTAGATCCCATTAGATTCTAGGTCAAACACACCAACCTAGCATGAATGACACCAACCTAGCATGAAGGTATGTTGGGAGGACCACAGCCAACAATGGCTGGTGACAAACAAAAGATGCTGAAAAGCAAAAAGAGCAGATTCGTTTCTAGATTTAGAATGAATAAATTAGAAGACTACGTCATCTCCAATTTGTCATTCACAGCTTTCCAATGCTGCATGGGCCTATTCCCTCACCACGTGCTACTGATCTATGAAACTAATTTTTATTTTTATTTTTATGGAACTCTAAAAATTTGTTTTTATGACGTGATCCAGAAATGCTTATTCGTCCAACGACCGATAAACTCTCACTCAATCATACTGTGTAGTTCTCACATATACTCCACCAAGAAAGTTGCTGATAGTGTAATTCTAACCCATCGCCACCCCATCAATCACTATCCTCGCGCAATGATTTTCTACCTGGGCTCTATATAGTAAAAAAATTTATATTCTCTCTGCCTTGGATATACATAATAATTCAAAAATGGCTCATTCCTTTGCTACTTTTTTAATAATATTCCTTTACTATCGTAATTTTACCAATTGAAATAATCTTCCTTTTATCATATGCTGAGCAAGTGTCGCACTATTCAATCCCCTTACCCCATTTAGGCGGGAGCCTCTACATAGGCAGGCATTGGGTATGCTGTTGTATCCAACTCTAGAATTGACTTCATCCGTTTGCTACTTTTACATTCCCTTAAAAAAGTCATCTAGCTTTGGTTTGGACTGATAAGTGAATCACCAAAGGGTAGTATGTGTAAGAAATTGATAATCAATAATAATAATAATAGATAAAGTACATGATAGCCAGAATTACCATTTTGATTTACTCAACTACATCAAGAGCAGAGCAGATAATGTAAACTCTTTGACTCCATAAGACATTGAAACAAGTTCGGATTCTTTTACGAATTTAAATTTATGAAATAGCCTAGAAAGGTATATCCTGAGCTTGCAAATTTGGCTGTCTAGCTTCTTCAGTACCAGGATAATCCTTATCTATCATAATGCATGCAGCATTGTTTACCTCAGAAACCCCCTTGATGTTTTTACTATCTGGATTTTTTTCAATTATCATTACTGAACGAGTGTAGTAACTTGGAATCGGCTGCATGTACTTTAGAATTCAATTGCCTCATGAATTTGTGTACATCAAAGCTATTGTACCATTTACTTTCTGTGAGTCACCTAAAGACAGAGATGTAAACATATTTCCATCTATGACATGTTCTAATCCACTTACACTAATTTGTTTTCTTAATATCAAAAAGTATTATTGATCTTTGTATTTTATCTTTCTTTTCCCAGATATGTGATTGTATACTTCTCTATCCTTTATGTACGATATCAGGCTGGCAAGGTTACAGACGAAATGCTTTCCTTGCCTAAAACACCTTTTCTTGTTGTTGGTCTCCTAGAGGCTCTCGGTGCTGCATCTGGAATGGCTGCAGGAGCTAGTGATAGTCCTTTATCAATCTTCATCCTTTATACTTGCTTTGCTGGTGTATGATCCTTCATGATTTTCATGTGTTTTCTTAGCATAGTGATCAAATGACTTTTGATCCTCTTCATGCACATAAGCCTTTTTTAAGAAGTTAAAGACATTTATATTGTTGGTGCAACAGAAGATCAATTCATATTGAGAGAAGCCTTCATGATTATACTCTAGTGCTTGAAGGCCAATGATCTCATGAAAGCCATCTGCATTACATTGATGTGCTTCTATGCCTTTTTTTTTATATTAAAAACCCATCTCGAAAGAAGAATAACAAGAATGTCAATACAGCTTACTAAATACAAAATGAGCTGAGTATGAGGGTTCTGGGTTACAACTGATACTTGCAAGACATTTATGTTACCCCTCAATCTGCTAATATATATTTTCCCGGTGGCAGAATTCTCTGGCTGATTTTCTAGTGGGTTCCAGTAAACTTGCTTGGCACTTCTGATACCTTATTCCAAAATATTTAACTGAACAAATTAGATACTGTTAAACCGCCACTTTACCTTTTCGTCACTGCTCAGCTGCTTTCTGGGGCCGCCATTCCCGTACTTTCTCAGGTAGCAGCCTTCATTGCTAATGGTATCTACTCGTATTTATTTACCTTAACTATAATTACAACTTGTAGTGACTACCAGCATATAGAATTGAGTTAATTTCATGTGGGAGACTCATTCTGCTTCAAAGATGAAAACTTGAGAACTCAAAAAGAAAAAAAAACCCCACCCACCCCACCACCATAGACACCCACCCACGCTTCTGCATATGTGAGTCTTGAACAATATATATTATCACATTCTATTTGACCTTTTAATTTTCTTGCATATTGTGGATTGAATGTGGAAATGCTAATCAATTATTTAAAAACTTCTATGCAGAGTTTTCTTGTGTGGCAGCTTATTTTATCCTTTATTTTCCTTGGGAGGAGATACAGTTTAAACCAGTTACTAGGGTGCTTTCTTGTAGCAATTGGTGTAATCATTACAGTAGCAAGGTAAGATAGATGACTATCATGACAAAGATCAAACTCCTGATTAAAAATTCGTCTGACCATCCTTCATATATCCAATAAAGCCATTTGATGCATGTTTAATTCATTAGCATCTGTCCTTTTAATGGAAACAATTATTTGAAATAAATACAATATAAAAGCCATCAATATTTTCACATCTTTATTGTGAAATCAGAATTATGGATCAAAGGATTAAATGGTATAGACTACTCATACTAAAACATCATCACATGTTTTCTTTTGCAGTGGATCTAGTGCAGGTTCATTAATGGAAGCTGGCGTTTTTTGGAGTTTCTTAATGATTATTTCATTTTTTTTTCAAGCAGCTGATACTGTATTAAAGGTTGAGTTCTTTGTCTGAGGAAATTATCTTGTTGATAGTAGTGACTTTGTCTTACTGGCTGCATTTGTTTGTATGCAGGAGATAATATTTTTGGATTCAGCTCAAAGATTGAAGGTAAATAGACTGTTAGGCTATAGTTTCATGATGTTTTTTATTTGTCATGATTTATGTTGTTCAATACTATGGTGTAAGAATACTCAGTCAGTGAACTTTACTAATGTTGTTGTTTAGAGATCCGTGTTGCTGAAAATAAATGATTTTTATCACTCATAAGTAAAATAAACTGTTGCACAGTTTTAGAAGTATATCACAGTTCAAGTTAAGGAGACTTGGCATCAATTGTTGTTTCTAAAGAAGTATTATTTTTCCTTTTAAAGTTCTACAAAGTTAGTTAAATTGCAGTTACAGTCTTGATAATACTCTGTATATCACATGTAATGATTAGTTTATAACAATGGGAAAGTCCCAATTAAGTCTACTATAATCGCACTTGAAATGGTAGAAGTAGTGTCAAAATGGACATCAAGGACACAAGAACCAAACTACTGAAAAACAGCTCATCAACTATATCCGGAATAGTCTTTACCAACATAATCCATGAACCATGGTTGCTAGTTTCCCTTTTAGAAGGTAAGTGTTGATTAAACATATTTCTGATACTTTGAATAAAACATGTATGCCATTTGTCTACATGTGCCTAAAAATATGTATAAAGTAGCTAGAAGAGTTGAATATATGTTCGAAACTAAATGCAGCTACACCTTGCTGGTAACTCGAAGCAGGATTAATCATAGTTGACCTCTTTGCTCACTTGGAAACTATTTGGGGGAGAGCTATCTCTACTAAAAGCAATGAAAAATGCTCCTTCACTGAGTTATTGCAACTTATAATTGCTTGAGCGTTTTGTGATATGATTAACCATGTTTACAGGGAGGAACAGTGGATCTGTTCGTAGTAAATTCTTATGGATCAGCTTTTCAGGTAATTTACAGTTATTGTGATAAAAGAAGATACTAATTCTGCTTTGTTCTCATGATTCAAGCATAAGACAGAAAATTATGTTTTGCAGGCAGTTTTCATATGCCTCCTCCTACCTTTTCTTTCGAAGTTGTGGGGCGTTCCATTTCATGGACTAGCCAATTATCTTAAAGATGGTGCAGCATGCTTCCTAAACCTGGGAACACTGACAAATGGTATGTTATGATATGATTCTCCAACGGTATGTTATCATATGGACATCATACTCGATGTAAAAAGGAGAGAATTAAGCTTGAGAAAAATTGGTCCTTTAGTGAAAATGTTCAATCTAAACTCCTTGAGTAAATGTAGAAATAGTTCATTCTACTTTAAGTAATGTATGTATCCTGTATCTCAGTAGGCTGCTTCTGCTGTGCTTTCATACGAATTAGGTTAATTTATTATGTTATTCTCATCAATTCTCTACCTTCCATCCTTCTATTTTTGTTTATTTTGTAGGATGCAGCGGTGCACCATTACTACCATTGCTCTTCATTTTTGTTAACATGGGATTTAATATATCACTGTTGCACTTGCTGAAAATCTCTTCTGCTGTAGTATCTTGTCTTGTAACCACATTTTCAGGTATATGTTGTTTTTGCTATGTGCAGTGTTTCATATGCAGTTGTTGTTTGCCTGATCTGATTAACTGTTCATCAGTAATACTTACTATTACTGTTTGATTGTACTCCCTCAATCCCAAAAGGATTGTCAAGTTTCATATATCAAAATTCATTGAAACTTGACAATCTTTTGGGTAGTACGAGTTCGCCTAAAGAAGATTGCACTTCCAGTTCACCTTCGTTCATTAGAGTTCGCTTTATTTAATGTGTAAAGAATGAGTAGTAATAGATTGACTTCCATCAAAACTACCCAAGTTCTATATGAAGAATGAGGACTAACAGTTTGGCATATGCATTAGTGACCAACTACTTATGTTATCAGAACAAAAGACTTTCACGCTATATATAGGTGTAGTGTTTGTCTTGTTTATGGTTGTTTCCTGCTGTTACTGTGTTGATATAAATTGTAATTTCGCTCTGCAGTACCAATATCAGTGTTTTTGTTCACATTACCGCTACCGTATCTTGGAGTTGCATCCCGCCTCCCATCTGGGTTTGTTTCGGGTGCTTGTATCCTTGTTGTAGGAATGCTGGTGTATGCCTGGAGACCAACATTCATTCCCCAAACCAAGTCCCTGGCATGATCGATTTCCATAACATCCAGAGTTTCACATTGTTAGTCAAGCTTGGCTTGCTGGGGTGCCATCCCAGAGTGGCATACTTCAAAATTTTATAGCATCAATCTTAGCTACGTAGTCTCTGCATGATTTGATTTCTGATAGTCCATGGAGAATAGGTGTGAGAAACACCCTCCCTCAAGGGATGCGTATCGCATCATTAGGTAATTAGTTTAGCACCGAATTGTCTTTGTTGTTTTTGCTCCAGTGATGAGAAATTCTCATACATATTGTTGGTAAATTGTAGTCTCATTGTTGTTCCAGGAAAGCCAGAAAGTTTTGGAACATGCTTAGATGTCGTTGCAGTTTCAACTTTCAAATGCTATCTTTTGAGGCAGTGTTGTATATTACCTTCTTCTATTTCTTCTTGATTAATTACTTCTCTTCAGGCGCATGAGAGTGTTCGCCACATAGTCTTAGTCTTCTACTCTTCTTGCAGCTTAAGAGTAAGCTCAAGAGTACAGCCGAAAAGAACCAAGTTCAAGCTTTTTCTATGAGACTATAAATCTATAAGCAACAATTTTTTAAAAATGCAGCAGAAAGACTGATGCATATATTAGAATTATGAATGATTTTCTCAATGGAACGCTATTAATTTGTTTAATTGGATCCACTTTTATAGTGTAAGTGGAATGAAAAAATCATTGCTGTAATCGACAACTGGAAATTTGAAGACTAAATATTACTCAAGGAGAGAAAGAAGGGTTCCCTTCAAGAACTAAGGTGCACATAACAACAATATTAAGAAATTAATAGAAGTCATCAAAAAAAATCTCTATGTGATCTTTAACATACTGCAATACCACAATCAGTAATATATATCTCAATTCTCAACATTTCATTGGTAAATAAATACATTTGCAGATAGAACTCTAGTCTGGAATTTGAACATGTTCTGGATTTTGATCAGAAGAATGCTCTGCTACCATAGAAAATTCTTGAACTATCCTTGTTCTTCCTCCCCGATTCGACTGCGTCTGTTTGATTATCATCTTTATCTTCCACAATTTCACCCATGTCAATATCCATTGGAAGTTTCATATTTGCCAGTGATTCAGAAAACTGCTGCATGCTCTTGACATACATGTCCATAATTTGTTGTTGCATTACTGATTGCTCTGCATCAAGATTGAGTTTTCCTATTGGAGATGTGAATACTTCACCAAGATGAACACTTTCTCCACCCACTTCATCATTAACCATACCTTCCTTTTTTCTTGTAAAAATTGACTCTTCTTCATCATTTCCTGAATTCTTATTTGAAGTTGGAGTTTCCATACTATTTTCTTCCATTAGAATAAATGAATAGTTTCTATCATTGATCATACCCTCTTCTTTTCTTGAAAAGTTTGACTCCTTTTCATCATTTTTTGAAGCCTTCTTCCTTGAAGTTGGAGATTCCATACTATTCTCCTCCATTGAAGTACCTGGATGGTTCCTACCATCGCTTAGGCTCGTCAGACTAGAGCCAAGCAATCCTGAATTCTGAATACTTTCATTTGGTGAAGTCAAAACCGGATAGTGAATTTGCTCATAATCGACAAGAGGTGGATGGTCTCCCCCAAGATTAAGGAAAGAAAAATTGTCAAAATACTCAGAAACCATCTTCTGATTTTGCTTAACACATTCAATATCTGGAAATTCAATCCTGGAATACTCAGATGGATCAATAACATCAAACTCAGGAACCCTTTTATCAAGTAAATCTAATTCCGTGGTTATTCGATCATTATAAGGTACAGAAGATAAAGAATGGAAAGATGAATTTGAGGGGGAGTTTGAATTCAAGAACAGACTTAATCTAACTATACCAGCTGGTGAATGGAAAAGATCAGTTGATGATAAGCTGAAATCTTGTGTCAATTTCCCTTTGTTTATGATTGTAGATAGAGGCACTAGAGTAAACCCCAAAAGCTGATCTTCCAATACATTCTTAGCCTTGCTGAGCATATAAATTTCACATTTCAGAACAGCTTCAACATGGTTGACTTTCATGATCAAATCTTGTTTGAAATCAGGATTTCTACCTCCTCTAATGACAATTCCAGTCGAGATCGCGGCGTCTGGATTGTTGGTAAGGGAGAATTTTGCACACACATCTTGGTTGTCGTAGATACAAATGTTGTTTATGTTTCTAGCATGATGAACATGGATTTCAAGAATCCCTGAGAATTCTGCATCAGTTTGTGACATGGTACTTGGGTTGTAATGAAAATTGGGGGCTTGAAGGAAAGAGGAACCCATAATGATAAATTTGAGTATTGTATTCTATCAATTCATCTTTTCAGGTTTTGTTTGAATAAGATCATGTTTAGCATCAAGAAAATATATGACAACTTAATATATCCAACTAGGTATATACCATATGTAACCATGGAGAAAAATATACTCCTTGACAAATAAGCAAGCCAACCATTAGGCTTAAAAAAGTACTTGTACAATTAGGCACTATGCTTCCCCTTTTTGTCAAATGATAAAAGAT
Source organism: Lithospermum erythrorhizon (assembly GCA_019722365.1). Taxonomy (NCBI): domain Eukaryota; kingdom Viridiplantae; phylum Streptophyta; class Magnoliopsida; order Boraginales; family Boraginaceae; genus Lithospermum; species Lithospermum erythrorhizon. The sequence continues at coordinate 44,548 of JADFUC010000897.1, read as the reverse complement.
AATGAAAATAACCAGAAGTCATTCAATTTAGCAAATTTTTTTTCATTTGTAATAATTGTCTCTTTTAACAAACCAAAGAATTATTGTTTTATCATTTTCATTTATTTCATTCTTGACGTTTTTGGAGCAATAATGTGATTCTTGGTGTTGGATAAGTGGAACTTTTCCTTAGATTGGGTGCATGTAAATAATGTGTGGTTTGATAGTATCGGTAGGTATGAAGGAAATGATAAAGAAATCAAAAGAATATGGAAGTGGTCTATGATGAAAGGTTGAGTCCACTTTTTAGTGCTTGACCCCATCCCTTCTAGAAGGGGAGTAAGTATGAAATGGAGATTTTATTAAGAAAAGTCCCATTGCTTCATTTTACAGCTTCCCACATTTAGTGATCAGGCTTTGTTTGGCTTACCACAATATAAGAAGTAAATTCACCCGACCTAAAATATGTTTCACCCTTGAATGCAAAATTAACCACAAACTTATTGTAAGTTATTAATTGTTACCTCCATGTCTAAAAATTATGCAGTTTATTTTTTTAATAATTTTACGGTCTTAATTGAAACACACAACTTTAATTTGAATAAAATTATCATATTAATAATAAAGAATGTTAAAAAACAATAATTTGGCATTGTCTAAGAATAATATACAACATATTAAAAAATATTTAAATTTAAAGTTAAAAAAATCAACTTATTAAAATTGACGATATTTCAGGGATGAAGTTAATATTATAGAATTTTTTCTTAAAAAATGCATATGCATTTCAAACTTATTATTGTATCCCAACACCGGTCGGTACAAAGGATCCAAGCCACAATAGAGAGTACCATGGAGGCCCTACAGAAGACCCCAACCTCCGATAATCACTGCAACAAAGGCATGCTGGAGCCCACTGCTTCAAGTTAAGGTTTCCAGTTGTATTTCCTTCAAGAAACAGACATGTCTTGATTTCCTATCCTCAAAATGTACCATTTCAGTTGATCCAAATGCACTCTTCATAATTTTACAGTTACCATTTACCAGTCATCTGTGAACATCTACATTGATCAAGGGCTACAATGACTAATGCACTAGATGAATCAGAACATAGAAACGAAATCATTATATGGCGCGACATGACATACTTCAGACTCTTCACATACCCTAATCAGTTGCTAAGTATTTAAAATTGTATGAGTGATGCAACGCCTTTGCACCACCAGAATACAAGAATGAGTTGCACCATACAGAATACAAGAGTTCGAACTCACAACGCGGTACACATGATTAACTATTAAGCATTTTACATTAGGTCATGGTACAATGTAAGACAAGATCATGGTCAAGAATAGTAACATCCTCAATTCAGGAAATCAGTAGAAGGAAAACATATTTGACCCTATGATGCAAAAAGTCCATTGCGCAATCTCATTATTGATAAAGAAAAGTGAGGTAATTTTGTACAAACGATGTGCATCTTGCACTAGATGCAGCTGAACATAGCTTCCTAAGCAGGTATTATCACGTCCATCATCTGATCGATCATATTTGACCCAATGATGGAAAAGTACATTGCATCAATGTTATTATTCACAAAGAAAGGTAAGGTAATTTTGTACATACTGAAGTGCATCTGGCACTTAGTGTAGCTGAACATGATTCCTAACCATGCATCACGCCCTGCCTAGCTTAATTAAGCGCTGCTGATGCTTTTCAGCAGCTACCTTGTCAGCAGCTTCACGCTTTTGGGCCCTTTTTGCCCGTCGACCAACAGTTTCCTTTGAAACCTCTTTTTTCCTAGGCTGGAGGGATGGACCAGCCACGTAGTCCTGGGAGTTTGGTCGATGAACTGGTCTTGCTTCCTGTCGTCCAGATTGGACATACCCATTGTCCCCCCACCTCCGGTTACCTATTCGTAGATAAGATGACCTACCAAAGTATTCTTCATCTAAATCTTCATCTAACTGTTCATCTAGATCGTCATACTCTTCATATATAAAGAAGTCTTCTATGGAATCATTCACCTCCTCATGCTTTTCCACAACCACAGGCTTGAACCAAGAGGCCCTCAGAAGAAGGCACACACTCTCCTCAAACATATAATCCTTGATGCTGTTTGAAATATTAAACCGTGTTAATTAAGCGTGTCAGGCATTACAGAACCAACAAACGTGTTAATTAAGCGTGTTAGGCAACAATAGTCAATACTTGAGCTGCAGGGTATATATCCGCTATTCTTGAAAGCATGATTTTCTAAAATTAGTGATAAGCATTCAAATACATATGAAAACAAAGATGTAATAGGAGGTAAAGGATAAAAAAACAATAGACAAGAAATAAGTGATATGTTACCTCCCATCAAGTGATCGATGGATGTGGAGGAAGTCAAATGGATGCTTGCATTGGGGACATGTTGGTTCTTTCTTGTACGATGCCCAATGAAGTATGCATATCACACTAAAAAATAAAAAAGACACCAATAAATACAGAATGCCAGTAAAAATAGTACTCCATCAACTATTACAAGAAAAGTATTCAGTATACTTCAATGATGGCATAAGAATAAATGAAACGAATGTCAAGTCTATCCAATAATTGACACTCCAGCAAAACTTCAAAAAACTGAGATCAAATATCCGATTTAATTAACAATTCTTTATCTTCACTCATGAGTCATGACAACCTTTCCTACGATAGAAGCAGATTTAATAAAAATGATATAGATACAGAGTTTCCTGAGCTTACATTCTAGCAAACTAATTTCTACTCATTGAATAACTCAATCATTGACAAATTCTTGATACACTTTGTTGCTACTACCCTTCCTACGACATAAAAAAAATAAGGCGCCAATTAACTAGTTCATCGATGATCAAATAATACATGATGTTCAAGTATTCAGTTAAGACACCAATATGGAAACAAGGATGGTCGAAAAGACAAACCAGTATGCATGCTCGCAACCTCTTACAAGAGCAGTGTCCTCCAGCAATATCTTGTTAAAACATATTGCACAAACTCCATGGTGATTACTACTATTCTCACCACATTCTATTTGCTCCTCCCGAACTTCATTTTCCACGCTTTTCGACTTCAATTTGGATTTACTCTGCAAACATCATCAGTTTGACACCTTATTAGCTTAATTATACACTTATACAGAACATCTCATATTGATAAACCAGTCGCACATATCAGGAACATCTCATATTGATAAACCAGTCCCACATTGGTTCACTTTCGGGTTTATTAATAAGCTCCTAGCTTCGTTAATCTATAACGAAATGGTTTTAGTCTGGACCACATAGACTCTTACCAGCTCAAAACATAACGAAACATCAAAACCAACATCATGAACATAAAAAATGATCTTTCATTAATTTAAATTATATTAAACAAATTTGTTCCAGCTAAAAAAAAACCATGTAATTTCCATAAATCTTCAAAACCTCGTTAGACAATAATACAATACGGAGTATTAACTTTATGTTTACATAACAGTTACCAAATTTGGTTCAAATGAAAAGAAATAAAATAAAATATTTATAATACCAATTCAAGAATAACATTTCCTAATGATCAGCTTCAAAATTATTAAAATTGGCTCGAACGAAATTAGTTTCCATAAAAAAATACCGAAAAAACAAAGTTGAAGATAAAAAGATACCTGGTGATTATGAGGAGACAAACATTGTATAGAATCGTGGAGTTGTTGAACATCGGTTTCGATGATCATTTCCATTTGATATCGATATTGTTTGGCTATCTATTATGATACAATTGTTATATATATACAATTGTTACAGTTAATGATACGAAAACGTCAATAAAAAAGAATAGTATATGTATATATGGAGTATATAATAATATATATATAAGAAATATGTTTTGTATATATGAAATATAGATTCTTTAGGATAATCCTGATTCCAGAAGAAGGGAGGAGGAAGCTTTGACCCTCACCGGATAATACGGGTCGGTCAATGATCCACTTTAATATGGACTATGTTTTTTTTGTTGATGAATAATTACTTTTACTTGGAGATTACGTTTCAGTTTGTACTTTGTAGACAGGAAAACAACAAAGATTTTGACCAAATGTAATAATGTAATCATGTACGCACGTGTTTCATTTTGTTTCAAAGCCCAAAATATGCCATCAAATATACCGACTGTAATCCTCTACAATTTTTATATTTCAAGTATGTTTGGAAATTATGATATGCAAATTCGCATGTGTGAGTGTCATTTGTTAGCTAGAAAATAAAATAAGTCTTCAGGTTGTAATTTATTTGATCACTTTTTGATATGTGAAACACACGACATCATTTAGTAGTGTTGAATTTGCAACCCAGATCAATGTTGATATTGTTAGATCGAAGAGATCGGAACTTGTGAATTCGGGAGTTGCAGTCTGACCACAATCTCGAAGTTAATTGTATTTTTAGATACAGTGATTGTTCGGGACTTGGATCGGGTGATGAAGTCGTCAGGCTTGAGATTTTTACGAGGCGGTTATGAGGGGTTTTAAGCGGGGTTTAATTTTATAAATATCTGGCTTGAATTTTGAAACCTTAATCTTTTCGGAGTTCTGTTTAGTCTTGAGTTATCTACTGCTTGATGCAGTTAGTATAATTTAGGTTATTACATCGTGCGAGGCATAATTTTTGACTCTTTCCAAAAGTTGAATAGTCACAAAACGATATTAGAATCTTGGCGTAAAATTGCTCTTTATTTTCAATCTTCTTTCTTAATTATTTGTCTTAGATTCACATCTCTTTGATACGAACTCGCTTGTGTTATAACAACTAGTTTCATAATAAACGTACAAACTTATTCAAATACATGATGGGTCCAATTTTTCTTAGACAACATTTTACTTTCAAGATTTAGTTTCTAGTAAGAGAAATCTGCAAAATAATGAAATGAGGTCTTCTATTGACAAGGTAATAAGAATCTATCAACACAGCAACTCTAAAGAAGACTTCATCCATAATTTCATTTCCAAAATGAGATGCTAGCATTGATTCAATGACGGCCCTCATTGAGTTTGCTATTGGAAGGCCACACTCATTCCATGGCATCTCAAAACATTTTACACCATTATTGATGATGAATGAACCTTCTTGTTCGATCACATTCTTCACTTCCGCGGACGACGAGGCATTGATGGGAAGATTGAAAGAATCGATCTTTTCTTATTCAACAATACCCTGAAATTAAAGCTAAATTTTTAGATTCTTAATTATATATGAAGGAGGAGACTTCGTTGATGAATCCATATACTCCTTTAATTTCAAAAAGATTCTTTCATTTGATTTTGGATGGAATTTTAAAAGCTTTGTGTGAATTACCGTTAGGTGATAAAAATATCTGATGATATTGGATCTTGTTAGATTCGTTTTAATATATATTTTTTGAAATATCAATCTTTATAATTATTACGATTATAGAATTAGCGATATTTATGTTTTAAGCCTTTGGGATGGAGGAATATATATATTAGCCCTTTCAGAGGCGTAAACTAGCAGTAAAGGCGAGAGTGTTAAATGTAAACACTACAGCCTCTTCATCTGGTGTGGGTTAAATTCCTTTGAGTAGAATCTTCCAATAATGGTTAAAGGAAGCTCTAGTCACTGTGGGTGAGCGCTTGTCACTTGATTCCATCTCATGAAATCTCGAGGCGGGGCATAGAAGAATCATTACAATGTGACGATTTAGCCCTTTATTCGTATATTGTTTCCACAATGTTGCATGAGTTATTGAACACTCATTTAGCGGGGACTAGTTTGAGGCCTTTTAGCTAATTTGACCTCATTGATTTTTACAAGCAACAACTTCTACAAGATGTTGCCACAATTTGATATAAACGTGTGTTGTATACTTTGTATGTACATAATTTATTGTTCATTATTTTTAATTGTCAATCTACAATTTTCAGACATTTTTTATGTGTATCTTTTTCCCGAGGTCTCCTAAAGAGAGAATGCCTCGAGTCCTGATCCTTGGATTCACCAACCTGCTCCTACTTGGTATCATGTGTCATTTCCTGAAGTGATGGCTCTTCCATCTCGCAGTGCAGGCCAAGAGCTCGCTGGTTGGAGTGCAGGACTAACTTGAGGTAGAGGCCCGGAGGTAGTTGTTGTAATGCCCCACTTTTTGGGCCAGTGGTTACTCGGGTTGTGAGGTGGTTCAGCCCCACTGTAGAGGTCTTAGTGATGAAACCGGGGGGTTGTTGTCTTAGGCGCGGCAGAAGCGTCGTGGCGCTCCAGATACTTAAGTTGGATTCGGGTGTTGTAAAGCTATGTGAACAATATAGCAATTCAGATTAACATTACCTTCAAATGAGGGTTTGACATGGATATTTTTATAGAATGTCGAAGGCCTTGGTGCTTTAAGATGTACAATAAAGACTGTTAGAAAAGTTACCGATGGTTAAATGGCATTCACAGGTAAATCTGTCCAAGAAATGGCAGGATGATTGAGCTCCATCTTTGTAAACATAGAAGTGGGCACTTCTGATTATTAGATAGTGATCTAGCTATAAATGTTTACTAACATCAGCAGGTGATAAATAGGGGCCTTTATGATGCATGCAAGATTGTTTGATGAAGAATATAATAATTATCGAAGTGTGTGATGTTTCCGACGGTATTTAGAATTCGAATCTGACTCTCTAAGATGCATTCTATTTAGATTGAAGATTTGAAATGTTTATGTATGAGTCGATGTCATTACGCTCTCATGCCAGTGTCGGACTCGCCCAAGCACTATAAAATAGGATAAATTATACGCATCTAAGCTTGAAAATTTCGACTCTTTACCACCTCTTTGAGATTAGGATTTAATCGCCTCGAGGTTGGATAGTGGTTGTGCAATCCTCAGTAGTGATCGATGCATTAACAATGAAGGGCTAAGGCCATATTAATAACTCTTGTCGACCAAAAGCGCTTTTGTGCTCTCCAGAGTACCTGAGAAGTTTTTGCTTCATAGCACAAAACAAACCTTGAAGAAATAATAGCAATTAATTCATTAGTGCCATGAAGAAAAAGCATATTTAAAGGTGTGAAGGCCAAAGCCTTCAACTTTCAAGGTAGAGGCTTTTCGATAGATGGTATCAGCACATTCTTGTGTCTGATTCACCATCTTGCCTTCTACGAGGCTATAACGTAGAGAACTGCATCCATATATGCTACCAATGATAATAAGTTTCGGATGATGAGTTCTCTCTTTAGTATTTGTTAGTCGGCAGAAATCTCGAGACTTTGCTTCGCTCTGAAAGGCATGTTGGCACTAACGTATCAACCCGTCAATTGAAAAACAATCATTACAGTTTGTCGTGGAACTTTAGTGACTTATGCATGTAAAAACAACTTGCTCTCCCCATTTCTTAAGATGACTGTCACTTATGAACATCCAATGGGGTTACAGTTGTAGCTTCAGAAAAGGTGTACTAACAATAAAAGATTTCTCGATCTTCGGACATATAAATTACAACGAAATCGAGGGAGATAAATATCTCACTTAGCAAGCTTATCTTCAAGGACACCATATGAATTAGCGATAGACTGTCATTTAATTGCAAAAATGGTTGTACTCTTGGCACTCCCCAAGCAACTTTATGACATGCTGACAAAGGCATCAAATTGATACTTCTTTCATCACATAAAGCTTTACACCAAAGTCAATGCCACCTATTGCGCGAGGATTGTAAAACTCGGATCTTTAACTTTTGGGGCAATTTACATTTGGATTATTGCGGAACAACTGTGATCATTAAAATAGTTTCATGTTCCTCAAATCGCCGTTCTTGGATAAAACATCTTCATAAACTTAGCATGGGGCGGGAATGCCTTTCGAGGGCCTCTGCAAAAGGAATGTTAATATGCAACTTTTTAAACATATCAAGAAATTTAGAAAATTGAGCATCAGTTTTCTTCTTTTGAAGCCTTTGAGGGTAAGGAACAAGGGGTGGGACATATGCAGAAATATTAGATTTATCAATGGAAACTTCACGCTAGTTGGTATTTGCTTCTCCCGAGTAGCCGTTTGCCTTAAAGGCTGGAGCACCAGCCTCTAGACTTTTTACCATTGCGCCAAAGTGAAATTTGCGTGTGCATGTTCTCGTGGAGTTCTTTTCGGAGGAGTTGCTTGGGGAAGGAACCCACATTTCTATTATTGATACCTCATTAAGCGGCCCCGATTGTGGATTCTACGCTTCTGGTGCGTCCCACTGATGCTCTTTTTCCTTACTTGAGTTATGACCTACCGATCTTATCGGCCAGGAGCCGTCGGGTTACGAAATTTAGTTGATGCTTGAAATCTTGGTGAATACCGTTACATTTTGGTTGTTACTCGAGAGAACAGATTAGTTCCTCAGGTATTATTGTAGTGATTGGAGAATCTGTAGATAGCTGTCGATTGAAATTGGATGCATGTGAAGCAACTTCGTAGGGGAGGCGCCAAGACAGATAGAGTTCATGATTCTGTAGCATAGAGTACACAATGGAACCATGATGCGATCCTTGCCACAGTATGGATTTAAGTAGTTCTTCTAGCCCGAGATTGTAAGGGAAGCGGCACTTGTCTTGTTTGTCTTTCATCAATCTCAAGGACCCCAGCCACTCTACGAGTATGTGTGCGAGGATGGGGCTGGTGTTGATTAGCAGATAATTCCTCCAATAAGATATAATCTTGCGTCGGAGCGTGTAACTTGTCAATATTTCCTCCCAGCGAGACATCTAATATAGTCTTGGTGCTTGGTGTCGACCTATTATGGAAGTTTGCACCAAATAAGGTCGAGGGAAAGCTATGATTGGGACACTTGCAGGTAGACCTTGACTGTTCTGACCTCAGCAATGCAAATGCCCGTCTTTATTTGAAAGCCTTGATAATGAATTCTTGATTTGGTGGTTTGATCGCGGGAAAATGTCAATTTAAAGCTTTGCTCTTTTTGCTCCCGTGTGGTCACATTTGTAGGATTTTGAGCATTCACTCTTGGCTCTCAGGATAGAGAGAAAGGAAATAACGTCGGTGGATAGAATCAGTAGAACGGCGAATTTCTTTTAGAGTAGCGGTATTTCCATGAAATTTACTAAATGCTCATTAGGGTCTTCGCGGCCAGACCTGTTGGGCCTTGTGATCGCCCCGGCTTTAGATAATTCTGCTGGCTGAATAAAAGCAGCTTAGTCTGAGTATATCGGATTAAGATAAAAATAACATCGGTAATGCAATTAGAGGCGCCACTTATATAATATGTTTTATCGAAATAAATTTTGTTCTCATAAAGTTATATGTCTTGTCCCTGGGGTACAACGATGACATCTAATTATGAAGGATAAAAGATAAAATTTATATAAAATTTATATAAAATTTTGATAAATACTTTTAGCTTAAACAATTACGGAATATATTGAAATGGAGGGAATATTAGTTTATTGCTATCAGACCAACAAATAAGAATATGATTTATTCAAAGTATTCAATTGTTTGTTCTTTTAAGTATCTCATATCACACATACAATGATACAACATAATGCAATAAAACTACCTATTTTCTCCAATATTGTATAACTATTAACAATAATTAAACACTAAACCCTGTCAAATTAAATCTTCTTAGGGGAGGTGTTTCAACATAAGAATAAAAAGACTTTCACTGTTATGTGAGTCCATGGAGAGTTCTTTCCTAATTTTGATACTTGCAAGAGCTCTATTTCAGTCCTTGCACATCTTCATTAGTTTTCCAGACTACATCTTCTAGGCAGGTTGACAGGTTCTTGTAGAACTGCAAAAGATGGATTAGAGTCGGGGATGCTAAATAATGAATAGACAGATTAATGCTCACGGATTATAGTCGAAAAACATCGATGTAGTTAGATGAGAGACATGATTGATAGATTGTTACTAGTATTCTAGTCATGAATGTTGAATGTAGAGCAATCTAAGATGAACAAGTCTGCATATGGCAGTTCTAGCCAGAGGGTACTCAGTAGTCGGCATAATTTTCCTAAAGCGACGTTTATCCATACGTTGCCATTAATGGAACTACTTAGTCTCTTTGCTTAAACAATGGCCAATGATCAATATGAAACAACAAAAATTACCTTGTGAAATTCCAAAGTGTCTCCTTTTGCTTTTCGCACCTCAACCATATGAAGTGAAGGTGCCACTTGAAACACCTAATAGAAAAATAACATGTTCAGAAAGTGGTAAGAAAGAACGTTGAATTTACAAGCTTGAACCAAAGAGAAAAGATGTAATATTTTCAGACCTCAGTAGCAACATTAAGGATACCCTTTCGTCCAGCTTTTGAGTTTTTGAGCCTTAGCTGAGGGAAATTAATACATCATTAGTCATCTAATTACAGACTATTAAAATTCCATAGCAGCAATGAATTTAAAGTAATTCTAGCTTATAGTTCTTCTTGTCAACATCAAAACCAAGAGGTTTAGCAGCTTCTTCAATCTTGTTCATGATCTCATTGGCTGGGCGTTTAGATGTGAATCTTGTTTCCCTTTTGAACGCCTAAGATAACGAAATATTGTTTCTTCAAACAAGTCAAAGTTTCAAAAAATGAGAGCTGGAAAGATTCTTCGTTTTAACCTGCTCATCAAAAAGATTTCCCAAGTTCAGTCCTTCCGACATGGAAATCAACTCGAATGCATTCATCGCAGCAGGCTGCTCTTCCCGTCGCTCAGTTACATGGTGTTCCTGTTACAGTTCTAATTGAGTAATTTACGACGACATGCTCTATTACTTCAAACAAACTTGAATAATTTGGCACTCACTTCAGAGTCCTTGAAAACAGCTTCCACATCATCCAAGTTGGCATCTTCTGTTTCGTCAAAGATGGCTGGTTTATAGTCTATCTTGAACCACTCATCCTCCAAGATTTCAGGAACCGTAATCCTCTGCATACAGCAACGTAATTTAGAAAAGGATGAATGAAGGAGTGTATATATATATATATATATATACAGAAGCAATATAAAAGCTACAATAAAGACAGGTGCGTGCAATGAAAAGTCGACATTGGCCAAGATAAGAGTAATGTGACCCATACCATTGCACATTGCTTTCACGAGAAAACTGAAAGCATGTTCAAGAAACTACTATTAGAAGCTTATCAATATAGGTTAAATGTGCTTACAGTTGTCGGGTTAGGATCCAAGATTCGCATGATCAATTGCACTGCTCTAAAAGAGAACCAAGATGGGCAAGTGTAATCAGCACAACGGATCTGCATGCTCGAAGAAATAGTTGATGAATCAAACAACTTGACAAAAGAAAATCTTAGGATGGGAATATATATGAAAAATTTACTTACTTTTTTATATAGGTTCAGCACGTTAGAATCGTCAAAAGGTAAGAAACCTGCAAGCAACACAAAGAGTATGACTCCACACGACCACAAATCTGCAGAGGCCCCATCATAACCTCGATCATTCAGTATCTAAGTCAGATAAGGAAAAATAGAAGGTTAAATAACTGACGTAGAAAATTGTGTGTATATATAAGAGAATGGAAAGATTGTGAACCTCAGGAGCTGCATAATTTGGAGTTCCACAAGCCGTATGAAGCAACCCATCTTCCTGTCAAATTTATCTTAAATAAGAGCATATAATACCACCCCACCAGTGTTGCAACAACATAAGGTCTGTCAACTGGAAATAAGAGAACTACTAACAACTTTAGTAACTCCATCTCTATAAAAGTAAACTGAAATAGAAATATTTATTATGGTCCTTGGGGGGGTGGGGGTATTTTAATATAATTGGGGAAAAACCCCACTGAGCACCAATTTGCATTCTGCTTATTTATTCTTTCAATGTTTTGAATTTTGTTATTTATCTGTGTATAATGCATCAAAATCTTCAACTATTATGTCCAATAACTTGGGTGTTAAATAATAGAGATCTACTTCAGATGGAAATTACCATCACCTGTACAACACAACACTAATAGCATGAGGGTGTTTATCTAAGCTGTTTTCCCGAATAGGTTACTAATTTAGCAAACCTTTAGTTTCTTCCTTTGTAAACTTATAAGGAACATCAAAATTGTTCCAAGGGCACAACTTTTATCATCAAACTTACTTTTTAGGTAGCTCTTCTTTCAAGAGAAGCAGAATTGACTACCCTGCATGGCAGATAGCATACTCCATGAACTATCTGGAAACCTACCAACGAGACTGAACTCTTATCTTTCTCACCAATTAAGACCTTTCAATACTGATATGCACGAAAAATGCATATACATTTGTGAATTTGCAGTCAATACACCAACGAACCTTTTGTGCCTAATTCAATCTCTTATCAAATTGATGTCATGTAACTTACAAGTCATTGACACAGAGAAAATAAATTGAATAACGAAGAACTAAAACAATACAGTAAAATGGCAGCCAACTTATAATAAATCTAAAAATGGAAGTTGGATGCCTTGCTCATTTAATTACCCTGACTTGCTGGGAGAGAGCACTCAATCCAAAATCAGAGACTTTAAGGTTCCCACCGGCATCCAGGAGCAAATTTTCTGGCTGTGTTTCCGACATAGAAGAAAGGAGTCATTTTTTTACAGAAATCAGATAAATTTCCAGAAGTTTTTTTTTTTTAATAATCAGAACGTACTTTCAGGTCTCTATGGTAGACACCCCTGCTGTGGCAATAATCAACTGCATTAATGAGCTGCTGAAAATATTTCCTTGCCTCATCTTCTTTCATCCGTCCATGATTTACCTATTGTCAACGATCGAGGTAGAGTAACATCAGATCCAACCGTATATGGTAAGATATCATGGACATCTGATATTCTGATTAACTTGTTATTTAATAGCCATAACATCTCGGAAAAGCTGATATTGTAATTCACTTATCATTTAAGTTATCTAAACGAGTTGAGAATTATAAATCAGTGTGCCTTACAATTTTGTCGAACAGCTCTCCACCAGTAACGAACTCCAAAACAATAAATATCTTGGTCTTGCTCGCCATGACCTGAATGGAACAAAATAACATTGTGCTATTCACCGCGAGTAACTATAAAGAATTTCCAACAACATAAAAGTAAACAGATCAGACATGAATCTTACATCTTCAAATGAAATCTATGGTTATCCCTAAACATTTAAAAACTTCCTGAATGTTAACCGAACCGATCTTCCAATCTAAAATTTTAGTTTCGTAACACTAATTATTGCCAACCACCCAATTCCAAGTATCAGTTTCCATGTATAAGGAATACTGCTAAGTTTTGGCACATCTGTATTTCTTCATCATTTAATTAAGAGCATAGCATAACGAGAACCATCCTAATAAACAAAGATTTAATCAAATTATTTTATAAGTGTTTCTAGTCTCTTATACATACAGTTACTGCATCCCTTAGATCACAAAACAAGAGAGGGAGAGAGTATCACCAACCTCATACAACCGCACAACATTTGGGTGTTTGATCAACTTCATGGTGGCTATTTCACGCTTTATCTGTCGAATAAAAATGGAAACTATTAAAAAATAAATCACAGAGACAAAATACTTGTATATGCTCGTATTCATGTATAGATAAACATAAAAATTTAATGCAAGGAAGCTAAGAAGGTATATATTACTTGTTCTGCCATTTCATGCTTGAGAACCTTATCCTTATCCATAATTTTGAGAGCTACAGGTTCCTGAGTTTCTGAATTCCTTGCAAATTTCACTTTTGCAAATGTTCCCTCACCAATTGTCTTCCCCATCTCATATTTACCAACTCTCCGCTTAATCTTAGGCCGATTCATTTGTTATCAATCAAGTCGAACTCTAGCTTTCCTTTTTCGGTTCTGCAAAGTTAAAATGCTTTCGTCCATCATAACTAGCTAAACTAACACCGGAAGAAGTCATCATACATTGAGCATGAATTCAACTTTTCACAATCTACATTCCCGCAGTGGGCGCTAGGTAATGAATAAAGATCAAATCAAGGAACAATTTTGCTATCATGCTCTACTCCGAACTAGACTTTCATAATTACAGCTTCTCACGATGCAAAATTAATTATTTGGCAAGCAAAATTGTAAACCAAATTGAATCATTTGCCAATAAAAGGCGACACTAAAACACATTACAAGAAATCAAACATGCACTACAGATACTCAAACCGAAAACTTAGTCACTAATGCTTCTCAAATGATCGATATTCGATTGCAAACCTTTCCACACTTTTAAGCTAGACCACAACAAATTCATTGAACATAGCAACCATATTATCCTTAATTTCCCCTAAACAAAGAAACCTCGGCATCATCAAACTAAGAGGGTGCTTAGATTCAACACTAAGTAATCTGCCTACAATAAAATTTTCTTGAACCATTAATACTTAAAATTATAAGTAGCTAGCTAAAAAAAAATTAACCAAACACATTATCAAAACATTGTTACTAAAGATTCAGAACTAATTACTAATATCTGAACAAATTCAGCAAACTTCATTAAACATGTAAACTTGTATCTAGCCTCTTGAATTTTCCTATCAAATTCAACAGTCACCCGCAAACTTGGAGAATATTCGTTTTCGTTATTAATTCACCCGAAAGTTCTTAATTTATTAATTTATCGATGTGGGACTGGACTCTGGATAGCTTTGTCATAAGGGGCTCTAAATTTTATGTAGCACTCATTCATTTTCAATACATGTATAGTTATAACAGCAAGAAAACATGAAAATACAAAAGAAAGAAACATAAAGATAAAGAGAGAGAATTGTGTACACTACTGAATTGGATAAGAAGCAAAATAGTGAAGATAGAATTATTTCGGGAAGGCAAAAGATTGAAGCTTTGACTAATGAAGCTTAGAAATCCTCTTTGTTGAAGTAATATACCAAAAGGAAAGAAAATTATGGAAACCAAATCTCAATTGTTATATTTTTGGAGTATTTTACCTAATATTTTTAAGTGTAGTAATTGAAGATTCCTATTTTGTCTTTTTTAATGTAGTACTCTACTAGTAAGTGAGATGTTATATTTAGGGATAAAATAGTCGTTCGGCTCACAAAAAGCAGTATTTAGTTAAATTCGTTACTAAATTTGACTACATAGTAAAGTTATATTCAAGGGTAAAATGGTCATTTCACTCCCTAAAACAAGCTATTTGGATTCATTCGTTACTAAATTTGACTCATAGTAAAGTTATATTGAGGATAAAATAGTCGTTTTGACCGCAAAACAACTATTTGGATTCGTTGTTACTAAATTTAACTCTATCTGCTAATTGGTTGTATTAAATCTCCCAATACGGGGGAGTAGATGACGTCAATAGCATCTGTGATTTACCTTGACGTATAGTTATAGGTAGCGTAGGGTCACTTATGTTGAGGTTGGCGGCTTTTGAATGAGTAAATACTCTGGCTACATATGCGGGTCTGTTATCTGAATAATATTTTGAAAGTATCGATTTAATATACATGTACCCAAAAAAATATGTGATCAAAGCTAGCTTCGACTTTTTAACCCTGGCCCGATATATGTATATGTGTCGATAGAATTAATATAAAAATTTGTCTGAGTAATCATGCAATGACTAGAGCATGAGTGAATGTAAATATTCGATTCGATTCGAGATATTAAATTTCACCAAAGAAAAGGTTTGATTTGAAACGATTCGTTAAATGAATATCAAATCAAATATCGATTTTGGATTCGAGGCAAATCGGACCAAACTATTGATTGGTCAGATATTCACGTAGTCACGTACAAAATCACAAGTCGTTTAAATCCATGGACCGCTGAACCCTGGCTTGGTTTGAGTTGAAATTAACTAGCACCATTTACATCGACATTGACAAGCAACATACGGCTTTCTCGCGTCTGCAATGCCTATATACAGTCTACAGCTTTCTGCCATTACGCATTGCGGATTTATTTCCGTCATGTGATTAATGTCGGACTTAGAGCGTCGGCGGAGTATGCCAGGATTTCGTAAATGAAGGTGATGGAAATGCATTACCCCTCTTTTTTATGTTGGTCGGGTGTGGGGATGTAGTGATGTTAGAATTTTGACTTTTGGGTTTAGAGTTTGACTTTATGGTTTAATGCGTATTTGTTTTATGTTAATTCGACTTTTGGATGTAGTGAAGCCCCAGATATGTTAGGGTTTGACTTTGACTTTTGGGTTAGGGTTTGACTTTTGGTTTGGGAATTTTGTATTCGATTGTTTGCCCGTATATTTAATTAAGTAACTTATTTGGATTATGGGTTTTCATTTGATTCGATTATTAGGGGTTTTTATTTGATGTTGTTTGGAGTTTGATTCCGATTCGTTTTTTATTCATGTTGGTTTTAGAGACTTTTGGTGTTTCGATTCGTTTTGATTTGGTCCGATTTTTGATTTTTCAATTTTATGTGGTTTTATTTATTATTTAAGTCGGTTATTTGTGATAATTGAAGCGGTTATGTGATTTAAATTTAGATGTGTTGTATTGAATTCAATTTTATGTGATTTTCAAAGCGATTTGATTTTGAAAAATTCTAATTTGATTGATTTAGGGTTTTGTAATTAGGGTTTCAGTTTTCCAATTTTGAAAAGTACCAATGTAATTAGTTAATAAGTGTTTCAGTTTACTGTAACTTTTATATTGTTGGGAATTGTGATTTTATATATTAAAATAGTATTATTATTTACTAAAATGCCTTTTTCTTTTGTTGAGTCATCAGATACTCCACCTGCATCTGATGATGAAAATCCAGAGATAATGGGATATGTGATTTCAGAGTTTGCGGGTGATGATGATGGGGACAAGGAACCTGGAGACATGGGTATGCTAGAGTTACTCTAACAATTGAGGGGTTTGGCGTTGGAGGAAACTAATCGCGATACACATTAATACGCCTCTGTTGTGGCGTCAAATAAATCGTAGCATGGTTACGCTTTGATCCGGTTAGTTTGCATACGGGATAAAGAATAAAGATGAACAACTGCCCAACAAGTTGATGTAGTTCAAAAGAAAAAAACCTTCTGTGGCAATGACTTAATGAAGCATCTCGAAAGCTTGTCCATGAGACACAAAAAATTTTCCAAAGCCAACTTAATCAAGCGACTACTTACGGAGATCTTACAACGAAACTCAATTGGTGGTGTTGTTCTTTTTGAAAGGTGAAAGCTCTGTTCGCACTTTTGTATTTAACGATAGGGTTAAAACACTAGTACACTTTCGTATGGTGTTAGCCAGCATGAATATCCTTTTATGATTGTAGAACATAAAATTGTTTAATGAGTTTAAGAACTACGCTCATACTATAAAAATAAGTAGTTGGATGGTCGGAAAAAGAGAGTGCTTTGAGTAGTGTTTGATAGGGAAGAGAAAGGTGAAAGAGGGCTTTTGGATAAAGTTAGTAGAAGTCGATTCTGTTGTTGTTGGTGGAGTGGGATTTAAAAATTGGGTATATGGTGATTACTGGCCACTTTATTGATAGAAATTTGACTTTACAAAGAGTGTTCTAACTTTGTGAATGTAAGCTCAGCACCATGATAGACTGACATTTGTGGCCAAAAGAGGTTCCTGAGTTTGAAGTATGATCAATATTGGTCGAATGTGATCTTTTATCATTTGGCTCGATATTTGGATCGGTATAAAGCATGATTGAATTTACATATACATCGGCGTTTCCCGATTATTGCGAAAAGAATAGTGATGTTATGCTTACTTTTGATCATGTCTTTGTCCCGATGTAGCATTATTTTTGGGGATCCTAAACGGAAAGGGCCAGATTCATACAGTTCTTATTTGAAACAACACCCCTCCTCTACTGTTGGCAAGAGAAAGTTTGATGACTTCATGATGAAGTTGGAAACTAATGGAAAGTAAAAAAAATGACTTAGAATTGTATTTTGATGAAGCTGTTACCCCGATCTTACCAAATTTGATGCGTTGACATGGTGGAAAGGTAATGAGGAAAAATACAAGGTCCTCTCTAGAATGGCAAAGGATATATTATCTATTCCAATGCGCTTGTGATTGCATCTGAGTCATACCGGTGGTGGGAGGATAATTGATAAAGAGCCTCGATGAGAAGGGACACCATTGAGGTGTTGCTACGTAGTGGGCGGATGAAAGAAATGTATGGAATAAGAAGTTTGAAAGAGGTAAACTTCCTTTAAACTTTTTACTTCTGTTATAAATCTCATACTTTTTAATTTTTCTTTTCTTTTTTTGTATGTCAAGAAAATGATGATCAGTGATAGAGTTAGATTTGAATATGTGTATGAGATGATAGATCTAAATGCTTATGATAGATTGATTCTTTGTTATCTACGGTTGGAAAAGGATGACATTGTTACGATTTCTATCTTTTCTACGTTGTTTTTTGTTCTTTGTTGTCTTTACTTGGGTGGAAGATGATGACATAGTTACGATTTCTTTATGTTGTCTAGTTGCGCTTTGCTCGATTGTGTATTTGTGTAACTTGTTACATAGTTTGTTGCCTTGTGATTGAAGATTTGGAGATGATGAATTGATGACATTGTCTCTTGTTCTATGTCCTTTAGTTGCACAATTAGTTGGAAAGATGATGTCATTTTCTGTTCTCTGTTGTCTTTACTTAGTTGAAAAAATGATGACATTGTTACGATTTCGTATTGCGTTGTTACTTTTATCTTATCACGGAAGATAATGAATTGATGATTACGTAATTCTAATTTCCATTCTTTGTCTTAATTTTTTGTCTATCTTTAAGCGATTTATAAATATTGTATTGTGTCTATACTAAACTAAACTATGTCCCCAGCCAAAGTTGCAATGCACGCAAATCCAACCTCCCCGGCGAGCTTCATGCGTGCCCGATTCAACCCGATAAAAGTAACAACGAGCCGCAAAGACTTCAAAGACTCGAGCCAATTCAGAAGTCCCGAAAAACATGATCTCTTGAATCTTTATTATGCTGTCTCATTTTGTTAAACTTTGATCAAATGTTATGTTGTTAACTTGTTACTAACTTACTGGTTATCATTTTGGGGATTGTAAGTTGTAACATGAACTATTTTTACATTTTGGGGTGTGGTATGGAGGCGAGAACTTCGTGAACTATTTCTTCGTTTGTCGGTTATTATTGTATTATCACAGGTTTTAAATATCGGATCCCGAACTGTTGAACGTTCGATTCGAAATATAAACAGTCAAATGTGAAGACAAAATGAACTTGACTTCGAATCAAATATTTAATTTTGACATTCGACCAAATCAGGCAGATCGAGATATATTAAAGAAAAAAAACCAAATCAAACCCCGAACTTACCTAATATTCGGTAGAGTTAGCTCAGTCTCCTACCCAACTGACATGCAAGAAAGTCCAATTATGAATACCAAGTAATTGTTTAATCATTGTTAATAATTAAGGGCAAAAAGTAATTTTTAAGTCAAAATTTAAAAAGAAATGCGGTTGCCAATCTACCGATATCTCTTGAAAATTTAATGTTGGTTGAAATCAAGATTCCGATTCTTGATCGTATGACAAAATTTTTCGCTTTCTTTTACTTGATCATATATGATTTGATGCATTTTTATCTTGATCTTTTTGACTTTTTGTCATAATAAAGTATTTTATTATTTTTAATCCTTCAAGTATTTTTTGATAAAATATTTTAGGATAGTAGTATTACTTAACACCTTAATAAAATTATATTTTATACCAGCGATCGAGTAAATTGAAACGAAGGGAGTAGTTGTCATTAAACAGATCAATCAAAGTTAAAGAACAAGCAAGAAGGAAGCAACCAAAGAGAGAGAGGGCAGTTACACCAAAAGAAAATTAATTAACTATTTAGTAAATACGAAAAGAAAACTAACAATTAATTATTTAGTAAATGTTAGTTCCTTCAATTCACTTTAATTGTTGTTTTTGATCATCAATTATTAATTATTCCTTAATCTAAAAATATATAATTTATATAATTGGATTTGTCTTTTAAAATCTTTCCATAATTTAAATTTTAAATTTTTTTCAATGAATAAATTAAATACTAATTGAATATCGAATATTTAGTTTGATATACCAATCGATTAAAATTGGATTTGAGAGAATATTAAACAATTTCATGAGCAAGTCTGTGAGGATGTACGGTTTACATTCGAAAGAAAATCATACTATATATAATGTCTGAGGGTCTGATGAGTGATTCTGAGTGAAGTGTTTTGATATTCATTTTATCTTTTTTTAATGTGGCGATATTCGAAACGTAATATTTGATTCACATGCCAATAAAGCTAGGGAAAGCAGAAGAATAAAATAAAGGTTGCAGGTTATGTTTTACATGATAGTATATTGTTGAATTCTGCAGCTGCATGTAATATGATGGTATGATATTTTCTCATAACATATCTTTTCGGTATGTTCTTAATTTTAATTAATTTATTTACATTATTAAAAAGATATTATAAAATTAATGGATGAATATTTCTTGAGTTAAGCGTAGACTGAATAATAATTAATAGAAGCAGAGTAAACAAATTAATCTATCCTATATATAATTGGGGAAGAGGCTAATTAAATTATATTTTGAAACATTGTGAAGCCCCGTTCTGATAAGGTAGAAAGCATCAACATTCTTCTATACTCCGTGTTGTAGAAACCTCAAGGCATAGAGATCATTTCGCCCATTCTTAATTTCAATTGCCTCTTAATTTTCCATACTGAATTGAATGTGTTCCATTAGAGGTCGACATCATTTCGGTATACTGTTTTAGTGTTCGCCATTAGTACTGGGAACAGCATGTTAACATCACATAACTTCTCTCAATCACGATGGTGATGATCATTGTTCAAGTTAGATACTGGGTTTTCAAACTCTTTTATATTATGTTTTCCCTATCAGAGTAAAATGAGAACAAGACAACCAGTATGATAGTAACACTAAATTCATCTTTAGAATTGCAACCACAAAGGTCAGTTTGTTCACATATAGCGATCCTCATTTGCTTGAACCATTTATTTTAAATATTTATTAATTGGTGGATGTATTTATTTAAATTTTGTACATTCTTCAAATTTTTTACCCAGAACTTTGAATATTAATGTTATAGTGGTGGTATTTATTAAAAGTGCCAATTCATGTTTGATAATTTGTCAAGAGGACCATAATGTTGAAAATATAAAACACACATAAAAGTAAGAAGTGTGGTAGGTAATTAGTTTACGTCTTTGTTCTTTGATAAGTAACCTTAGAGCCTACTAATATATATATAATAGATCATAATTGCTCTTTGCCTACAACTTAGAGCCTTAGACCATGTGCGTGGCTTAGTTACTCCCCACTTCTACTTTGCGATATCTATGAACTCTGAGTTAGTACTAACTGTAGGAAATTCTAGACTGGATGGCATATGGAGTTGCTAATCTTGCAAAATGAAACAGAATCGTTTCTCAGCAATCTCTCTTTTAATTGAAGTTATCTCATTGTAAAGTTAGTAAATTAGCATGTGTAAGGTGATAATTAACGAGCATATATGTCTGTAAATGATTCATACTTTGATCTGTTAATCCTTACATGCAAAATATGACATGAAATGAATAAAAACATATAGAGCTCTTATATAAAGTCGATACCAAAATGGGTATATACAATCAGTTTATCATTTTGTCTTATATATATTATATAATTTCGCTAGTATTACAATCGGTTATTTTAAAATTTACTTATAGAGTATGAACAAATTAAATCTGACTGTAATATTGCTCAAATAGCTGGTTTCAATTAATTTGACTAGGCGTTAAAGTTTAAATAATTTGTTTATCGACCGAATCGCATGACACCAAAACATACTAATCTTATATCTTTAACTTTTTATGTATAAAACTAAAAAAATCACATTAATATCTATTTATTTATAATCATGATCCAACCACTTCTTTTAACCATGGTTATTTTGGTACATTAACTTTAATCGTTGATTCAATAAATTTTTTATTAACTGATTAAATATGTGAAGGTTGATTAATTTTTATTTATTAAAAAAAGCAGTGAAGCGTATTCGTAGCAGTCTCGAAACCCTGTGATCTTGAGGAGGGTAAATCGCGGGATGTGGCTCGAATAGTAAGGGAACTTGAGCTTCCGCTTTAATGGCTTGATCTGATTAGGCTAGATTATTTATAGTCTTTGGTCTTAACGCTCGAGCCTCTTTCAGCTACACCCCGGAGACAATTTTTATTTCTTTTGTTTATATTAATCATCGATACGTTATTGTGATATAGCTAATAATTCAATGATCATATTTAAAAAGTTGACATTAATTTATCACAAAATATTGTTGTTAAGTCTCACATAGTGCGTGTACGAAATTGAGGAAGTGCGTGTCTGGCCCAGGGAAGTCACGTATAATATATTCATATCGAGGAATCGAGCACGACCACAGTATAATATAATACTCTGCTTGAGAATCGAGGCAGGCTAAAAATGCTACTAGGCCGTTGGAAGCCCGCGGATGTGTTGTTGTTAACTAACATCACTATTTTATATAAATAATTGTTTATGTGTGAGTTAATATTGGAATAAATTGTTAATAAATCATTCTTTAGTTACGTGAGTTTTTATTAACTAATTAAATATATGAATCTTGCTTAACTTTAAGCTTATTAAATAATTATGAAATTAACTAGTTGTTAATATTTATAAATTATTAAACCAAATCAAACATATTTCTATTAGGTGGGGTTGGTCATAAATATTTTAACTCAAAATACTCCGTATTAAGCTTAAAATAAAATTTTTTCAATTTATTATCACCGCCTTTATTCTTCATAGGCAGAAAATGTTTAATTCAATTAAATTACCGTCATACAATTTTATATTATTATACTCTTTTGTAAGCACGGTACTTACTAGCGGTGTTTACTATTATTGATAAATTATGATATTCAAATATTACTAGTGAATATCATTATTGATAAACTATGATATTTCAATACTGTTCGTAGGGGTGTGCTCAAAACCCAAAACCGGCCGAATTCCAACGAGGAAAGCAGGCGAAAATAACGAAATTTTTGGAACGATCAACCGATTTAGGTTCATTTTTGATGAATCGAATGTCGATTTAGGTTGAAATAACCAGACAGTGATTAGAACTTTTTAGATTTTTAATTTTTATTTACAATTATTTTCAAGATCTTTGCGAATATTTGCATGTTCGCGTTTAAGGAGTGGAATTCGTTAAACTTGGTCGTTATTGGTATAATGTAATGATCGATATGTAAATCTTTCTAAAGTATCATATGAAATCTGGAGATATGTAAAATAATTGGTATTGTTAATGCAGAGATATATATAATGATTGCATAGTTAATCTTTAAAGGTTCGTTAATTAGAAAGATTATATTTAGTCTTGTAACCCAATTTTGAGCTAAGGCGGCTTTCATTAAAAATTGGTCCAAAACCAAATCTGCCGGAACGAAGGCAGAAATCGATGGTATTGGGCAGAAGGCAGGTTGGGAGTCTTTTCAAGCAGGCGAAATAAGTTCGTTTGGTTCGGGTTTTCTTAAATCAATAGAAGGCAGATTAAATGCGCTCCTGGCTCAGACATGTCTTACACAAAATTTTGTAAACATGAAAAATCTATTTAAAATATGAAATCAATGACCATGAATTAGTAGTATCATACTTACTTTTTTGTAGCATCAAAAATAGGCCGTTATAAAGTTATTAATATAACTCAATTAAAATCTTTTTATTTAAACTGTTATAGAACAAGCCCTTAGTCAGTGATTAAGAGATGAAATGTTTGAAAACTTGGAATAGATTCTTAATCAAGGGGAACTAAGAGTTAATGAGTAGTTAAGATTTTAATATGTGGTCTTGATTTTCCAAACTTTTTTAATCTTTGCTTGTGGGCTGTGGTTTGTGCAATTGTCTCTAGACACACTCTGTATAACACATACAGTAGTCAAACAGTCTTTTTCATTAGCTTTTTGGGTCTTTATCTCAACTAGATATACATGCTAATTTCAGTATCTCTAATCATCATTTCCCTCACAGGAACAAGACACAACCAACAACAAGCAAGCAACTAACTTCTTGAGTGTATATTGTTTCTAAACTAAGAATAATACACATGTCATCGTCTTCTTCATATTCTTCACAAGAAGAAGTTGAAGAAGGAGGAGAAGGTGGTACTCCTACTTTTAGTGGCTTTGAGTTCAATGTACCACCATCATCTTCATCAACTTCCTCCAGTAGGCGACGCTTAGACATTAATGAAGTATGGCCAGCGCCTTTTATCGAAGCTCTCTCTTTTCAAGTAGCAATCGACGCTTCTCGCTCTGCTGGACGCCTTGCTGCTGCACCTGCTATATTCAAATCTAACAGGTGATGTAGATTTATTAATGTTGGTTATATTCCTTCAAATTTTGTTGATTCGTATTCACACTTACCTATACTCACCAAGCACTTCAACATTTCTCTACTTTTGTTTTCATTATTATATGTGTATTGAGAATTTATAGCATTGTTTCACGAATGAAATCTATCTACGTTACGTTTTTTCACTAGGATGTCACATCTTTTTTCAACTAGCATCTTTGAAAATGCATTCATAATACTAAAATGGGAACTTTGGCTTTTAAAGTGTGTTGTAGGTTGTCTGATGCCTGCTACGAGTTCTGTGAAGATTATATAATTATTATACTTACATAGATATACCTACTTAGTTAGATCGTGTATATTAACATGTTGGTCAATTTATTCGCCTCATGATAATATTTAAAAGGTATTTAGTTTAACTTTCATTGATGCTTTGCGTTCGATCTCACGATGTTTGTAGAGGGAGTAGTTACGTACTTCATTGCATTAAAGTTAAAGTATAATTATATACTTTATAAACATCATGCTTGTTAAATTATCTAGTCTCCTAAATGAGACTCTATAATAGTTTAACAGATACACACTTGATCGTGGGGAGGCCTCTTAGATTACAAATCCTTGCATCACGGATGAGGTAAAATGGCAGTTGACTAACCCGGTGCATTTGAAACTATATTTAAAACCTGAGGTTGAGCAATACGGGATTAGAACGCAATCATTTGCAAAAGTTGAGGTGGCCCAGCAAATAAAGCTGCATTCATGTGATAGTTCAGAGTATATAATAGTTCAAGTCATCATAATAGATAGGGAGACCCCGAAAAAATAATACGGAGTAATGAACAAACTTCACTTAAATTCGAGCAAATAGAGTTTGTTCAGTCAGTCATACATTGGACCAAGAAATAACAAACGGATCAACTTTTATACTTCAAACCCTAAAAATTCTACCTATCTATCTAGTATAATAATATGTTGAAATATTTCAAGGAAGTCATACGGAGTATTTATAATTCAATATTGTGAAGATATATTTTCATAATATAATATACTGTACAATATATACATTACAAACATATTAGAGTTCAAAAATTCTACAACCAAACATTCAAAACTAAATCATCTTTTTAAAATGAAGGGAGCTCTTGTGCTGGTGCAGGCACTGACCGTAAACTGATGACATGCTCACAAAATGTGCTACATTCTCATAAGCAAGATCTTACCCAGGCCCCTCATGATTTATTAGGGAGTTTATTATTTGGATAGAATATTTAATTGAAATGTTAAGATTACAGAATATTTAATTGAAATATATTGAGATTAGACCACCATATTCCTGAAAGCATGGGTTATTGAATAAATTTTTTTGCGCACGCTTTCACCAAAAATCGCGTTGGTGATGAGCAGCTTTTCTAAATGGACACGTTTTCCTAAGAAAGCAAAAGCTGGAAACTGAAGAAAACTACACCTTAAATATTGGCTGGATACTAGTTTGCTTTGTTTAAGACAGGAAAATAATTAAGCTTTTCCTGAAACTAATTATCCTTGGAATATCAAATTTTGAATCATTTTTATGACATGGTAGCACAAAGAAATTTTTATTGAATTTTTGTCATTTTAGAAAATCACGTATTAAGTTGCTATTTTGATTAATTCTAAAGTTTTGATGTGGTGAAAATATTGATGAGTTAAATTTAAATTTTAGTAGTTGCATCTAGAGCCTTCCTTATAAAGAGATGATTGAAGGGTAAACCATTGCTTATGAGTTATGTTAAAAAAATTCTTAAAAAATAATTTACATAATAATATAGAATAGAATATTTAAAAAAAAATTATTTTTAAATTTTTAAATAAATGAAATAAAGAAAAGGATCATTATTTATTTATTGTGAAGTAGTAATTGACCTTCATTTTTGATTATCTCGAAAGCGACCTCCTTATTATCTATGATTCTAGCAGTGATGTCGGCCAATCCTTATTTTTTTGTATGAATTTCCATAAAATCATAAGTCATGTACTATTGTTAGATTTATTAGACTCTACTATGATTGTATATTTAAAGACAAATCCTATGATATTTAGATATATTAGACTCTACTATGATAGTGTTATTAGTGTAGGCTTTTCAGTTTTGGTTTGTGTTAATTAGAAAGGATTTGACTTCTATCGTTGTATTATCTTGGAATGTTGGACAGAGATAAAACTCTGTAATATACCTTTATACATTGTCAAAAAAGAAAAGAAAAGAAGTCAAAGCAGTGCTCCAAGTTCTCCCTGTCCGTAAGGTGTCTGTCTGCATGAATAATAAATCCGTTTATGTACCTTATCTTTTGTTTTTGGTCTAGTAAAAACCTGGATTGCGATGTGTTATAGGGAAGAAATGGCAGGAATCTGGAAGAAGTCTCTACTCTGTCACTTTCTTTCTCTTCCATTTCACTACTTTTGGACAGTCTATGTATAGAGTATTTCTATGTAGGGATACAGGTGACTAGGGCGGGGCCTTAGGGACAGGTAGTATTTATTTTCCGACACTTGATCATATAGAACAATGAAGATAGCTTCAACATTTTATTCATTTTTTTTATTTAATGTTTTTGTTTTTTCATATTGAGTATTGATCAACAAATAACTTTTTTTTTTATCTTATAAAAAATTATTCCCTTCATCCCAATTTGTTTGAATACTTTAATTTTGCATAAAATTTTAGTAAAATTTAAATTCATATCACATAACTTCATTTTCTCTCCATAAATTTGAACCAAAGTAGACTCATTTTTGAGATTTTCATTTAAAAAGTGAGACAAACAAAATATAGGATGGAGGGAGTATAAAAATTAGTATTGAGCGATGATCAATAGTAACTTTTTATTACTCACATCTTATAAAAAAAACTATAAAAATATAATTATATGAAAATATTTCAAAGACGAATTTTATTATATCAGATCTATAATCTCTTCAATTTTGTTTGGTCTATTTTAACCATACAAATTTTTGCACAAATATGAATCTATAATTGATAATTTTTTTGTTCGATACTTAATTTTATTATTTAGGTAAAATAAGAACCATTTACTCCGTACATCTCTAGATGATAGGTGTTTTGACTTGATACAAAAAATTAAAGAAATTTAAAATTTTATCTTAAACATCATTTTTCCCTTTTTTCTTACTCTCAAATTGATAAAAATAAGTAATCATTTTGGGAATTTTTATTTGGATAAAATTGTAACTATTACTTAGCATGGAGGGAGCATGATTTCTATTTTAAATCTCTTACATTTTGAGATGGATCTTGTAGTTGTTGACAGGGCAAAAATTAATTAATGGTCAAAGATTGACATTTGACCAAAAAAAAATGAACAGGTTAATGAAAATGAATTGAAGGCACTAATACAAATGACCCTATATGTGTTTCTTATGATATTTTCTCAATTAAAATAATTATTAGGATTTTGTCACGCATGCTCGAGGTAAATATTTAATTTTCAATTATTCTTTAATTATATTATTAAAAAAAATTAAAAATTAATATTATGAAGTATTTAAAGAGCCGAATCCAATTATATAAATTTTATATTTTTTTAAATAATAGATAATTAATAATTGATAATTAAGTTGATTTAGAAATAGTCAAATATTAATTGTTTTGGATGGGAGGAAATAACTTATAAAAGAATCATATTATAAAAATATATTTAAAAACAAATTAATGACATAATATGATTAACACCAAAATGAAAATGACATTTTAGAATATATAGGTGGGATTATTGATTGACTCTCAAAAAGTAAATGAAGGGGAATCTTAAACCAGATAAGTAAAACTTAATATTTTTTAATGTTACTTAAATTATCTTTGTAAATAATAAATGATACATATATATACCTGGATATATATCGGTACCAAGATTAATCAAACTATTAAGACGGGTACTCATAATTATCAAATAGTTGTTAAATTGAATAAAAAATATCTTTTTTATCTTATGATTCATCAAGATAAAAAAGAATACAACAAATCTCACAATAAATCTTAAAGGGGTACTTTTTGATTGGATGAGAATGAATGAAGAAATGTTAAATCGTCCAATACCGAATCTGGAACTTTGGTTATTCCAAAAATTTATACAACTATATAATGTATATAAAATAACTCGGTGGATTATAAGATGCAAATTTCTTCTTTTAAATTCTAATTAAAATGAAAATATTGGGGCAAGTACAAATAAAAACATTAATGAAAAACAAAAAAGGAATTTTTTTTATTCCAGGGTATAAAAAAGTAAAAAATAAAAATAAAGAACCCTGGACAAGGCGATCTTGGATTAAATGTAAAAAATCAAGGCAATCTTGAATCCGTTCTATAAAACCAGATCGATATATACAACTTAATTTTGTTTAAGGTCTTCGATCGAGTCAAACCGGATCGAACGCTGCCAAATTTGAATTATCAAATCGAGTCGATTTTTAATGAGTTTCATCTAACCTTGTATCAATATCGTAAAGTCTAGTCAAACCTTTCTTGAATCGAGTTGAATCCTTTTCAAGTTTTATGGTGACTTAATTTGAGCATTTTTGTAGCAAAATTCAATTTTTTATGTGTTAATACATTGTTAATACATACTCCGTATTACTAATATAATACTTATATGTGATATATATTGAGTGTTTCATCATTTATTAATAGATAATTATAATTTAATAACTATGTATAATAATTTTCGAGTCGGATCGAGTTCATGTTTCAAATTCGATCAAGTATAAAATTAATATTTGTGTACCAATTTAAAATATCGAGTGGGATAACTCCCTAAATTTTTTTTAATTTTCCATACTCATCAAAGAGCTATGTATGAACTCAAACAGGTCGTGACAATAGATTAAAAAAATAAAGCTTCAAGAATTTTAGATAAACAAGATTATCTTGTTTTAAAGTAGTATGGTGCATTTGATAAAAGGTAGTCGTCTTTGGAGCATTGTCTGTTGGCTGTCTGTAGCTCTACTACTGAGTACTCACTGCCATACCCTAACCCTAGTGCCCATATATTGAATCTCCTTGTATTATTTCAACGACCATCATCCCCGAGAGGAACAACAATATACCCGCTATTAATTCCATGACAATCGCATACCCCTTCTTTTAATTGACATTTTTATTTTTCGTATTCATTTTCTTTTAATTGACATTTTTATTTTTCGTATTCATTTTTTAACATTAGTTACTTTTTATTTATTATCATAATAACTATAAATTTGATATCATTTGATTTGTCTTTAAAAGTATTTTTATATTATTATAAGTAAAAACGAAAACGTTTCTTAAATTGAATTGAAGGTATCAAATATGACAATCTTTTTTTTAAAATGTCACCAATATGTTTGCTCATATATATTCAGATGTATAATTTTAATTTGAATAAAAATTAACATATTAACAATAAACTATATTGACAAAATTTAAGAGAGTATATTTAAATACTTGTGAAAATTGACTTATTTCTAGGTATATAAAAATTGACAAGCTATGAGAAATGTCGGTAAAATAATGGAAGTAGACCTTCATAGGATGGAATGAGTGCAACGATACACAAATATAGTGTAATTCAATTGATTTAGTGTAACTACATTAATTTTCTTTCATTTTTTGTGATGTTTCATTTGTACTAAAACTTTATGTAATTCTAATTTATTTCTTATCAACAACTTGACTCCATTTAAATCTCTCTACACATTTAGTCAAAACATAAACTTATTTTAGGATTTTTCAAATGAAAAAATATCCCCTAGAAATATTGTAGGGGGAGTGTTATCTTAAACTTCATAATCTTGGGAGACACCTCGAAAATTGTTATTGTGTTTTTATATACTTTACTATATTTTATTTATACTCCGTATTAAATTTGGTAAATAATAGTAGTACAATAATATTTTTTTTTTGTAATTTTGAAGTTCTACCATTAGGCTATCTTGTATAGGGTGTAATGACTAATGAATAGTACGCTGTATTTAGGATGGCAAATGAATTAAGTCTACCTATTGAAGTCCGGAGGGTTTTTTTTAATGGGTCCTTTTCACTAGATGGACTCGATCCGACGACCTCATTATATGAATAATATTCCATGGTCACTGGTCTAATCCTAGTGGTTGAAGGGGTTATAGTATAACGTTTGAATGATTGTTGAGTTTCCTTTCAATGATTCGGGTGTGCTCAACATGGCGAGCAGTGTCGCGTTCTGAGCTCCTATGGCAAAACCTCACACGTCATATATGGAACAATAACCATCTCTCTCGCAGCACTTGGCGAGAAGAATTTATCTACCTTCATTGCACTGCCAACAATTTCCGGTTATGTAGATATGTTTACACAACGCTCCATTTCGTACTAGCAGAAGATGATAACAATAATGACAACAATAATCATGATATATCCTTATCTTGTCGTCGTCTAGCTCTTTCTGGTCGACACTTGGCTGCAGGATTCGCTGATGGCATTGTCCGCCTATTTCATTTAGCCAGCAGAGTCCATTTGGCCACCTTTCGCCCTCAGCACAGGGACCGTCTAGGCAGATATTCCAGGGCCGTCTCTGGTATTATCCTATCTGATACACACCTTACTTTTGCTACTCTTGATGGTGACATTCATGTAGCGGACCTTAACCACGCCCATCCACCACGGAGAGCTCATTTAGGTGATGTGGTAAATGATGGCGCTTTAGTGGATTTTACAGGGTGTGGTCAATGGTGGGTTGGCCTTTATGCAGGTGCAGTTACTAATTTTGTAAATTCTCATTTACAAGTACATACCTAACTACTAACTCTATATATATACATGCATGTATACAGGAGTACCTGGTTGTGCATTTCACATTTGGAACAATGAAACTGAGGAGCTTGTTTTTGTTGGAGGCTCGTTGACTGACCCAGAAGCAGTTTTGGGGTGGCATTTGCTGACTGAGTTGACCGATCTTATCGGGCGCATTCGTGTTGCAAGTAATGAAACTGCTGTGGCTGTTTCGAGTTTGAGAATGGTTGTATTTGATTTAAGGCATCAAGGGGTTGTCTTAGGTGATGAACAAGTGCCACACACAGCTAGTAGACAATTGGTTGTTGGTTCGGCTGATGTTAGCGATGACACATTGTTGATAGTTGATCGTGGAGGCCGGGCAAGTATTAGGCGTGTTGGAACTTTGGAGGAGACGTGTACGTTCCTTGTGGTAAGGGGTGCTGAGGCTGGTACTGTTGCTTCTTCGCAGAGAGTTGGGCGGTTGTTGGGCTGCACAAACGGGGGCTATGCGATATTGTTTGTGGGGAATGTAATCGATGTATGGGACATAGAGCAGCAGCATGGACATTACCTGTATTCTTTAGCAGAGAGTATCGGTGAAGCTAACGTCGTCGTTGCTGACCAAAGGCATATAGTTGCTGCTGCAGCTACAAGTCCTGGAACTATCAATCTATGGGACTTTGGACCTCAATAACAATGTTTGCTACAACTTGAAATTCCTTAGTAACAATGCCACCTGATCTTGATGCTTGTAGAGTTGTAGACCATTATTATGAATTTGGCTAACTATTTGATCATGACTCCATTAAAATTGGTATACTATCCTGCCAAACATTAGTTTGCAAATTGTTAAAAATTATCATGATTTCGGTTTGCCCGTTGAACTGTGCACGACTTGTATTTAAGAGACAACTTTTGCATTTTTCAAATTGCTCCTTCAATGAAAATATTTTCCAATGCCCATTTATCTTCTAAGCATATGTAAATACTCATTAAGAATACTTTCTAACCCCTTGATATGTAGAATATTTTCTTGTTCTACACTTTAGTCCTAGATTATTGTAGTTTTCAAGCTAATAGAATCATTATATTCAAATGAAAAAAAATCATCAATAGATACTTTTGGGGTAAATTTATAATTTAAATAAATTTCGGCATAAGTTTTTTTTTTTTTTTTTCAAATTGATTTTATTGATTCTCAGAAAATTTACATGTAAAAGTTATCATCTATGAAAGATAGCAAAGTCAAATTCCCATTCTATACAAATTCTCCAATTGGCTCTATTTCTAAATTCTAACTATACCTCTCCAACTATTTACTCTACATTTGATGGCATATACACATTTTGCAGCTACCATTCCAGCCTCCTGTTGCTCCCCTTCAAAAACTTTCTTATTTCTTGCTGTCCATATATGATAAACAGTCGCTGCTGCGTATAGCCTCCTAAGCCTGCTCTTAAAGCTCCTCCCCATGCCTTTGTCCATAATCCAACTTGTTTCCTGCTCCCAACATTGCGGAGCATGATACCTTCGTCCAAACTGTGGCCGAGAAACAACATTCAAAGAATAAATGTTGTCTAGTTTCTTGCCCCTGATAGAATTCATATCCATCCTCATTCAAAATGTTCCAGTTTCGAAGCCTATCTTTTGTAGGCAGTCGATTCAAGCACACAAGCCATTCAATAAAGTTGAACTTAGGCACTTGACCTTTAAACCAAACCATCTTCCACCATCTCACATTCACTGTTGGTTTGATCCTCAAACTATCCCAGACCTGCATTGATTGATGTTCATGCCGACCAAATCATGTTAGCTTATCCTCTTCCTCCCCAAGGCTCATGGGAAAATCATCTTTAAAAGCTGCAATGTCCGCTGTCAAACCTCTTCCATTTGGCCATCTTATAGTCTCCAAAACCTGAGCCACTGTATTAGTAACTCCAATTCTCAAACCACTGATAGTCCTCTTGCTCAAAAATTCAGCTGGTATCCCTCTTCTATGCCAGTTGTCAAACAAGTAGTTTACTCTCCTACCATTATTAACCTTCATTTTCATAGAAGAGCTGATAGTCTCCTTAACTGCAATAATCTCCTCCAGGCCCAAGAATCAATACTCCTACATTTGACTTCCCACACACTATGCCCTTTCAGTCTAAATGTGTTGATCCATTTTACCCATAAAGCTTCTTTATTGCTACACAAATTCCATAAATGTTTGGAAATACAAGCTACATTTCAGATATATATGCCTTTAATCCCCAATCCCTCCTCCTTTTTCCTGAGTGTGGCCTGTTTTCATGAGACTTCAGGCAAATATTTCCTATTGTCACTGCCCTTTCACAGGTAGGCCTTAACTAACTTCTCAATTTCCTTGATCACTTGTTGTGGGAGAAATACTACTTGGCACCAGTAGTTATAAATTCCAAACACAACTGATTGGATGAGAACTAACCTTCCAACAAAGCTCAGGAACCTGCTTCCCCATCCATTTATCTGCTTTTTGATCTTCTCAACAAGAACTTTACAGTCCACGGCCTTTTAACTGTTTTGTTGTTAATGGGATCCCCAGATACCTCACGAGCAATTCAGCAATAGGAATACCAAGTATACCACTAAATCTATTAGCTTCTTGATCCTCAATACTAGCAAAATAGCAAGTGCTTTTGCATAGATTGGGATGCAACCCTGAAATGTCTCCAAAATCCTTCAAGACCTTCCTGATTACCCTCATAGCCCCTTCAGTTGTAACACTTCAAACAAAATGGTCATCAGCAAAGTTAAGGTTTGTCAATCCTATTTCCTTACATTGAGGATGAAATTCAAACCTCCCCTGAGCCTGGAGTAGTTCTGTGAAGCAATCCATCACAATTATAAACAGGTAAGGGGATAATGGATCCCCTTGCCAGAGTCCTCTTGTACTCCGAAAGTCTCCTTGCAGGCTTCCATTCACATTCACATAGAACAGGGCTGTACTAACATAAGCCTTTATAAGTTCAATAACCTCTCTCGGTACTTGAGTGCCTTCATAACAGCTCATAAAAATCTCCAGCTGATAGTATCATAGGCCTTCATGATGTCAATTTTAAGAGCACACCTAGGTTTACCACCTTCTTTATGGTATCCACACACTAGCTCCTGCATCAACAAAATTCCATCAAATATACTCCTCCCAGGCACATATGTAGTCTGATACAATCCTATCACTCCACCTGTTTGCCAATATTGTAGTGATACACTTGTACAGTGTATTACAACAGGAAATAGGCCTAAAGTCCTTCATATTTTGTGGGTTAGGCACCTTTGGGATGAGAGAGATAATGGTTCTATTGAAATATCTGGGCATATGCACAATTGCAAAAAAGGTCTTCACAGCCTCAACCACTGACTCTTTCACTGTTTGCCATGACTCTCTATAGAATTCTGATGTGAACCCATCAGGACCAGGGACTTTTCCCCTCTTTATGCTCATCATAGTGTCCTCAATCTCTCTTTCAGTGACAGGCCTGCACAACATTTCCACCTCATTGTCAGTTATGCTTCTTTTAACCAGCTGCTCAACTTTCTTCTCAATAAGGGGACTCTCCTCTAGGGCACTAAACAAATGAGTATAGAAATTGACAATAATTTGCTTCACACCATCATAGTCCCTCACAAGGTTGCCTTCGTGATCATTCATCTCAATGATTCTACTTTGTGCTGGATGCATCTCATACTCTTGTAGAAATATGTAGTACTAATTTACTTTGGTAGAATTGAAATTCTACATCACACAACTTCTTATAATCCTTCTCCACATTAGTAGCTTTTACAAGCAACTCAGTATCCAGATAGCCAGCAAGTATTTTCCCATTCATCTCTTCTAATAATATTCTTTTCTCTGCAACTCCTGAACTAATGTTAGAGAAGCTGTCTGCATTTAGTTTCTTCAATTTAAGCTTCAACTCTTTAAGTCTACAATGTAGAATATCCATACCATTACCATCTTGCTCCTTACTCCAAACTTCAGTCAGAATAGTCTGATAAGATTCATGTTTAGCCCAGAACTGCTGAAATTTAAAAGGCTTTGGCTCATGTATCAATTCCTGACGCACTACAATATCAATAGGATAATGGTCAGACTCACTAGGAGCAGGGATATTAACAACACAATATCTGAACTCATCAAGTCACTTCAAGTTACACAACACTCTATCCAAAACTCTCACCATTCCACCATCACTCCAATTCCTACTCCATGTGAATTGATTCCCCACATGAGAATGCTCCACCAAACCAATATCCCTTACACGCCTATGAAACTCTTCCATAGAGCTAAGGTTGCATTTGTCTTTGTTGGGAGCAACTGATATAGCTAAGCAGGGCATGCTCAGCCTTTGGCCTCTGAGTCTAATATTTGATATGTCCCAGGCGGACAATGGTGAAACTACGAGAAAGTAAATAACACGGATCTTTTGCTCTGAGGTTACCATAGAAAGTGCGTCCGCACATTCTTCTTCTTGAGAAATATTAGAATGAGCTAGCTTGATTGTAACAAAATCTCTGTGGTAAAACACCAGTTGAGTAATGCTTTATAATCTAGTATTCTCGATGACAAATCTAGCTAGATTTAGCTTAAAATGATATACAATAATCTTGTTGAATAAGATAATAGTGTATATAATTAATGATTCTATGGAGTATTATTATTATTAGTAGATAGTCAGAGATGTATGGAAAGTTAGGTTAATGGTGTATATATTGTAGTAAAACATTATTATTTTTGGAATAGCGATTATTATTACCAGCGTGAGTATTGAGCCGGAAAAAGAAAACCACCCCAACCTCACTTCCTTAAATTGAAAATAAACATCCACCATTCGCTTGAGAGAGGATGCCCAGTCTTGGCCTTGATTGAAGGGTTTCATTATTACGGAGTAATTAACTCTTGAACATAGTTGGAGTAAATACACGAGTCACAGATATTATATTGCCAATTTCCATTGCTACATATGCGTCTCCGATTTTTTGTTCGTTTAATACATAAAGGGATTCCCGATTTGATTAATCTCGACCGACCAGCGACCGATAATGTCAATCTAAAACCGGCGAGACCACTTTTTCGGTGATGGCACCCGTAGAACGAGCGATGATGAAATTCTTTATCACGAAATCGACCCGCCGTCTCAGCGTATTATCTAGGATCGACGACGATCCGGGTAATATGATTGAATGCAGTGGCACATGTCTGGCGAATTATGAGCAATGGGCTCGTTCGTGCGTTTGTCTCTGCGAGGTAGGCGAAATTTGTGGCTTTATTGATGGAGGCGATTCGTAAACCCGAACCCGGTACTGTCTTTGTGATTGGGATGCGTCTGATGCACACTTTAGTCGATGGATTATGAGCATACATTGATGATTCTCGAAGGCTATGATCCGTATTTTGAGGGCCAGCCGTTGTGGGATTTATTGAGGCGGTTCTGATCGGCCGATAGGCGGCGTAAACATGAATTGAAGCAACGGTGCTCTGGCGTAAGCAGGACATACGATGACGTCGCGAAACATTTTGGGAAGGTGGAAGCGTATAGGATAGACTTGACAAGTACGGTCCGGTTCGCGCTTGTATTTAATAATGGAGATAGAAACGAGGAATTTGTGAAGCAGCGTGATGAGGAGAGATTTCGTGATTTTTTTATGCAGGATCGATCTGACTTGATTTGGGCATCTTGGATTACCATTTGTTAGCATGGATCACGTTACTTTACTGGTTGGGCATACAAGCCATGAATCAGTAGCAACCGGGAAAACCTTGATCGGGTGGTGCTGATGATCGACGAGAGTCGCTGACTTTTCGCGGTTAAGGCTAAAAGCAAAGAAATGCATCCGAATATAAACACCGGTTTTTAATGTTACTTGCACTTTGTGTCGAGTGGAAGAATCGACTTGTTTTAGGAAGCACTTGGATTTCGGTTGTGGGAGTGATAGGCCTCGAAGTCGAGGTAAAATTAAACCCGAGCATTAAGGGCGAATTCGCGGCGAGGAAGCGGCGGCTGGCCGTCAGACTGCGATGCCCCTAGAGCAGCGGCGATTTGTGCGGGGCGAGGTCGGCGCCGGCGGTTTCGGCGTAGAATTCGGCGTTCCCTTCTACGGTGCAATTCGGGTATTCCGGTGTCGATTCCCGACGGTTCAACAATTCTTTCTACGGTAGATGCTTACCCAGCTTGTGTCGGCCGACTTGATGGTAAGTTTTCTTCCAATTATAACATCGATCTTTGGTGCCTCGAATCGTATTACGGGTAATCTTTCCCTTATTGTCGATTTATATGATATGCCTTTATATACGGTCGGTTTTGATGGGACTAAAATTTTCTAAGATATATGGCGCGGATTCGATTATCTCGTTCTTTGGTTACCGCATGATGTGTATTATGTTCCGACTTCTTGTGCGATCGATTCTGTTTCCATTGACGGATGATATTGGTGTGTGGTACAACGTGACCGGCTACAGTTGTTTTATACGGGACCCGACTCTCGAGGGCCAGTTGGACTCGGTGAAAGAATGGGGTCTACATTATACAGGCGATTATAGCGTTCGGGTGAATCGGTGGTTGCACCGACAAGATCGATTTTGTGGCATCAGCAATTTGGACATCGTCGACTATGATCGTGTGGAGACACTTCCTTTTAATTTTGTGTCTAGTGATAGTTTGAATAAGACATGTGATGTGTGTTGTCAGGCAAAAAAAAGTCGTGATTGTTTTGTGTTAAGTGACAATAAAACGAGTTTTCTGTTTGAATTATTACATTGTGATGTGGTAGGGGGGCTTTGTATACTTGTCTTAGGTGTGGGCTTCGTTTTTCTTAACTATTGTGGATGATTTTACTCGTGGTGTCTGGATATTTTTATTGCGTCAAAAAACAGAAGTGTTTGGTTTTCTTACTCGTTTTTTGGCACTTATCGAGCGACAATTTAATGCACGGTTAAAGCAGTGCGAAGTGATAATGGAGGCGAGTTTTTAAATGCTTAAAAGCTTGTTTAGTGATCGCGGAATTATTTTCAAACTTCATGTGTGTGGGTACTCACCGTGAAATGGTAGAGTAAACGCCAAACAGAGACATATTTTAGGCGTAGCGCGAGCTTTGAAATTTCGAAGCCCAGTGTACAACTAAATTTTGGGGTGAATGTGTTACAATTGGCAGTTTATTTGATAAATCGAACTCATCTAAAATCTTGAATTTTCGGTCACCCTATGAGTGCTTATTTGGTGTGAAACCGAGTCTATAAATACGTGTGTTTGGCTCGTTATGCTATGCTCACAATTTGAAGTCGAAATTGGATAAGTTTGCCGATTAGGAGGCGAGGTGTATTTTTGTGGGGTATTCGTTTGGTAAAGGGATGGAAGATGTTTGATCTTGTTACTCAAGAATTTTTTGTGTCTCGTGATGTCAAGTTTGTTGAAAATGTGTTTCCACTGCTTGGGGTGATAATCGCTTGATTCACACGTCGATTCGCTAGAAATTTGGTCTACTCTGTATGATGAATTTGATCAGGACGAGGAGCACGTGGAAGTGCCCGTCTCCCCCACCCCTTCGGCCCGTCCGGTGATTTGATCAGACGACTCTTGCCACTGAACATTTGCCCGATCTTCCCGCGGCGAACCGGTTTTGCCGATCTTTCCATGACGAACCGTCGCCGAGCTAACTTGACGTCACGGTGCCAGTTAGCCGGTTGGGTCGAAGTGAGGGACGAAGTTCCGTCAGTACGTCTTCGTGATTTTGTTGTGAACACTGTGGTTGGTTTGACGACCCCATACAAACGAGTCCTAATCAGTCCTCGGGTAACGGTAATCCTTATTCCCTGTCTAATTATTTGGATAGTAGTCGTTTTTCGGAGGAACATCGTGTGTTTCTTGCGGTATTTTCTGGTGTTGAGAGCCGACTTCCTTCCAAAGAGGCCATGGCCGGTCGATTGGTAACCTGTGAGGCAGTGAGGCCCTTGGATAGCAGGCAGTGGGAGTTATTTGCCTTTCTCTTGGTAGAAAGCTTTGGGGAGTCGTTGGATCTATAAAAATCAGTATCGATCGGATGGACAGATTGAGCGGTATAAAGCTCGGTTGGTTGTGTTCGGGAATCATCAAGTCGAAGGCATTGATTATTCAGATACATTTGCTCCGGTTGCAAAAATGGTGACAGTCCGGACATTTGCTTTATTGCATTGCGAAATGAGATACATCAGATGGACGTACATAATGCTTTTCTGCATGGGGACTTGGCGGAAGAAGTTTACATGCGCATCCCCCCGGGGTTCGAGAAGGGCCGAACAGGTCAAGTGTGTCGGCTGCGTAAATCGTTGTATGGTTTGAAGCAAGCTCCGCGTTGCTGGTTTGCTAAATTGGCGAGCGCTTTGTGCAAATATGGTTTTGTGCAGTCTTACTCCGATTATTCCCTGTTTACTT
Source organism: Lithospermum erythrorhizon (assembly GCA_019722365.1). NCBI lineage: Eukaryota > Viridiplantae > Streptophyta > Magnoliopsida > Boraginales > Boraginaceae > Lithospermum > Lithospermum erythrorhizon. The sequence continues at coordinate 5,027 of JADFUC010000897.1, read as the reverse complement.
ACTGTCATCAGGGAGTCCGGTTGAATGTTTTGGTATATGTGGACGATCTAATTATTTCGGGCAATAATTCGAAACAACCATGCTTGAAATATACGAGCAACTTTGTTTCAAAATGAAGGATTTGGGTAAGTTGAGATATTTTTTGGGTATCGAAGTAGCACGAAGCACTGAAGGTATTTTTCTCTGTCAGCGGAAGTATGCTTTGGATATTATTTCGGAATCCGGACTGCTGGGGGCAAAACGACTCGTTCCCGTGGGCGAGAATCATCGACTCGGTGCTACTACGAGCCCCGCCCTGGCCGATGGTGGTAAATATCGGCGCCTGGTAGGCCGACTGTTGTATTTGGCTTTTACTCGACCGGATTTGTGTTTTTCGGTGCATGTTTTGTCTCAGTTTTTACAGGCACCGAAGGAAGATCGTGAAGGCGACAGCCTTTGCCGGGCCAGTTCGATATCTCGAAAGGGTCCCCGGGGCAGGGTGTATTGCTAGGCGGGAAGGCTGTGATCTGCAGCTATCGGGATGGAGTGACTCGGATTGGGCAGCATGTCCTCAGACGAGACGATCGATTCTGAGGTGGTTATTACATCTTGGTTCTTCACCTATTTCATGGAAGTCGAAGAAACAGGATACGATATCTCTTTCCTCGTCGAGCGGAGGATCGACTTTGGTAAGGTGGCGATGTGAGCTAAAATGGTTGAGGTTTGTTGGCGGTTGGGTATGCGTTGATAAGCCTATGCGGTATACTTTACATGATAGCGATCAACGTTGCGTTTGGCTGAGAATCAGGTGTTTCATGGCGCTCGAAACATATCGAAGTGGATTGTCATTTTATGCAGGATCGTTGCTTGATGGGACTATATCTGCGTCACCGTGTATCGGCTTCAGTTCGAACTGCGGTTGTTCACTAAACCACTGGGACGACAACAGTTTGAGTTTCTGCTTGCCAAGTTGGGCATTCACAATTTGCATGCGCCAACTTGAGGGGTGGTGTTGAATAAGATAATAGTGTATAATTAATGATTGTATGTCGTATTATTATTATTAGTAGATAGTCCAGATATAGGCCGTTAGGTTAATGGTGTATATATTGTGTAAAACATTATTATTTTGGAACAGAGTTATTCTCTCAGCCGAGATACTAATGGTAGAGAACAACTCTATTGAATTTGGAACAATTGGAAGTTGCTTGAGAGAAAAATGGAATTTTTGGATTAAATGAAGATTGTGACCTAATCTTCATTTATCTTCTTGAACTCCGCCTTTCATCGAGACCCACGTGGGACCCGCAGTCTCGATGGCCGGTCTCCATGGGCTCCATCTGAACCCGGCTCATTTGTGCATCGAGACCCCCATTGAGACCACATTCGTCCTGCGCCTTCAAACGCGAAAAATACTATTTCAACAATCTCCCGGGTTGAAGCTTTTTGAATCACAGAATCTTCAGAGCTCCGATTCCTTGGCACCTTCGAGCTACTGGCCGAAGGTTAAGCTGAGAAGTCGAACACAACCCCACGACTTCTCGCTGTTTTACAACTTTGTAAACATATCAGCCGGATTTCGATCTCCAAGAATCTTTCAAGCTTCAGGACCCCATTCTCCAATATAGAGCATATGAAATGGAACCTCAGTCTTATAGGCTTTGTCCTCGCATGAAACACGGGATTTTTAGCTAGATAAATCGCACTCTGACTATCACAGTACAAGGTGTTACATCCATGCTCAAGATTCAGCTCTTTCAAGAAAGTCGCAACCGTCATCTCTCTTTGGCTTACGCCCATAGCGACATATTACGCACCGCTGACTGAGCAATGCTACTATTGGTTTGCAGCAGATCTCCGGCTAATAGCGGTACCCCCAACGTGAATCACGTATCCATTGGTAGGCTCCCGTACTAGATTCTACGGAAACATAAGGATTTTCGGCACTGCCGTTCGGGTATCTCGAAAATCGAGCTTCCACGACTTCAATGTTCTTTCCACCGGGTTAGACATATATCTATTGACAACTCCCACGGCATGTGCAATATCGAATGCAGTGCGGCGCCCATAGCATACGTAAGACTACCTCTTTGAAGCACTGGGGACCTTATCCATATACTCTAAATCATCTTAGGTCAATTGAATGTTATGCGATAATTGAAAATGGCTTGACTAACGGGGTACTACAGGCTTTGCATCAGCGTGTTGAATAAACGATTACCTTCTTTTAAAAGGTATTCTTCTTGTGTCAATCTCGGAGAATCCCGATCTACGATTATTCTCATCCCAAAATTTGCCCGCTACTAGGTCCTTCGTATGAAATCCCACGACAACTCTTTCTTGACATGTTCACCTTTTAAATCGGCTCCCGTCAACATATCATCAACATAAGAAGTAAGATAACATAATCTTTTTGGAAACTTCCTTATGTAACGGCGGTGAGTCGGTCTCACAACACAAACTTCAACCTTTTGATAAAGTTATCCAAAGGTAATATTCACTTTGCCTCGGAGCTTGTTTGAAGCCGTCTGGTACAACACAGAGTTCTTGAGAAAAAATCTTACTTTCCTCACAACATAAAGCCTTGAGGTTGCTTCATGAAATAATAACTGTCCTAGATCACCATGTAAGAGCGCGGTTTTGCATCCATCGATGAAGGTGCGAGATCATCTGCTAGCTACCGTCGAGCAGTTCCGATTGTCGCGAAGCTTGACTACGGTGAGAATATTTCGGTGTGGTGAATTCGCTTCCCCACTACATTTGGAATCCTTTGACCTTAAGCGAGCTTTAGCGTTTGCTTCCATTTATTCCTCCTTGATTCGGGTAGACCCATTTGATACGATATTAACACCAAAGGCTTGCGGCGGTGCTGACTCAGCGTCATGTTTGTCAACAGCTCCGTACTCTCTTTTCATCGCTAACTCCGGCTTGATCGGCTTCATCACGTTGTCTGCGCTTGACATAAGCCCAACATTTCGCTCTGCAGCCGATTAATAGCGAGAAAGTTAGCGAGAGAGGGGTGAATACCTGCTTGAATTGGTTTTCGACACGGATACTTAACACGAGACCGGGTGTCTACATGCGATCCTTGCTCCGGGGGACAATCTCTTCACATTGTCGTTAGCCAATGTTACATCATCGAGGCTACCTTCGTCTCCCTCATCCCGAACCCATGCTTAAAGGTGGCATATCGGCAAAAGGATCTTGAGGTTGATCTTGAAGGGCGGGGGCATGATCTAAGACATGCCATTTGGAAGGAACAGTCATGCGCCTTCTCCTGCTTGTTGAAACGCCGGTATTCGGTTGTGACTTCTCCTTTCAGCTTCTTCTCGCCACAACACTTTGCATGCATCTTTGTATAACACACATTCATTAGAAGACCACGTGCTACTTGAATGATCTTCCTTTTCTTCAAATCATATAACTTTGTATCAATCTGTCCTTGTAACCAATAAAATAACAAATGTTAGATTTAACTGAAACATTTACAGCATTTGCATCAGCAACATCAGACATCGCTAAACAACCAAATACTTTTCGGGGAAAGAATAATTTACCTTCTTAGAACTCCGCTTCTCTTAGGAATTAAAATTCGAGGGTGAAGGTCTTACATTTATCGAAGGCGGCCATTGATTCGTCCGCCCAGGAATGTTTGAGGTAAACCACGGTGTAACCTCATACTTCTAGCTGCGTTCAATCGGCGTCACTTTTCATCTCCTCGGCAATACATTACACGTTGGGGTGTTCGAGGAATGATGCCTGCATCCTTTATTCCGTTACCGACGCAATATTGTTTGAAATCCATGTTGTATTTACACCCCGTTATTAGGATCTCGACACTTCACTCTCACCGACCCGTCTCATTCTCAACCATAGCTCTCCATTTCTTGAGACTTCATACATTTCGATTTATTTTTGAAATAAACCCGAACTTTTCTCGTCGCGCCCCGTATTAAGAAGGTTACAATGCGATGAACTCCCTTGAGAACCAACATCTTGTAGGTCAAGAAACATACATGTGAACTAACTTCGAGCCTACCGATTTCGGCTCAACGTCGATTTTACTTAGCCGACTTTCTTACACTTCCCAAACGCGGCTCTCCACCAGATATGATGATCAGCCAGATTTGAGCTCGGGTATCGCGTTATTTGAAATAGCGGGTTTACTTTCACCATTTCGTGGCTCAATCGGTTTGTGCCACTGACATTGTCTTCTCGGAGAACTATCGATAGCGGCTATAGTCATTTGAGAACTCGGTAAGGTACAGAGTACCTATCTTCAGACCTCGGGCTACAGTCATTGCACCTCGAGCTACGCTTTCAGTTACGCCGCTTTGAGCATTCGTTCGTAACCATCTAAATCCGGTGACTCCACGAGAAATCAAGCTCTTCGCGGCTTCGGTACATGCCTCACTTTTAGTCAATCTCGGGTAGAACCATTCGGCGGCTTCAAGTTCACATCTCATTACCTTGTCTTTTTGTGGCTCACGATTAGCGAGATAGGCAGAGCCCATAATCTCCCAGCCATATAATTCCAGCATTTATATCCTAAGTGGGTGTAGTATGAAGCGATATACGAATCAAGAATCCAAATTTATCGAGCAATCAACATACAAGGTAAAGGGCATCCCCAGCATAGTCGCCGACAACGTTCACATCGCTCTTGTTGCCTGCCATTGCCGGATGCCTTTGCGTTCTTGGCGGCGTGTGACAGTCTTGCCACGTCGGCACTTTCGAGTACGTCCTCCAAACTTACGACTTACTCTTTCCCTCTTGACTTTTGACCTCCATTTATTCTTGTATCGCTTCCTTTGTCATAGTTTCACACCCTGTCTACATTCAATGAAGAACCTTTCAGCTCAAATTCGTTCTTCCGAACTTCTATGGACGGACATCGCTCTTCGACCACCTTAAAAGGCGTAACTTCTCATTTCCATTGAATTACTCCCGCTGCGGCCTCATTGGCTCCCAACTATCGCTTAAAAATGCCAATAGTATCAATGCTTGTAATTCATCCTCAGTTAACTCAACAGCAATACGTAACTTTA